>NW_019091376.1:362231-390820 GCF_001949145.1 Acanthaster planci | reverse complement strand
CCCAACCGCAGAGCTTACCCAGTTGGCTAAGGTACTGTTGGTATTTGATGAGGGTGAATTAGAGTCTGTTATAGCTACTCACTGGGAGCAAGTATTGGGAAAATAAAAAGCGACCCCCGGGATTCGAACCCACCGTCTAACTAACGATCTGATGACCGCGAGCTTAACCACTCAGCCGTCTCAGATATACTGCTTTTGACTGTTCATATTGAGATCATCAAATCATTGACCTTACTTCACAGAATGCGCTATGTAAAGACTGAGTGATTAAACGCTACAATAGTGCATCACGTAGCAAAAATACACGTACACACAACTAATGGTCGTCAACATTATATGTTCTCCCTGACAGCTTCTCCTTGGTAAATTAAATGCGCGCGCATCAATATGGGAAAGTCCCCGGACTGCCGTACGTCTGGACACATGTCTACATGTCAGAGCAATTTATAGTATTATGTGAATGACTGGCCATTTTTCCGGGGGGGGGGCTCTTCACTAGCAACAAATGACAGCGGAAGGCCTAGTTCTGCTAAAGAGCATGTCATAATGTGTGATGACCCGAACTGTGATTTAGTTCTTCAGATATGGAAGAGAGCCTCTTTGTAGCAAATCCCTTCTCTGTAAATAAGATTTACTTTAAAAGTGAGCACTATTCCTGTCATTTTTAATTCATTTTTAACATCGCAGACCTTAAGTTGTCGTATTTTCAGTTGTGTGAAATGTTGATGTCACTACATCAATGCTCTTATTCAAATTACATCGAGGCTTTCTTCTAGGGATAGCGTCACAGTTGCGCTCATGAATATGGGAATACCGTTAGCATGAAAAAGAATAGGCAATAAAACACCCTTTGAAAATAATGAAACAAAAGTTGAAAGTCAGGTTGAATGAGACATGCAGGTGCATTTTGAAGGTTTACATGAAAACAAATTAATCGTAGCTATCATTTAAATAAAAAGCTGCAAATTCAGATTGTCAAAACGTAACTTGGATAAAGATGCAAAATGGGATTGTTAATGAATATTCAAATTCCATTTCACATATGTCAGTCTGAGTACAAGCCAGTGTTGGACTAAAGAATTTGAACCTCGAGGCCAAGACTTTGACCCTCTTAATCCTCGGGGTCAAGGCCCTGCAGTGTAAAGTTACTACTACATCCACACAACATGTCACATCATAAAACATCGTGGCTCATGTTTCGTCGAATAGGTAGGTATTTTCAGTGCTGGTTTGCTCGTTATTTTATTACAGTGATATAACATCCTGTGATAGGTGACAAGTATACAGTGAGTTCTGCATGACTTGTGTAAGATAAGTTCACGGCGTGGAGAGTTAGGTAATTCTAATTAGCATAACATCAGTTTCCGTGCGCAGTATACTAAGAGATGTGATCTGCAGTCCACATCATAGATCAGATGATATTCTTCTATCCTGGCCAAAATTGTTGGGACTCGTATCAATGCAGACATAGTTACCCTCCCCAGGCCCCTAATCCCCGCGCATTGATACTCAATTATTAAGAGGGGGCCTGGAGTTGGGGGCCCAACGAGATTTGGCCAGGATTGCAGATTGCAGGAACAGCTCTGCTACAGTTAATTGCATATTCATGAAATAGTTTGACAGCTCTACAGTTGATTGGTCAATAGTAGTCAGGTGAAGATCCTGAAGTGGCTAAGTTTGCAATGGAATTCTATGCAGCAGTAAACATAACAGAAGCATGAAGGCGGCCGACAGGAAATTGTATTTCAAAGTTTACAGCAACGGCTTACTCAAAGGTATTAAATCTATGCATGTCCAAAGTACTTTAAACTACCTACTAAGAAATGTGGGAATAATTACTATTATCGCTTAATGAGAAAATGTCTTCATTCAGACAATACATATGCAAGTGGGAACACAAATATCAGAATTTCAAATGCACTGGACCTATCTACGGAGCAATTGTTGCCTTTAGAGAAAAACTCCTTGCTACAGAAGGCAAATGGTTCACAGTCTTTACTTTCAATGTCAAAGCTTGATTTATCATGGTAGAATCAGTAGCGAAACTTGGGGGGCCACAGGGGCCACGTGCCCCCCCAGAGGATGCCCCTGCCCCTGGTGCCCCCCCCAATCTGTGAACAAAAGCTATAGTAGCTACAGCGCATTTTCTTGTGGCGCCCCCTTGAAAAAAAAACATGTGCACGAAATTTATAACCAGTGTGCTGATGGGGTGTCGATATATAGGCCCTATGCTTTAAAAACGAGCGATTTAAATCATAATTTCAACGCATGTTCGTTGCTTTCAATAATCACACGCACCAGACTGAAATTCGTAAATAATTTCCAAAATTTCGTTTCATGGTAAAATCCAAACCGAAAAACATCTCACAAGCGGAATTCATTTGCCACTAACAATTGCTTTCACTAATCTCAAGCACCAGACTGAAATTCGAGAATAATTTCCAGAATTTTTTTGTTTCACAGTAAAATCCAAACCGACAAACATCTCACAAGCGGAATTCATTTGCCACTGACAATGCACATCCGAGGAAAAATTAATAGGAAAATATTCATCCAATATGGCCGTGGAACAACAGTCGGGCCTCCTCCTCAACTTCAAAGCCAGGAAACTATATTAAGGTATTCATTCCGCTTATGAACTGTATAGGGCATCCATCCCTAACAAGACGCGTTCAGTCCTCATCGCTCTGTATTTTACAGATGGTCCCCTTGCCTCCATCGAGGAGAACAACGTCACCTGAGACAAAAACACAAACAGAACCACTGAGAAACAGTGTCCACCACATTCGGGGTTTCGGGAGTGCGTAAGAGAGCAAGGGCATTTTTGTAAATACGAATCCGGAAGTGGCATAAAATAAGCAGGCTTACATGTCCCGAGAATGGAGTTGTAAGTGTCCCCGTCTTTCAATTTGGAGATTCCAATTTGACCTGAGCAAAGACACTTCTTTGTGGTCAACTCAGCAAGATCAATCATTTGAGGCGGCACTGAAGCCCTCCAACGCTTTTTGTGTCCAAAAAGGAAATTCTTAGAGTTGAACAAAACCTGTACACCTTAACCCTGGCTGAGCTGAGGGCAGAATTCACCCCTCAACATTTTCCCCAATATCTATGCAGTGCTTTTGTTTCAGAAGCCGAGCCTTCAATAGCTTTTGGAGTAACTCTTTACGGTCATTTTGATACCAACTTTGTGAAATTTGAAGCAACCTTTCTTCTGAAGCGCCAATTTTTCCGCGACATATTAGTGAAAAATGTAAACTTTTTCCACAGTGGTGCTCAATGCACGCGGGCTGGCACTTGGGTAGCTTTGAACCTTTAATGACCGTATCAACAAACCATTTATTTTATTGACTTCGTACTTGCAATGATAAGGAGTGTCTTTAAATGTCTGCCAAGTTTTAAAAGATCAGGCTTCTTACAGTTAAGTTCTTAGGGGGCGCAATCCGTCCCAACCGGCTGTGAGAGGGGTCAAAATAACCCCGCTCTTTTTGAGTTAACGATTTTGGTGACATTTGGTAGATGTAGTATACAGTGTACATGTATAATGTGGATAGAATAAGTAAGATAAATGCATGCTAAACGATCAAGATTACAAAACGTGAACACTTCATTGAAAAAAGTGGATTTTCGTTAATTTTTTTTATCCTTGACCAACCTGACTGGAAGACAACGGTAGCCCGCTGGACATTGACAACGCAAGGCAGGCCGTACTCACGAGCGACAACAGCACCTGAAACAAATCCGAGTAAAGTATTCCTCGTGACAATAACCACCTGAACAAATTGACTTCGGCACTGGGTGTGCAAAAGTAAAATCCCCAGTGCATCGAGGGCTTTGTTCCTGCCCTCTATAAATCAGAACGTGGAATTGTCTCCAAATGAAAGTCTAGAACTCCCAAAAGCAGCTTGATCTCAAACTGGCTCAAATAAGCCTAAAGCTTATAATGAATCTCTTGGCTTTCTCCACTCACCGTGAGACATGATTCCACCTATCTCTGTCACCAGACCCTTAATGAGAGGGAAGTATGGGCTCCAACCAATGTCTGTGATTCTTGTGACTAGAATATCTCCTCGCTAGATAGTGATAGAAAACACATACATATTGCAGTATAAACCAAAAACTGAATTAACTTCAGAGGAGGTGTTTATATTGAAGATGCATTGGACATGAATGCTTGCGCCAGCATTCTTCAACTTAACGCCTTCTGGGCTAGCTTGCATCCTTATCTCAACGGGCGTATTGAGTGCATGAAAGCGTCCCAGATGAAAGAATGCTCCATGGAATAAAACTGTGATATCATTAATGCCACCATTATCATGAAGGCAACAGTACCTTCAGAGTTATGTCCGCCGTCTTGCTTGGCCTTACTATTGAGTATAATTCTTGTTTTGCATTGCGTTGCGAGACTGATTGTAAAGTGTTTCCATCGGCGACCATATCTTCGCTTGCACATGGAGATAAGTGGAAATCTTAACTTCGGTTTTTCTTTTGGTTTGGTAAACGTGTCGGCAACACTGCCTTAGGAAATGTTTCCATTACACATGTACTGTAACTACTTTGTGATTTGTACATCCCAGCGTGCAACAATGTCTACGTATTTACGCTGATACAAGACCCATGTCTCCAGCGTTCGCTATGATATCACAGAGCAATTTAACTGCTTTCTGAAGATTGATAGTCATGTGTCAATGACTTCTACAATGGTACTATGGTATCACCTGTATGCTGGCCGCATCCTGCAGAGTTTTGACGACCCTGGCTGTGCTTTTTACAACCCCTGGACTGATGGGCAAACCTGAACGATCAAGCGTTATAGACAATTAGTAAATTACACATCAGTTTTGGAGCTTCTAATCTCTCATTAAGATGCAAGTAGTATTTAAACATTTCATAATACATGTAGCACCATGAGATTTTTCTATTGGATTATTCTGAAGCGCTCCGAAAAAGCTATATTACATTCGAAATATTTTCGAAGTTTTCAATACCTTGCAACTGAATTTCAGCACTGTCCGACTTTGCTTCTTCAGAAATCTGCGATAGAAAATGGTGTGCGTTCGTTAACATTTCAAACAAATGGGCCCGCCTAGACGAGAAGGACGTATCTGATGATTGATTGAATATCAATATAATAGGTTCCGAGGAATAATTGAGCATACATTACAATTTTATATTTGTGTTTAACTTTAATGTGTGCATGGGTAAGTGTGACGTTTAGTCTTGCTATAATTTTCCACTATGAACTGAAACGGCGAAATTCTTAAGGAGGAAAATTGGTCAGATATTTGCAGAATGTATTCCAATTATAGAAAGAAAACAGCTTTCTGATCTGCCAATGTTTTCGTGTGTTTTTTTCCTTTCGTTCTCACAATAACTGGCTTCTACACTTCTATTTCTATCAGCGCATGTAAGCATTTTCTGAATACTGGCGGGTGGTACCTGAGTATGATTTAAAAAGTTGAAATTTCCAAAGTTCTGAAACTGTACCTACCGGTTGCGGTATTCCATTGAAGATGAGCGGGAACCTGAACTGGTTCTGCTCGGGCAGGATACGACGCCTCCGTAGAGCCCTGGGTCAAGAGAAATTGGTCATTTTTTACCCTTTGCGCAATTTTGAATTACTTCCACTCTGCTCGTTTGAAACATCCACAGATACAATCGGGGTAGGTACAGCAAACAAACAGTACCCGAGAGTAAAATAACCTAACGATGCCATTAACACATACATGTATTTCATTCGACAGCTGTAGCGATATAGTTTCCCTATACGCCTCGATATACTAGACCTAATGCCAATACCATAGGGACTGTGGATGAGTGTGAAAGTTAGGATAAAGAACATGTAGCATTCCTTATTATATAAGATATAAGATATATGTAAGCCAGCCCCGAGGGGTTGGTGGAAAGGTAATCTGAAAATGAGCAAAGTTATGCAAACATCAGTAATTGTTGCAAAACTGGACAACGTCTTTAATCACTGGCTGCTCATCAAGGAATGCTTGAGACCGCCAAGGTGAACAAAGAGGGTGAAGTTCCATTTCCTGCTGGGTGCCTTAGCCAATCAGAAGGAAGTGACCATGGCAACTGGGTCACTGCCCAGCTGACCAACTGTACAGGCTAAAAGTGAGCATGTGCTAGCCACAAGAGCACAGGGAAAGTGCATGAGGCAAACATACGGGGAAAGACTATTTTTTTGGGGGGGGGGAATTTCCTAAAACTTTCTCTCAGCTTTCGGAGGGGCCCTACATACACGAGCAGCAACCTTATAGCAGTCAAGTTACCTGGAAACGAGAGCGGGTGATCTATACTTGAGTAAACGACCGATCTCGGTAGGTGTGAAGAAAAACAACAAATCCTCCTCAGGAAGGCGGCCCTGCATAACATGACAGACGAATGCAGACAAACGTAAAATCATCCACTCATAGCTAGCTGCAAAGGCTGTTTGTTTCACACAGATATCTGGATCGCAAATCAGTGGTCAAAAAGTTGGTGCATGCTGTGGGTTCTGCTGTCAGTGAACAAATTTCGGATCCGTGATCGCGATCCGGATCCGTGTGAAACGATCAGGCCTTTAAGTTTGTAAGACTTTTATACATTTAAGATGCATTACTATCCCGACGACTGCCATGACACATGCACATCAACTTGTCGTGCAGACATTTTGTATTATCCACGACTCACTTGCCTTTCTAACAGAATAGTATGTCACGCCATCAGTGTAGCATGGAATGTCTTTTTAGTCTGACGAAATACACTCTAACCGATGAGATCCTGTCATTTTAGATCCCTTTTCGTCGTTCCTGTCTATGTAAATAGTTGCTGAATACTCTATAAATTACTTGTAATCAATAAACGGTGTTACCTCTCTGACCATGAGTCTTGCAAGTCTCCAGTAAGCTTCCTTCTTGTGGTGATTCAGTCGTATTACCATAGACTAAAACCAAAAACAACATTATTTTCTAAAGTATTCAAATTTGCTTTGACCTCCTTCTTTAAAGTGTTTTAATTTTGAGAGATTAATTACCAGTTTTCAGCCTTTCACCTTTATTCTTGATACAAGTTTCTCACCTTACTATATTCTCGTTTGGCGACAGACTTGCGGGCCCAAGGAACGAGTAATTTGACCATTAGCAGCCTATTAAAAAATGAAAACTATTTCATTTGGCGTTTTACTCTAAATTATACTTGAACGAGTTTGTCAAACATGACTTATGATTAAATTTAACACCAAAAACATTAAACAAAGCTGTTCACGGGAATTCAAATGACAAACACGTCAGTACCATAAATACGAAAGTCGGATAGATTTACCTTACTATCTTCGAAAGGGGAACATTGAGTCGGGAGACAGCCTCCTCAGCACTCAGATACGTCTTGTTTGTGGATGTTGAGAGGGAACCAGACGCTAAAATAGCCTTTGAAACCACAAATTTGTGCATTTTGAGTTTCATTTACAAACAATTATTTCTCAATTTTAAATAATCCTGCACTAACTTATGAAATAATTTTGGACACACATTCGATATGCTTTCACAACATGCAAAGCTTAGTCCTTGGCGTAATCCAAAACCATCAGGTCAGCAAAATATTTCTCCTTCAAATTGTACTAAAACAAAAATTGAAATAACATTAAAGCTTTGGAGACTCTCTGTATACTAGCAGGACATGACGAGGCTAGTAATGCACAACACTCCAGACCAGACAATGACAAAAGCAAAAGCGACGAAAACTCTTAGGTTAAACGGTTTCCAACAGTGTAGAGTACGAAATTAAAGTCTTGCTAATCTGTTAATATGGGAGACACAAAAATTGCGTCGAGCGATCAGGAGGCTTCTACTGAGTAAACGTGAACTCAATTTTAATAACTTCTGGACAAAAGGGTAGTTTTTACCAAGCTGGTTTTTTTTCTGGAGTGGAAGATGGCATGTAAGAGGCTAAATTGCTATTTTTGATACATGTTTGAAATGGACTACAATTTTGGGCGATCTTTGGACAGCTTTCACGAAAGCATCAATGCAGTTGTTAATATGGACTCAAAGATCAAAGCATTTATAATTGTACCCCGTCTCCTTAAGTATTGGCTTCAAGTGGGGCAAAAATATTTATTAGAAAACAGTCAGGCATTTGCTTGGGTAACCTGTAAAATCGGTATTGTTTGGACTGGTTCCATCCCCCAGGATTTCTCTCGCATCTCAACCTGCAAATAAAAAAAGATAAAGGTATACGCAGTCATAGTAATTTATCAATGAAAAATGATATGACCTGCCCAGAGGGTACGTTGTTTGGGGATTTGGAATTATTAAAATTGGCACCGGTCAATGTATTTCATGGAAGTTTGCTTAGGCAGAGTTGGACTGGATGAATGTATGCGCTGTTTGGATGCACGAGTCCCAGAAGTTCATCTGCTGCTGACCTTTCCGTGTTATGGCTGTTACAGAGAAATCGGCCGGCAGAATTAGAGAGCCATTGATGCAAGGGTACCGTGATTGTGGATAGGTGATACACGAGCGCATTCTCAATTGCACGCGTGAGTCGGTGTGGTACCACCGCAGTTACAGCGTCTCATCGGACCAGTCCATGTCGTCACAGGTTTGTCACGGATATCGTTAAACTGATTGCCAAAGTATTGCAGCAGACTAGCACGATGTGACACATACGGTCGTGCACAATATGTGCATCGTGAAGACGTAAATGAAAGTTACGGTATTTGGCCAAAGTGGAAGTTATGTCGATATTTGAACACGACTTCTGCTGTCAATTCAAAATGTTTACTTCACTGCCTCATCATCTTGTGACACTAACTGCTGTATGAGTGGAGGTCGAAAGCAAAAAAAAGAACAAAAAACAAGAAAAAATGTTTTTCAGAGCTGACCTCCCTGATGCACCTATGTCCATGGACTTTCAAGAAGTCAGCGAAGGCAGTTCCGGCCGACCCACTGGAGGGAGACTGGATCCAAGCTAGTGCCTGCTCTGGAGCCATATTTTGGAAAGTGTCGCCCATCCCTTCGTGAACTATGGCCCGGCTAACTCTCTGTTCAAAGAAAATACGATACTTAATCTAAGTTTAAATCAACTAAATGTGAAAAAGATCTCGACAAGAACATGATGTACATTTTAGGGTCGTTTTCAACCACGCTTGGTGTGTACAGTGTGTTTTTGTGCAAAATATCATGTGACGCGAGATAAATATGTTTTCTTGGCTCGCTTGATTTGTTGATTATATATTCAGCAACCAAAAGTGTACAGTTAGGGTTATTTTTGCAACAGAGAACATTTTACCAGAATTTTCCCTGTAAGAACAGCCTATATTCCCAGGAAGAGAATTCCTTTACAGGATTCACATTCCAAAACTTTGATAGCGCGGTCTAGAATACATATTTTCACGTAGTATTATACTCCTTCAAAACAAAACAAAACAAAAGGAAACAAAAGATACACAAAACCTCAATGGCGAGAGGTACATCGGCACTCACGACCCCTGGGCACGAGGAGAGCAACATGGCGGCCTCAGCATTCGCATTTATAACTATGGAATGAAGTGAGATAGCAAAGATCACCATTGGGGGCAGAGATCACATGCAGCCTTTGTAACATCTCCAAGCTTAGTGTTTTTTTCTTGCAGGCGTTATCCTTGTAAATCTTTCTTTCGTTTTCAAACATTGCCCATCATATTTTAACGGTAGCCAAAGTTTGCAGAAAGTTCACCCTTTGTTGCCAACAACTTTTGCCTACAACTGTACATTTGCTTCTTGAGTATTGAAATGGTAGTACTTTCCTGTAAGTGTTTATTATTTAGTATCGTGATATAATTCATACGTGAGAACTTGTAAAACACTGTAAATTATTCTACGGTTTTGTGCTCACGGTCTGTCGTAATTTTGCCAACCTTGGCTTGCAAATGCAGCACTTGTGGCCGAGCATAATAAGATCTACAGCGTGTTTTGTGAATACATCTTCGAGTTTTGCCCTCACCGCACCAAATATTCTTGACGTATTTAATCGCCTGATGCTATACTGTAAAAAAAGGCGCTTAGAGTTTAATTACATTTCCAAACACTTTTTCTGTACCCATTTTTCACACGCGTTTCACCCACGACATGTTTAGACACTTGCACTGAAATGTGGTTAGGAATGTGTTTGAATACTGAGCGGATCTCGTAAAGCTGAAATATGAAACGTTTAACGTGTTAAAAAGCGGGCATAAATAGTGTTTAAACTCTAAACGCTGCTTTTAGAGTGTATTCCCATATTTTTTCTACACTCCTGTTATATTAAGCATTACTGCAACAAAAATCTGTATACATGTACTGAAGGTTTCTACACCCTACCCTTTGATGCTCTGCTAAGGATCCCGATGATGAACTGTCGGCTGGTTAAGGTCTTGCTGCCTTCATGGAGGTGGTACATCGTGCCCTGAAAAACGTTATAATCACACTCTTTAAAAAGAGAGCTGAAATTTCATTTCGACCAAAACGGCAGGGCCAGCGCCCGGCTTACTTAGCATGACTGACTAAATATATTTGCGGTATTAACTTTTCACAGTGTTTTCTCTGAATACGGAGGACATTCAGAGATATCCTTCACATCAGCATACACCTACATACCCTACACGGCGCCAATCAAAACTACACAATTATACATCTGCCTCACATAGTTCTGTGAGTTCAAATACAAGTTGGTCACTTCTTACCAGAGCAATTTCAGATTTCATATTCGCCATGATGTCATCAAACTGCTCTTGCGCAGTCGTCCAGTGCTTAGTCAGGGTATGCAAAACTCGGTCTAAGAGAGCTTCCAGATGTTGTCGACTCCCCCACCATTTCTGTGTCACAATGTTGTAAGCAGTAGGGTTTAACAATGAAGATAATATTTATTCCAGAATTTCGAAGTGCCCCAACTAGGATTTAAACCCAGGACCTTTGGTAGACTCGATCAAGTGCGCTACCACTGAGCTATCTACCCTCCCTCCAAATCAGAGTGACCATTCCACATGTTTTGCCCATTTCCTATCCGCACCAACCTGTCTTGTGGCCAACCGCTCCAATGGCGGTAAGAGATGGCCATGTGTGGGATTATTCAGCTTCGACGGGAGCTCACATAGCTTAGTGGTGGAACATTTGGTCGTTTATACCAAGGTTCCTGAGTTCAAATCCCATGCAGTCGGGGCACTGTGATTTTGCTAACATTAATTGCATTCTCTTGATTATTTCTGTACCAAATCAAGAAGAAAACAAGATATAAAGATGGGCATGATAAGAGGGCCCGAAGTGCAGATAAGCCCCGAAGATGCATTACTTTAAAACCCTAAATTACAAAATTACAGGAACGAGATCCATCAACCTGTTCGGAAATGTTACTCATAAATGTCAAATAATTTTTATCACTTGTGGCATTTTTGAGGTTTACATTAAAACGTGAACATAAAGATAAAAGAACAGAGATTCTGCTGTCGATCTCAGAATTACCATAATGGACTTGAGCGTGTTGAAGTGCAAGCGCCAACCAGGCAAAGGAGGACGGTGGTCTGAAACAATCCTGCAGGATTCATCTAGGTCTTTGTCTTCTACATTCTTTGAAGACAAGGAGGAGGTGGAAAGGTTAATTTAATTCTTGGTTTGAGACGGGGCTTGGTTGGAAATAAAGGTGAGGCAGGGGTGTGATTTTTTTATTTTCTTGATTCGATCTCACACTCTAAAAACTTCTGGGTCAGATTGACCCAGAATTGGATCCCATTCGGTATGACCCTTTCTGGGTCATAATTTGACCCGGAGAAAGGTTATACCGAATGGGACCAAATTCTAGGTCAATCTAACCCGGACGTTTTTAGAGTGCAGCTGGGTTTGGTTAGATGGGCTTGGCACGGTGGGGTTGGGTTGGCTTGGCTTGGCCGTAGCTTTTATGTTTTAATTAAAAAAATGTACAGGGTCACGTTTTATGTGATATTGGGGAGGGCTCATCGAAAAATATGTCTAAGCTCATGTGTTTCGCTTCTCTTGGATTTATTTTAACCATATAACCCGCCAAACTTTCTGACAGCTTTGTTTCAGCTGGTCTGCCTTCCGTTGATTAATTATGCATGTACACTCGATACGACGTGGATGTCTTTGTTTATGCACTCACTTTGCCGCTGATCGCAAGTCCCATATCTTTCGTTGTGAACATGCTGGCTCGTGTCGTACCATAAACCAGGTCCTGAAAGTGAAGCACTACAAAAATTGACCTAAAAATAATGAGATGCAGGTTGGCGTTGGGGACTTATAGAATATTTCTAGGAAGAGACAACTTTATATCATTTTGTGGAATCAACCACCTACCGTCAAGTTGAAGAATGCCTGGTTATAGAAAACGTAGACCGTTCTGAAGTTGGGTAGAATCACAGGCCTACCGAGTGTCAGCTGGTCCAGCTGGGTGGAGAGAAACGGTTAGGGGCCTAAGTTGCTTACTGTTTGCAGAGCAAGATTTGGATTTCTCAAACACGTCTCAGTAATTTTCTAAAACGTAATGGTTACATTGCTGTTTAATTACAAGAACTGCATGTCCAACTGTTTTGCTGATCATTGATTTCTTTCGTAGTAAAATCTTGTTGCTTTATCGAGTGGAGTAAAGGTTTGAGTAAAGGTTTAAGTATTTTCGGTCTACACTGGAGTCTTGGTTTCGGAAGGTTTTCTCGATGGGTGTGGTCAAGGTTTCCAGTAGCACAGCACTGTGTTTGTCCACAAACTCTCAACATGCATGGATCAAGCAAGACAGCTACGATTGCTTTTCCAAATGGCTTAATATTAAAAAAGCAGTCCACCTGAGATTGCTAAGCTTACCTGGAAACTGAGGTCACATTCCCAAAAGAAGTGAGTGAATGTCATTGGCGTAACGCTGCCAGGACACATCTCCCTGTGCACAGAAGGGGGGTTAAGGAGTACCAAAATGTTGTGGAGATCAGAGTATGACACTACCAAAGATTTCCCATGACGCTAAAAACCCGTTGCTTAGCCCTTTACCTACCATACGCTTTAGCTCGTATATCGCACTGCTTTTGTATGCACTCGTTCTAAACCACACCTGAGCCCATAATATCACGAAAGATTGTTCAGAGAATAATGGCGAAAACCGTTATCATTTGGCCAACGGCACTAACGTCTCGTGCAAAAAGGACGAACGAATACCAAAAACTGACGTAATTTTATAATTTTTAAAAACTCGGATACAACCAAAGAAACAACAAACTACAGTTTAAGGTAAAACGCGTTCTGCAAAATGTCCAATGGGACGACCAGTGCTATTTAGTCGAGGAAATTAAGTGACTTGACTTACTGCAAATTGCCTGTTGTGACGAGGACTCGATCGGTTGGTATGCCTGTATCAAACTCGTGTAGCAGCTCGTATCGGCCCGGTACATCGAACGTTGTTATAGCACGTGCCTGCAGGATGAATTCCATCCAATAGACAGTATTATTTTCTCAGTTCTCAAAACCTATGCTTGTAATAAAATGTGCACCTTTCCAAACAGAGGTCGCCAACGCTTCTGTTTAAAAAAACCCTTTTAAACCCTTAATTTAGTGTTCCGATAAATTGGTGTTATGATCCATGGAGTGCAATATGTTTTGACAAGAAAAGACAAATTACCTGAAGAAGGTATACAGTATCTCTCACCACTGCATATTCGATATCCCTGGCGTCGGCGAAATACTCATCCAACTGGAACAAAAGTCAAGGAGACAAACAGGTCTCATTAAACAGACATTAAACAAACCCTGAACATCCCAGTCACACCTTTCCTTTTTGACAGGATCCCTTCGGACCACTGCATCACCGCTTTGGTTTTCATCACCAGTTATGCACACCGCACAGCAGTGTTTAGCCTTTCCATATGCGCGTCAACACTCGGACAAGGCGTTGCGTATCCGTCAAAATCATTCCTGGAGCGATTTTGACGGTCGAACGCAACGCACACGTCTGTTGTGTTGATGGGGTCGATTTTCGCGTCCGTGAAAGTGAAACGCATGACCGCATCGTGTACGCAACGCACCCAAAAACGTACATATGGAAAGGTGCCCTTACCCACCACATGCCGACAGCCAATGATCAGGGTCTCTACTTTTATTGGGCTTCCGTCTGAATCATGTGACTTTCTTCGCGAACATCGCATCCGGTGGAATCGTATATGTTGCTAGTGGACCTTTCTTATGTGATATCGGATCCAGGTGAAAATGTATGCAAAAATATAACCTTTGAATGGGTGCACTCGCCAAGTGTATGGTCAGCGGACCAGTCCAGTTTTGGGCACGCGCACCAGGGGCGTAGCCACGGGGGGGGGGGCTGGGGGCACGTGCCCCCCACAAATTCCAGGTGCCCCTCCAAAAAAAACCAAAACCAAAAAATTGATGAATGGATTTTGAACAATGCTAACAAAAGCTTGCCCCCAAAATGTCACATCGCTGAAAGATGGTGCCCCCATAAGATGCCGTTGCACCCCCTTGTGTCCCCCTCATAAGAAAATTCTAGCTACGCCACTGACGCGAACACTTCTCTGTCTTTCCGATTGATCTCCATTATAGACTGGATAGGACATCGCGCATTGTTTGTGCACAACATGGCGGCGCTTCAGGAGAGTAGTGTGATGCTGTATGCATTTCTGGTCAACATAACCTTTTTCTCGTGGGATGATGGCTAAGCCCTCGGCCTCCCTCGCGAAACAAGCCAAAAATAAACAGAAAATGCAAAAATATTTCTGGAAACGACTGACCATTTTCTTATTAACTAACCCACTCGAAAGCGATAATGTAAACCTGTTTTTTGTGTGTTTTTAATTCAGTTTTGTTTACACCTACTGTCTACGGTCTCGCTTTAGCCTATTTCCCTTTGGGTCGGTTCAGTCGTGATTTGTTCAGTGTGTAAACCAGGACATGTAATAGGTTTTGACAGTAAATATGAGGTCCAAACTGTCCATGTGTCTTTCTGTCTGGTTTCAATGAGCCAACACTGAAAACATCATAAATAAAAGGATTTAAATTTTACACACTCTCAGGAAAAATTGTTCATTCATATATTGAGTAAATTTTATTGAAAACCGACATGCGGCATACGGAAGTGTAAGAATATTTTCTGTGAGCACAAAGTGAGCGCAGCTTTAAATGAGCGACCAAACTAACTTACTGCCGTTTTTAAAACAGACACTTCTTAATCAGCTTAAAAAAATTAACTTCACAACCGGACTCAAAGATTAACATTTATCAACTACTTTCCGGCATGAAAAAGTCAGTTTTAACTGAGAACAAATAATTTTGTTATGTAGACAAAGTTTCTTTCATGGCGTTGACTTTGAATTCCCTTGTTTGTAACTTCATTCAACAGAAACGTCAGCACTCTGCTTCTCACTTTGGTTTCATCTCTGCCCCGACGAAGAATTCTGTCACTCATATCACATCGTCTGTCACACGATTTGGGTTCAGTGCGTCTTTAGATCCGACAAACACAGTCATGGCTGTCTTGGAGATTTTCCGGTGAAATGTGGGGAATATAAACGACAAATTAGTCATTCAGTTTTTGAAACCACTTTTGCCAATAAGTAACATTTCAGACGGTCCCAACTTCGAGATAGAGAAGTTTCATACATAGGCCTACAAAGCCTGATAGGCTAGATGGACTGTCATAAATTTCTTACTAAGCCCACACAGGCTTAAAGTTAAGCATTATAAAGTACAACTTGAGAAACCTTCTGAACAGGGACTCACACCTCCTTCTTTTCCTTCTTTCAAACTATACGTTGATCTCAAGTAATTCACTGCTCAACCATTATTCTTTCCAAATTTATCCATTCCAAGTGCAGAATTCAGTTTTTCTTCGAAATCTGACAATTGAAACACAAAAGCTCAACCGGTTGTTGAAAAACTTGATTTGAAAGTACACGCAACAAAATTCGCAACTCTCGTCATTTACCCTCCTGAAAATACGCATACGCAGGATGCGTTTTGGACGCGCCTATCCAGTCTATATGATGGAGATCACTGGTCTTTCCTTACGCTAGCCCGGAAATCGGAATGTTGTATAGAATAGGCTTGCGTTGAGGGCAGTACTAATCTTTCCGACGTATCCAATGCATGGACAGTTTGCGCGTCGAAATTCAACCCATAGAAAGAACAAAATGATATGCCAAAATGTCAACCGTCTTGCTTAGCTCTCGACTGTTGGCTTACCATAAGCGCAATGCGGCCGAGCTTCAAACACGTGTCATCTGAGAGTGCACATCTGATAGACTCAGCCGAGGGCAGTGACGTCACTTTGGTGCCCCCTTCGTCTAGATCAAAGCCGTTCGAAGAATATGGAAAGAGATATCTGTTAGATGTGTAAAATCCCTCTAGAGTGGCACGCTTATTTCTTCAACAGCTGATTCAGTGTCTGAAACCCTTTCACGCATTTAAAATCACTGAGGTGAAATGGGCATTTCACTGCCCTTTCATATTGGGCCAGTGCATGGTAGACCATTGGTATTGTCAATAGCAAAAACCCTAGGGTGAAGCTTTCAATAAACAACGAGCTAGGGGGCGCTATATTCGGACACATTTTGGTGGCAAATGAGACTGGATATAGCGCGACATTAGTTTGCCATGTGTAACGATGTAACCGAACTCACCTCCTACGAATATCGCTTCTTCTTTCCTCCCTATCTTCTTCTCGCTTATCGTTAAGCCCTTCTGGTCGTCCACCGTCAGTGTGATGGTATCGGCTTCGCTCACACCGGCAACCACGGACTGAAATAATGATAAATGATTATTACAAATCTCTGTCTTGATTGTGCGTACCCTTAGCCTCGTCCGGCGTTCACGATTATGGATGTGCGTTGACTACCTGTGTTGGAGAATGTGGGCAATTTGTGGCCATAAAAAAAAAGACACCGCCAATTTCTGAATAGCCGTTTTTAGTTCTTTTGGAGTTTTGATGGGCCATTTTGGATTAAACTCGTAATGAATTTTCCTGAATTTTCTTGACTTTTCCGTGTCAGGACGCCCTTCGATTAAAGTAGGGGTGAGGGTACTTTTGAGTTAGGCATACAACAAACATTCACACAAAGAAACTCGACCCGAGGCTACATTCACGATACTATAGAATAGCACCTTCTTCCCACTATTTGTTTACATCAGAGGTGGTTCTGCATAACGGTTGACTGACTGAAAGACGGCATGCTTGGACGCCAAGAGAACACCTACCTCACCAAGTCCGAAGTTTGCGTTGATGACAATCTGTGCTGGGTTTCCAGTGATGGGATCTCGACTGAACACCACACCTGCAGGATATAGATACAGTATATTAACGCCGATTTGGAGCATGCAGAGATGAATGGATCATGCGAAGATCATTGGATAGACATGCATTGATCTCCCAAGGAACTGACATCAATCTACACATGACAGATTAAGGCAATACAAATACAGCACAAACTATGTTGTCTGTCATGTCTTCCCACTTTGGCGGGAGAAATAGATTTGTCGATGAGAATATGAACTGGCAACCTCTTAGCAGCAGAGTGCCACACTTTACAACCGTGCATTTCGTTGTGCAAGGCGTCAAAGTCTCCACCCCATCGACTTTCCCCCCTAATTTTGTCCAAATTTCAATTTTATAGCACACCTGCACTTCCGGCGGGAACTACTTCTTGCACCACCACCGCCATGGAGGATTCCACAGGTTGGCCGTACTGTCTGGAATGTGGGAGAAAAGACAGATAGATATTTCCACCAGAAACATGGGGACGGATGGTTAAGGAAAGCGTTCGCGCAAGGAACTGCCAAGCTTCGACTTGCTCAGAAAACAATGTGCATTTAATTAAAAAGACCCAAAAGCAGGTCCCTCAGTTTTCTCTACCTAAAATCCCATACCTATAATGTCAACGTGACTCCTGCAGTAACTTCTGACCTCAAACGTTTTCAAAGACTGATACCCTTCATATCATCTTTATTTAATTACGTTACATAACTGAGAAATCGTGACAGGAAAAGTTGGTTTTCACCTTCGATACTGGACGGCCTGGAAGGAAAACTGTGATGCCCAACACTTTTGCACCGCCGTGAGAATCTGAAGTTTAATGAGACATGGGGTCATTTTGCAGTTTTGAGAGAAGAACTACATCTTCCAAAAAATATAATTTGGCGGTTTAAAACTTTTCTAGTTGCAAGGGCTCTTGAAGCCTCATTGTTTGGGGCGCATGCTAGATTTACTCCAATTAAAACAAATAAAAAACTTCTTTTATAGTTTTTCTTAAAATTTCAAGCGGGAGGCACACCAGCCTTGAAAGGTGAGGAGCGCCCTTGTTGCGTGCCATTATGGAACACCTTAAACTTTCCTGTATGAATTACTTGGCAGGGAATTATCCCCCAGAAAATTCCAACCAGGTCTAGACATCAATCACTCTGCGTTTGAGTTAACTATAATGCAAGCCAGAGCTGTGGTTTGTACTTTATCCATTGAGTCCATGCCGAGGTAGGTCTCCATTTGTCCCGCCGCTGACATCTGAGGGGTATCTTCGCCTTAAAAGGAAAATAATTGGTGAACAGTTAACGCAAATATTTTGAAAGACAAGAAAAGGAAATGCCGAAATATAAGAGTAAAATGTCTTCAGTTAGGCTAACCACAAAAGGATCTCAACTCATATTTATTAGGCTGCATTTTTGAATAATGCATTATGTTTTTCATAATCATTTGGGCAATATAAATCAATAATATGCACAGATTATAATACTGTAAAATTCTAAGACTTTTTCCCCCTTTCATACTCCTAAGTGGAAAATTAGAGAAAACGCTTTAGAAATGTGCTCTCAGGTGGCTCCGTACCGACTGCCGACGATCTCACGGCATACGACTGACCATCCGTGGGACTTCCTAGGACTTCACGAAATTGGTGGGAAATCTCCATCTTCATGTCGTCAGCCAACTCGGTTTCGCCGAACACTGCTACAGTGCTAACGAGTCGAACACAACAATAGATTATTTTTCGCTGATCTATTTGTTGTTGATTAAAATGTCACTACATGTAGTTATTTTGGTCATAAAGCAAGTTCGGACTCAAGTGGAAGTCGGATCTTAGGAGCATGTAAAAGGAATTTTTAAAAATTAACTGCTGGCCTTGCAATTTCTAAGACATGTCGTAAGTGTTCTGATTATGGGTGTTTTGTTTTTTCTGTTAATCATTTGCTTAATAAGAACGTTGTCAGTGCTACCTGTCACATGATGTCTTCAAATCGCCATCTTGTATCCCACAAGACACCTCGCTCAGTGTCTTAATGGCGGTTTGCAATTTCTCATGAAGCTAAAAGGGAACCAGAAAGAAACACAAAACACAGATAAAGGTTGGTGTAACTAAATCGGCAACCAGGGAATGAAGCCTTGTATAAACTTTGTTGGACTTGTGGTGCATTTTATGACGTTTTCTCGATAAATACCATCCGCGATTAATTCATCCAATGGAAACAGAACACACAAATAAAGGCTGGTGTATCTATACAACCGGGGAATGAAGCCACGCGTGCAATTCACAGTGTTTGGAGGAATTTTGATGCTGCTTTTATGAAGCATATTTTCTTTAGATTGATGCCATCTGTAATTAATTTACCCTACGTTGAGAATTAGTTTGCTCTATAATAAGAAATTTCAAATATACCTGAAGATGCCGGTTGAATGCTGTTGTCGTAACGCAAACTCCGTTGGGAACTTCAAACTGTTTGAGCAAACAACAAAATTGCGGCGCGCAATTGAAAAGCAATGTAAAGTAGCCACATAGCAGGTACTCCAATCATGTTGGTCAAGGTTGCAAAATATTTATTTTGCACCTGGAACGAATTTTAATAAACGGTAAATGAAAATGCTCTGCAAGTTTCTCCATGCTGAGTGCTAGTAACAGGCTGTGAGCTACATGGATAGGTCTATAAAAAAAGTGATTTTTCTCCCACACGACACCATATCAAAGGGGCCCGATGACAACTAATTAAGCCTCGGTTGAACATTTTATAAAATATAATGTTGCATATTTCATTGTTGATGGGTTAATCAAAGCCCATGCACATTCCGTATGCACGTGTTATGTTATGCGCGCAGTCTGCGTGACAACTTCTAGGGCTCGAAAAAAATATGAGGTTGCCGGTCCTTGCCGGAGTAGGCCTACGGGGAAGTACGCATGAGTGGAATAATCTTTATTTCGTCCATTCATTTGTTGTATTTTTTGTCATGTAGGCCAAAAACATAGCCTTGGAAATGAATATTAGACAGAAACACTTCCTACCTCGACATCCCTCTGTTTGGTGAGTTCAATCAACATTGCAAGTTGTGAGCCCTTGCCTCCTGTCAGCGACGAAAGGCGACAGGAGGACGCCGCCAACGGCAGAACCCAGGAAGCTAAATCATCTGCAGAGAGGTTCTCTGATCATCATCATCATCACAAAAAGATAAAATAAAACAAAAAAATTCAAAAACACGTACTGTCGGTGAAACTCGAAATTTTGGGAGCTGATAAGCCAGAGATAAACACCGTAATACATATGTGCAGGTTGCCCTGGGTGATTTGGACAAGTTTTCAATCTGCAAGGGATGTCCAATGAACCTCATCAGAGAGAGTTTTGTTTTCAAACGAAAAATTACTTGTTGCCTTCATATCAAAACCCACCTTTGATTCTGTACATTAAATTGTAAACATTACCAACCTGGCTCCTTGTAGAGTTTAAGCGTGTCTTGGGGAGAGATACGGCAGTTTTCGTTAGATCTATAAGATAAGTCGAAATTACTTGAATCAATACTTGAATTTTCCATTGGATATAATAACCTTTTTAGGTGTATCGAAAAGTGACAATAGAATGTTGTTTGTAGAAAACAGGATCTTTCCTTAAGAACACTGCGAACGATATAACTGTTCTCAAGTGAGAATGCACAATGACATTTTTCAAGATATAGTTTTAAAAATCAAGGCAGTTTCCAGCCAATGCGGCTCATCAGGCCGGTATTACGTGTCACGGTCTCATTTTTCCAGCATGCTCAGATATCTGGAAGAAGGCGGCGGATAGTCGTACACCTATGCATACGCTCGGGGTCTGGTTTCGCATTTGGCAAAGTAGACGGAGAAGACTGGAAGGTTGTTTGATCCACATAGTCTAAATATCAGAGCTGAAGGAGGTGGTGTAATTTTCAGTACTTCCAGTAAACACAATTAATACACATAATCTATGCTCTATTACTTTGACTGAATTGCCACAACAAAGAGCAGGTGCTTTCACTGTGCCTTGCAAATACCGCCGTCATAATTGGATATAGAGCAAGATAGTTACACCTCCAGAACTGCATGGAGGGTCTGTTATCCGCAGCGCTCAGACAACGGACGATGACAGACCCCACAGTTCTTGGGGTACTTTTACACGTCAAAGTGTTGGGATGTGATAAATGTATATTTGTTTCGATGATCAATCTGTCGGAAATGGGAGTTGCAAATGCCGGAACGGGCCTTTTTCGGATGTTTTCCAGCTTGCACACCCGCCTGTGCGTAAGGGTACGCCTGCAAAGGGTCTATGCGCCGCCATCCCGTCTGCTGTAGGAACTCAGCACACCCATAATGTGAACTAAACGGAATTTACTGCGTGACGCAATTCGGGTTGCTCGGCGGTGTTCGGCTACTACCCAGAAATCCGAGCACACCGGAAAAATGAGACCGTTACACCGGTTTCCTTGGCATGCATCAAGAAAGAATATCTCTTTCCCTGGATGGGATGCCAGTCCCAGCAAGTTAGGTACCACCAATGTACACCTCTGGGTGCCAAGAGGCCAATACAGTGGCTTACCCAAGCCACAGACTACATATAGTCCGTATTTAATCAAACGTCTGGTCACACAAGATGTTCATCACCGCGCACAATGTGTTCAAGCAATGTTCAGCAGTTTTATTCCTCGGGTCAACTGCTGTTGAATTATCAAATAATATTGAGTTTATTCCGTGGAATGTAATAAGCCTTTTAAGACCTAGCTGACAAAGACTAATGGACAGAGGCAAAAATATCTTTACCTTTTGTTGTAATCTTTGTTTTCTACCCTCCTCCGGTGAGTAGAAAAAAGTGTTTGGGATACCGCACTGATATTATGAAGAGTATACCTGATCATCGTTTGGCAGACTCCCTGACCAGTCACGCCGTTGGCCCGGTAGCTAGTCAGGGCCACACACACTGCCAACTTCTGCTCTCTTTCCACGTCCAGGTGCAGTTGCTCCCCTATCTCGGCTTGTATCTTAACGGTGAAGTTGCCTGTGACAGAGAATGCATGCATATCAAGGCTCCGGTCAAAATTCGTCTTCAGTGACAGAGACAGCAAAACTGGAACCCTATTTTATTTAGGCCTGAACCAATACGGTCCTACCAACAGGCCACGTTCTCTTAAATCGGAGAGAGGAATTTCACGAAAACACCCGCTCTAAGGGGGAGACAGACAACAGACTAAAAATCATCCTAACGCTTGACTGAGAAAAGATGAAAAGATGTCTCGTTCCTTGTCTCCTTCCAATTGTTTGATGTTTCTTCAGGAAAGGCAAACTTTCCTCACACACAAAAGAGGACATACAATATTATCATAACCTGAAAAACCTCAAGTTCTAAAATCAGACATCCGAACGGCTCCATTCATGTTATTCATTCCTAACAAAGATTTGGAGGTTTACACCGTACAGGATTCTGTAAAGGGGAAATAAACCGTTATCGAAGAATACAGACCCGAACAAAGTCTGAAGGTATCACCCTTAAATATCGACAAAACAATTTCTTTCACAATTCGTTCAAGTTTTCGCTAATTTTAGAACTTTGGTTTGTCCTCCGCCAGTGCAGTTTCTGACGTACTTTGCAGAAATCGCTATACTTTTCGTATTCATTTGTAAATAAATTTACTCATACTGCTCATTTGGGTAAAGGTGAAACCCTTGACCACATGGTGTCGATGTGCTATACTCGACACCATGTATACCAAGTCCATCAGCAAGCGGGTTAATTGTTGCCTTCTACTTGATTTCATTTGTTCGACCGTCTTTTGGATAAGGATACATTTCCCCACAAAGGGCATCGAAGTTCCCAGTGCATTTCTTCGTAAAGTGAATAAACAACTCTTCAAGTTCACGTTTACGAGATGGGAAAAGGAAACTGAGCCAGAAGCTTTAATACGCCTACTTTCGAACCGCACACTAAATGAGAAAGTCTTGGGCAGCTGGTTGTTGGCCTTGTCAAACAGTCTACGAACGGAGAGATCCACGGACACAGCTGGAAATATTGCCCCGTTGGGCTTGGTCATGTAACCAGAGAATACACTGTCAGAAAAGAGAAATAATTTATTAATAGTTTATAAACATCTTGGATTCATAACTTCAAATATTGTTTCTGTGATCCACATCACATTTTTATAAAGATTTTCAAGAAGAGGAAACTATCGACGCTGTACTTAGTGCACTTCCAAATTAATTACATTTCTTCAGAATATTTCGTGGACAATGAGAAAATTCTGACCTTGAGTCCTCCTGACAATATCCACCGACATGTAGACACGTCCCATCCTATTTATGAAAAGTAGGGATAGGGTACATTTTATGGTTAGTAGTGTGGAGAATACATGCAGACAACATGATGTCCACAAATATGTTTAGCCTAGAAGTACGGTGTCGTACCACTAATAACGGAAGTGGACGTCGCATTGCAAGAAAGGATGCAGTTCTGTCCAGGGTTCAAAGTAGTAGCAGACTTGCAAACCGTCAGCAGCGTTGGAAGGGAAAGTCAATTCCGAGACACTCTATGGATAGTTCTCCATTTTTACTTCATTTCCCTTCTCTTTTCTTTCTACCATTTTCTTATCTTCCACATTTCTATTTCCCATGGGGCCAAGCAACCAACAAATCTGTCACCAACCCGTTTGCCCGTCCAACCTGATCTGACAAATACCCTAACCATGCTTGGTGGAGTAAGTCAGGATGTCGTGTCGCGTGGTCGAGGTTAGAACCCACCTCAAGTACCATGTGGTTGACGATGTGTCGCTCGGCCTTTTCCTGCTGTGTTCCGGAGGAATGCGATTTCACACCGCGCATGACTACTGTCTTCTCGTCTTGACCGCTGACCTGGATCACGCCATGGATCATACCAAATTGCTCATTATGATAATGGTGTTGATTATCCCTGTGAGAACAACCGGCAAAAACATCCAAAGGTTCAATAGAACAAATGATAACCAGCAAAATATCCAGCTCGTGTATCAAAACTATTGCATGTCCTTAACCCCCCTTCTAGTCAGGGTAAACTTTACTCATTATCAGTCAAACAAAATTCCAGTAGTTGGCAACTTTTTCGCTGCATTCTGGCCGTGTTGTTTAGATTTTGAATCAAGTCGTTGGACAGTCGTGTATCTTCAGCGCATGCGGGCTAAACTTGGACGGTTGCCGACTTGAATTTAAGTCTACCACCAGTTTTTATTCTTTGAGCTCGAGAAAAATGTAGCATTTGTGAACAATGGTTTCCAGATATGCCTGAAGTAGTGTATGCGAAACGAAAGAGAAAATGTAAGAATGGAAAGCCTAAATGATTTTCAAGACTGCGTCGGATGAACTTTGGTCGAACGAAATCATATCGAGTACAATAAGTGTGTATAAGAAAAACAAAAAGTCATTTGATAGAGTTTGCTTTATAAGTCAATGTACTGCTTCACAGTTAGAGTCCAATTTAAAAAGCTATATTTATAAATATATTATTGTCCTAACAAAAGATTTTCTTTAATGGAGACATCAAGAAAAAAGGCGTATTGCTCTTGTTTCTTAAAAATGTTTTACAGTATGGTTAATAAAAATTGTCAGTAATGAAGAACTGAAAAAAATAATGACGCAAAACATGGAAGGGAAACTGAACGTAAAAGTTTTAATAATTAATATTAATAGCAGACACTAATGTGCGAGTACGAAATACCCTCTGTTTGGTTGTGCTATGTAAATACTTTTTGATATTGGTAATCACGGAGTGTTCAAATATACCTATACATAGACTCCATCATTCCGCTCTCTGGCACTTTCGCCAGATTCTCGGCGGCCAATCGAGGGTGGACATCGGTAGAGAAGTCGAAGTAAGAGGTGAAAGCACTCCACCTGTTAAACAGAGAATATTGGGAGACATGGTAAAGGCACTGTCACAAATACAAACGATTTTTGTCAGGTAAACATTTTTGAAAACTGCAACTTTTGAGAGCGTTCAGCGATGATGCTGTGAATAAAACTTTTTTTTTCTGCACCAGTGGTAACAGTGTGGTCAGTAGCAATAACACACACAGGGTAAAGCATCCCGTTACAGTAGCGAAATGTTGTTTATGTTAGGTGATTTTTGAGACCTTCATGTAAGGCTGATAACCGAGTAAATGTTGAGCATTTTCACTTTTTTCATTCTTTACCGCTTCATTTTTACTGTTTTGTCCTACTCAACTAATTTTCAAATTGGAATAGATTTCAGTAATTCCTGTTTGACTAATGGCTCAAAGAATTTGGACGTGAAAAGCCTCATACTAACAAACAGCAAGTGTATAGTAAGCCTGGTTTCCATACCGACGTGAGAATAGTAGAGAGCAGCGCCATCAAGACGCAAACTGCAACACAGACAAATGGGAACATGTCAAACGGAATGATTGCCGCTAACGCAAACCTGCAGCCTCAGACGGATCGGCAAAGTTGAGCGCGATTCAACTTTGCCGACTGTCTACGTGAAGTCGTTGAGTGGGCCGATATAAACACGCTCGTTGGGATGACCGGCGTACAACGATGTTGCTCTCGCTTAGTACCACTCATTTTATCCATATCCTCCTAATTGCTAGCATATGTATCCCCAATCGTCAATAAAATAGCAGACCATACATCCAACTAGAGTATCAGTTTGGCTTCAAGAGGCAGCCTTGCCACCAAGTACTCTGCAGCACCTAAGTATTCTGAGTTTCGCACGCCATTTTGTTCTATTTTGTTGGTGGAATGACGTCGAACAGCGTCTCTTCCGTGAATGTCTAGGTCTTGACGTCTTGCGGACCGTCGGCGTTACAAACGTCCATATGGAAACCAGGTGTTACATGGTCAGAGATTCGGCACCCCTGCAGCTACTGGGCCAGTGGAAATGCGCAGCTGTCGATGATCATTTCAAGGAAATTGCTTGCGTTAATTAAGACAAGAGATATTCAGTTATTCAATCCGGCTGCCTAACTGATAAAGCTGCAAGGCAAAAAAAAAAAAAAAAAAAAATTGGCAAGAATTGAGTTTTCTTTTTAAATAACTGTAGCCCAACCTTTCCAAATTTGTTTTGATGGGGCTTTCCTCTTTTCAGCACTTAAGTGATACGTAAGCAATTGTAATGCAGAAAAAAAAATCTCGTTCACGTTTCGTTGAACCATCGGAGCACTCGCGTTTCATTGCAGGATTTCTGCATGAGGGAATGGTCCACCTTGTGAAGTGACCATTCCGAGGCAGTGTTCCAATGGGAATACTGCGTTCACCAACCTCTTCATTAAATGAGAATAGGGCGTTCGCTCCAACTATTCCGAATTATGAGATACCCCCTTACACTTCGCTGATTATGCTCAATAGAGGGCGCACTGTATCTGTAAACGTGTATTTCATAACTGCCAAAATTTTAGTAAGACTGGGTTGGGTCAAAGGGACACACGTGCCTGTCAGAAAACACTTTGAGAAGGGATGTAATTATGGTGGTACTAAGCTTTGTTTACATGACGTGTGCTTTCCTAAGGCAGTAAGACGACACAGGATCCATCGATCTACAGTAAGAGCGCACGCACTATGTAAACAAAGCCTGACGTTTTAGGTCAATGGAAAATGGAGTATAGACTGGTACTCGATATACTTACAGAAACGTGCATCGCACGTGAACCAGTGGCCGGTCATCGTGTCCTCCCGCAACTCTCGCAATTCCAACACTGAAATTTTCAGATCATTCGAAACTTCAAATGTATAGAAACAAATTCCTCCCACTTCGACTGCACATTTAATTCATTTGTACATATTTTTTTTTCAATTTCCTCTGTTGTAAGAAGGAAAAGGTTTCTTTAACCTATCGTTGCTTTCAAATTTCAAATAAAAAACCGAATCGAATGGAAGTTAAAGCTGAAGACAGTTGTGCGATAAAACAAAATCAGACAAACAATCTAATATAAATATAGCCACATTGTTGAAAGCCAATATGAACAAAATCTTTCAGACATGGGATAAGCAAACAAAACTAATCCGTTATCGGGCCAGGTTCAATCCGGATTTACCCTGGTTTTCGAAAAGATCCGATTCCCAACAAACACTTTCTCGTCGCATTTTAGTATTGCTGCGGTCTATTATTGATTCTTGGATTTGAAGCCAAGCTATTTATGCAACTTGTGGTACCGGGATATGCCTTACAATGATGATCTGCTATGGAAGCCATCGAAAGATGTATCATTGGTCAACATGGACGAACTTCAGCTGTCAGCAAAACTCGTAATAATGGTAAGTTACAATCCTGGACAAATCTCGTTGGGCCTCCAACCCAAACTCATTTTAATGAACGAAAAACATCAAGTTTTGCACAGTTACGGGCAGATACGACATGGTGCATCGTCTACGATGCACTCCTGCAAAACAGTTGTGATTGTACACGCACAATACAAAATAGATGATTGTCTTGCTTTTTCTTGTACAATTTGCCTGAAATATTCATTTGTTATACTTTTTTGCCATGGTTGTAGACTATCATCATTCTGATTTATGGTGTGGGCTATAAAAAGTGACTGGCGAGAAAATGCAAGTATTAATACGAAGAAGCGCCCTGTCGTATTCAAATCAACATTTCACACCACTGAAAATGCAACTTAATAAGGTCTCGATGTTGAAAATGAATTATAACATGACAGAAAAAGTGCTTGTTCAACTACATTTTTTAAGAGAAGGAATTTGCAAAGAAGTTCTCTTCACAGGACAATGCGCATAAAGAGCCATTCACCACACATCAGATCCACTACACATCACTTTATTTAGCAGAGCTATTGGGTTCCTGATTCGGCTGTCATGTTATGCTAGTAAAGGAAACGAGAGAAAACGACCCCCCCCCAAAAAAAAAGGGAAGGGGGAAAAATGGCGTGTCATTCACAAAATACTATGAAAAAGTTGTAGACAGGTGTATAGACGTGGGCCAGAGGCTTGCCCATATTGATGCGCGTTCATTTAAAAAATAGTAAAGAGAAGCTGTCAGGGAGAACATTTAATGTTGACGACAATCGTTTGTGTGAATGTGTATTCACTATGTAATGCACTATTGTAGCGTTTTAATTACTCAGTCTTTGCACGGCAACATTCTGTGCAGTAGGTTAATGATTTTATTAACACCTTAAAATGAACCGCGAGTACTATCTCTGAAATGGCCGAGTGGTTACGCTTGCGATTATCAAATCGTTAGATGGTGGGTTCGAATCCCACAGGTGGCTTTTTATTTTCCCAAAGCTCACTTCCGGTCAGTAGCTATAACAGACTCTAATTCACCCCATCAAATACCAACAGTACCTTAGCCTACTGGATAAGCTCTGCGGTTGGGACTGTCCGC
>NW_019091376.1:329186-358341 GCF_001949145.1 Acanthaster planci | reverse complement strand
ATACCACAGAATGATACTTTTCCTATGATCGATCGCGACATGGTGTTCCACTCCACGTTTTTTCCTTCCATGTAAGTTAAACAAAACCCCTTGCTACTATAAGTTGCTAACAAAAGGGCAAAAATAATGTTTTAGCCACTGAGAAATCTGGTGAGGTTTTTGACTCACTTTGAAGTAAAAGGATTTTTTTACCATTATAAAAATAGCATAAGGATAACACTTGAAGTAATCTTTTATTTTCTAGTAGAGGCAAGGATTACACTTTGAACTGATATACTTGGCTCTGTGAAATAATTTTGCATCTTGGTTAGGTGGACTTAAATCGAAGCTAAAAACCAGTTTTTCAAAGCCTTAAGTTGGTCTAAAATGTGAAACACAGAAAATGAACTGTTTCCAAAGCAACAAGCTATGTAGGGATGTGAAAAGTCTTGTTTGTTTACTTGCACCCCAAGTCCTTGCATCCTACAAAGTATGACAAAAATTGACCATGGACACTTAATGTCAGTATTCGTGAAAGGGCTCTTACATGCTTAATATCACCTCGGGTAATTCGGGTGACCATATAATACTTGCACATTTTATGTGCAGCATGTGCATATGTATGTACACATACAGGTGCATGAAGTGAGAGCAAACGCACTTTAGGTACCCAACTAATACTTCAAGCACATGGGGTGTCGCGCCTCAAAGAGTATCTTACTTGAAAATGTCATGCGTAGTACACGTATGCACACAGGTGCATGGGGTAGGGATAATTTCACTTCAGGTACTAAACTAATGATTAGAGCATATGGAATGGTACACTTCAAATATTTAACACAACCTCAAGTGTCAGTATGTTGCTAATTGAGCACTTCAGGTGCAGCAGGTACATACCTATGTGTGCATACAAGTGCACTAAGTGGGGGTAGTTGCACTTCATTTTTATACTTAAGCATTTAAAGTGCTTTGCTCGAAACATTTAGTATCACCTCATGTATTTCAAGTGCCTATATGTTTTCACATACACATCTCATCTGCGGCAAGGTACTGAATGGATCCACCTAAGTGTGAAGTAGCGTTGAATTCAGGTTTGGGAAAAAGGCTTGACAACAACACAAGTGCTCATATATATCCCTCCAAACCAAGTACCCCCGGCTCCACTAACTCCCCACTACAGCTAATTTCTTCGTCCCGCTACCAAATGTGAAGATGCACAGTTCCAAGTTATTGCTCCATGATCCATTGAAATTTAGAGACCGTACTGTTTTGGTCTTTGGGGTCGTTCTCAAAGGATGATAACTTTTTGTAGTCGGCCTCTTTCCCGAATAATTGAACAGCGACACTCGTCAAGGTGCTCTGTAAATGACACGCCATCGCTACCAACTTACTTGTGTCTGGCGGGTTCCAGCCGTGCCGAATTCCAATCTGCTCATCTCTCTCGCCTTGGCCACCATTCTGTCGTAGCTCATTACACGTTGGTTCAGGTGCAGGGACTTGCGCCTGGACCAAAACAGGGCCCACCGGAGCCAGATGTATCTGACGAGGAACCACAGGCCAACGGGAGGCTCGCCATCTTGGGGTCGCGGCAAGATATAATGAACTAAGATATAACATAACAGTGGCGTCGATGCTAGCAACAGGAGAAGTGAGAAGACGTCCATCCTAATGGGTCGGACACCGATATGTGAGGCAAATTAAAACGCTGTGTCGTAGTATGATATTCTTCGCTAATGATTGAAAGTTAAACAGCATAGTGCAATGGCATCAGACACCAGTACGCACTTCGGCATACTTCTTATGATGACTCTATCCATGCTATGGTGTTCTATAGCCGCCAAAATTAAATATGCGCCGCCTCTTTCTATCGCCTCCTTTTTCATCACTGTTTTATGGTGTTATATAGCCGCCAAAATCGCATCACGTCGTGCCGTTGCCCCAACGTTACGACACAACGCTAAGACGGTTCCGTCGCGTCGTGGCTTCGCCCCCTTTCTCATTACTTTTATCATGTGTTTAATGTGTTGCGTCTTGCCGTCGTGGCGTCGCGTCGTGTTGTTTCTTGGTGCCGTCGCGTGGTCCCGGCTCGTCTTTATGTCATATCCTGCCATCATGATGTCGCGTGGCGTCGTCGTCCGACGTATTGTGTGCCGTCGTGCCTTACTGTTTCTTAAAATGGCTGGTGATCATTAAGGCCAATAGAGGGCGTATGTCACAAGTCCTGGAGTAAATAATGTGCGTGCATAGGGCCTACAAGATTTGATCATGAAATATCTATTGGTATGGAACTTGACTCCGTCTCCAAGGGGGTCCCCTATCTCCATCAGTAAAGAGGCAACAGGGAGAGCAAGATGCGACGGCACGACGGCATAATGCACTAAACACAGCATACAAGTAACGAAAAAGGAGGCGACGCCTTGATTCGACGGTACGACGCGACAGAGCCGTCGTACCGTCGCGTCGTAGCGTCTCGTCGTAGCGTCGGGGCGACGCAATGTTGGGCATCACAGAACACCATACTGTTATGCTGTGTTAATACATTGCGTCAAGCCGTTGTATGGTGCCGTCGTGCCGAACTGTTTCTTGAAAGGGATAGTGATTATCACAGTCATTATTAACAAAGAGCGTAGGCCACGACTCAGTGAAAAGTAGGCCGTATCCGAATTACTTGGCGACGGCTTGAAATTACACATGACTCTATGGGAACTGGCTTCGGCCACTTCCATAGACTCGTGCGTATTTTCAATTATTTAAATTAATTTGTTCGTAAAACATTTTACAGAGGCATTTTTCTTAATTCATTTTTAAATAAGTTAATGAAAGAGAAATACTTAGAAAAAATAATTCAGAAAAAGTTCTAAACTTATAGCGAAAATATGAATTTTAATGAAATATTTGCACATTATTTCCCTGACCACGGATCCCAAAAGCGGTTACTTTCAGAGGTCAACTTTCAGGCTATATCAAAATTGACTTGGTGACCTTTTGTGATCATTCCCCCCAGAAAACACAAAAACTGGAGCCTACTACCAAACCAACCAAACAATCCATCGCGCAGTGTAATGTGACCTGCATAGAACACCGTAGTATGCACTTTGGACGTCTAAAGGCGAAGAAATGTATGTTGGAGTCATGAACTCTTTTGAAAGGCGGGGTAAATATTAAATTTTGTAGACTTTGGTTTCAATATCATGAGTGGATATAAATACCTATTTCATATTACGGCGGTGATCATTACACAGGCTGTTGCGAAGAGGTTGGTTCATGACAAGCACACATGCTGCCTGTTCATAGGTCGCTTTAATTAAGTTGGATACTAGTAGACCCACCTTTGTGTTGGTCATTGTTTGATCGGAATCTCAGGTATTCTTTTCAGACATGGGGGGGTGCGTTAGGCAACAATAGTCTAGGGTGTGTATAGGGATTGGACGTGTGTGTGTGGGGGGGGTATCCCTCCATCCCATGCATTGCTGAGTATAATGCTATGCACCACCACAGTGTTTGTTTGAAGAACTACAAAATACTATTCATTATTATTGTGGCATAATATAGAAATCCAAGACTGGCTACACATTTACGGGATACAAACTGGTGGATTATCTACCAGGGTCAGGTGTCGTAGTTCATCAGCTTTTGGTGCATTCTGGAAAAAGTGTGCACCCCACAAATCTCATCTTATAAGCGCAACTTACCGAGAATGTCGATTCTCCCATTTTCCCGTAATATCTCATCCACCACAGAAAAGATGGTGTCCTCCTTCGTCAGTCACGTCCAGTTTTGTGCATGCAGAAAACACGTAGGTCACCCTGGAAACACAAAAGTACAGAAGTCTTGTTGTTTCTCCTTAGCTAGACATACAACCGTAGCTATTCCGATTTTAGCCGAACAACCAGAGTGGTCAGCACGACTTTTGAGGTCATTTTGATGCATCACTCATACAAAAACAACCAAGTAATTACTTCCCTTTTGAGTTCACAAAGTGGAAGTGAAGTAACCGTTTTATTTTGAAAACTCTTAACTCTACAAAACATTTACAACGAACAATAAACAAACACAGAGAAAAACACACAGAAACACGTGCACAGTTGTACCAGGATCCTTGGTTTTGGTCAGGAGTGTTTTCCTAATATAATTTAATAGCTTAATAGGCACGAATCACCCCAAAACGATCATTGGCCTGTCTTTGATACGTAGTAGGAAATGATGTCAATGGCCAAAATCCAAGATGGCCACCAAGGTGGCCAACAAGATGGCCGCCAAACGAACCTCATGGGACATATTTGACGCGAAGAACATCAGTAACTACACACTCTGACGATTCTAAAAATGTAAGTTAGAAAAATATACAGGAGGTGCATGGGAAGCCTATGATCTTCCCCAACTCTCTGTTTATCCTACATGTATATTATGCCGTAATAATAATGAACATCAATGACACTGAATATAATGCTATAGTTCAAACGCCATGCTACTGTGTTGCAAAGTATGGAATGGAGTGTTTTTGCCGTTTAGGTTCAGGTGGCTTTTGTTTAAGTTCGGCGTTGTTGTATGCTTGGAGAGAGTGTGTGATTGAGCTTCTCTCAGTGTTCTAGATTAAATCTGGAGGGGCAGACCTGATCATTATTCTATTACTGAGCGTTCAGCACTATGTCTCTTAGGTATCGTTCGTACATTTCCAAAATTCTGAGTCATTTTTAGGAATACTTGATGTGATGTGTAGTTTGAACGGCTAGTTGCCTTTAGCACCGTTGTTGGTGGCTCAATTATGTATCTACTCCAAAATACTCATTTCCAAAAAAAGGTTATTTCTTTTTAGTTAACAATGCCGGGTACAGCGGTGTCGACGGGAACGACATAAAGCCTTTGGAGTGGTGCCATGCCATGATGGATACCAACTACTGGGGCGTGGTGAGAACCACCAGGGCGGTTTTACCAGCGATGAAGAAACAGAAGTCAGGTCGAATACTGAATTTGAGCAGCGTCTCCGGAGTCATAGGTATGCAGAAATTATTTTTCTTTTATTAATTTTCTAGTTACCCTTAAAAGTTAAGAGAGTATACATGTGTACCGAAAAATTAAATGTACTGGAGTATTTGAAACGTGCGGCAATTTATCGACACTTGCTAAAAATGAGAAAATTAGCCTCGGAATTGTTGTCATTTAAATTGACATCCCAAGTTTTGTATTCTCTTCACGTGGATTTTATCTATTCCTTTAAAATTGTTATTGGTGTGTTTCTCATTCAATAAGAATAGTACAATGGCAATTTCACAATCGAAGCCGTTGACACACTGGCATTGCTATTTGTTATTTAATATAAGATCATTGATAGATTTACTAAGAGCTTTCGTATGACAATATCTCAGGATTTTGTTTCTTTACATGCCCAACAATGATCGGTAAGGCCATTAGAATGTTTTCAGTTTTATTGCGTAGTCTCTGTTGGCAGACAAAGGCAGTTAAAAATACCATTCGAGTGGTTTTTTTTTTATAAATCGTGTTTGTTCTTGGTCCGATCCTTTTTACTCTCTATACAACTCCTGTTGGTGAAATTCCTCAGCAACACAATATCCAGTCACATTTTTATGCAGATGACACCCAGCTATACACTTCTTTCAGTCCCAACCTTGAAGATGATGATACTAAGATTTTTGATTCTCTCATCACATGCTTCCATGACATCCAGAAATGGAGGCTGGCTAATTTCGTGAGGTGTAACCCACACAAGACAAAGTTCATGAGCATTTCTTCGCCACAACTTCAACACAAATCAAAATCCAAAACTTACAAACAGGTGGCGCTGTTCTAGTACCTAGTACGGATGCCCGCTATCTCCGTGTGATGTTTGACGCTTTTTACACTGATAAGTTATTATTGAACTTAACACACTATCACTAAATTCGTTATTAGAAATCGGTGTCGATGAAACCTGAATTTTTGCATTGAGTTTTGTTTACTTCTGCGTTTCAGGAAAAATTGCATTTTTGATAATCAAGCCTTTTGTTGGCACATTCTCCAATACATTTGTCATGCCGCCAAAGTCATTCAGTTCGATCAACGAGAATTCGGTCCCAATGAAAAAAAATGTTTTTATTCCCTTTACACTATTTGCAGACTTATTTCCCCCTTGTACGCTAAGTTGATTTTAAAAGAATTAAGCAGACATAAAACAGAGCTGTTTGCTCGACGTGCTCGACCACGTAGTTTCTAATATTTTCTATCATCAAATACTAGCCTCATTTCATTTCTCTCTGTTGTGCCAAAGGAAGGACTGATTAATGAATGTGAAAAATGTATCAAAATGGCAGGTAATGTTGGCTCTTCAAACTAATAAATTTTTTTTCTTTCCAATTGCATTGAGCCTTCAGCGGGAAAGACGGTGGCCTCCATGAGAGTGCATGTAATACTCATGCATCGGGGGACCAGCTGAAAATGGGGCAATTCTGCTAAATCTGACAAACATCTCTCAAATCATCTAAAATAAAACAAAATGCATTGTAAATGCTTGAAATCACATGTACATGTTAACAATAAATAATCTCTAATCTCGAAATGATTTATCATAAGCAATTTATACATTTATATAGATCGGTAAATAAATACATGTAACAGCCGTTGATTAAGGCTTAGGGAAATTAGACTGGGTAGTATGACGTTATGGGCACAAGAAAGCATCACCAAATAAACTAGCTTGCCTGTCCCGTCGTGCATGGGTTTGGAAATTCAACAAAATTGAATTTCGTTTGAAAAAAAAAGAACTTGTTCAAAAAATATATCTCGTCAATTTTCTGCCAGGATCAAAGTATTTTTAAAATTCTAGTAGAAAACTGTTAAAAATACTCATTTTGCTAAGTCTTTTGTCAAAATCTTAATTTCTTAATCTTAATCTTTTTTAATACGTCAAATTTGACCGAAAATATGCAAAAATGGTCACCCAGGCATATACTTAAACTGCGAGAGTGGCTTGTCAGTCTTTATTTAATTAACTGACAAGCCGTTCGGTCTAATTTGAGCTTGGTTGCTGGTTTCAGAGGTCACACCGAATAATCGCAATGCCAGGGTTCCAAAGGTCAAATGAACAAAGCCGAACTTCCAACTGAGTAGACACATTATTGTAGGCTCTGCATCAGCACACGTTTGTCCAGCGCGTGAAATCCAAGTTTACAAAAACAAAATGGCACCCAAAGTCGTGCTGATCACTGGTTGTTCAACTGGAATTGGACTAGCCACGGCTGTATATCTAGCTAAGGAAAAACAACATGAATTCAAGGTATGTTGGGATAACTCTGATGTTATGTTCTCGTGGAGGCCTATATATACGTGCTCTCTGTGTGCATTTTAAACTCAGTAGTGATGAACGTAGCATTAGATTGTGTGCTACATGCACTGATGATGTGACGAGATGTCAGATTTTCTGTGAAGTCTTCCTCCAAGACTGAAGCACGAGGAACAATCGTTTGAGGTGCCTTTTAAATCGAAACTACAGACAACGGCATAGTCAGGCCTTACCCTTTTGATTGCAATCGCTTATGTTTACCACTTAAAAGGTGTATGCGACAATGAGAAACCTGGGGTCAAAGGGCGGCCTGGAGGCAGCAGCTGGGGACACTCTCGACAAGACGCTCTTCATCCGCAAACTCGACGTGACTAAGGAGGACACCATCTCGTCCGTGGTGGACGAGATCTTACGGGAAAATGGGAGGATCGACGTTCTAGGTAGACCTAATTGTGTTCACCAATGGCGTGTTTAGGATGACATTTTTAGGGTGCACCTAAGTTTTTTCGAGGGTACTAAAAGCTGATAAACGGCGACAAATGATGAACTCCCCCAGTAGTTACTCCCACGGTTTGTTTTACTGATAACTATCCTGCAAATGCGTCGCCAGTCTGTTTATCCTATATTATGCCGTAATTGTAATGAACATCAATGACACTGAATATTCATAGTTCAAACACCATGCTACTGTGTTGCAAAGTATGGAATGGAGTGTTTTTGCCGTTTAGGTTCAGATGGCTTTTGTTTAAGTTTGGCGTTGTTGTATACTTGGAGAGAGTGTGTGATTAAGCTTCTCTCAGTGTTCTAGATTAAATCTGGAGGGGCAGACCTGATCATTATTCTATTACTGAGCGTTGAGCACTACCTCTCAGTCTTAGGCATTGACTGTGCGTTTCCAAGAGGGCTGAGTCAGTTTAGGAATACTTGACCCGACGGGCTGTTTTAATGGCTAGTTGCTTTTCAGCACCGTTGTTGGTGGCCCAATTATGCGTGCGTGTATCAACTCCAAAATACCCATTTCCCCCCAAAATATTATCACTTTTTTAGTTAACAATGCCGGGTACAGCGGTGTCGACGGGAACGACATAAAGCCTTTGGAGTGGTGTCATGCCATGATGGATACCAACTACTGGGGCGTGGTGAGAACCACCAGGGCGGTGCTACCAGCGATGAAGAAACAGAAGTCAGGTCGAATACTGAATTTGAGCAGCGTCTCCGGAATCATAGGTATGCAGAAATTCTTTTTCTTTTTTTAAATCCTAGTTACCTTTAAAAGTTAAGAAAGTATACATGTGTACCGAAAAATTAAAAGTACTAGAGTATTTGAAACGTGCTAAAATTCATCGATATATTCTTGCTAAAAATGAGAAAATTAGCCTCGGAATTGTTGTCACTTAAATTGACATCTCAAGTTTTGTATTCTTTTCACGTGGATTTTATCTATTCCTTTAAAGTCTATATTGGCGTGTTTCTCATTCAATAAGAATGGTACCGTATACTGGCAATTTCACAATCGAAGCCAATGACACAGCGGCATTGATATTTGACATTTAACATAATTAAGAGTTCCCGTATGACAATATTTCATAATTTTGTTTGTTTGCCCAACAATGATCAGTAATGCCATTAAAATGTTTGAGTTTTTTTGCATGTACTCTGTTAGCAGATAGAGGCAGTCAAATACCATTTTAGTGTAATTTTGTCGTCATAAACCATATCTTGGGACGGTTTGAAACCTGTGCTTTACTCCAATCGATATTTTGATGCAGAAGTATTTTGTCCTGTCGAATAGGAACTCCTTTTTACGCCACATACACGTCTAGCAAATTCGCAGTGGAGGGGTTCTCTGAAGCGATCGCACCGGTCTTGCGAGATGGTTACAATATCAGGTATTACTTCAAATTATAAAGCCACAATGTACGGTTTTATCTTGGGTGTAAAGAGTTCTTCAATCTTAATGATATTGTATTTTACTTCGTTGAATACAGCCGATGGGCAATGGGATATTGTTGAATAACTGGTTCAGTCATCGATAAATCTCCACCAGAAACAGTCTCACGATTTCAGATTTTTCCCTTTTTGTTTAACTTTTTGAATGACAAAACTTTTCTGTTGCCTTTGGTAACAATCATAGTTAAGCCTGGGCCAACCCTCCCGAATTTCAAAAATTTCTAATTGTCGCAGGGTGAGTATAATTGAGCCAGGCCCGGTCAAAACTGTGTTGATGGATAAACTCCAAGCCGACCCAGAAGGAGACGCCAAAGATTTCGATGACATCACGCGAGACTTGTTTTTGGCCCGGAGGAAACGAATTGCGTCCCTCTTAGGCGCAATGGTTCAGACCGCGGACGACATCGCCAAGCTGCATCTTGAGGTAATACTCAGCGAGAACCCACACCTGCGGTACCAGACGAACGAGATCATGACAAAGATGGTTGCAGGGAAACTTGCTGATCCTACCACTGACGCACTGCTGAATGTGCTGAAACAATAAGACTACGTAGCATCGTACCCTAGGTAAACCCAAGTATAAAAAGATCTCCACATATTTTGCCTACGCAAACGTCGTGGTAGTGTTTCAAAGTGTTTTAAATTATTTCATTGTCAATGTATTTAATTTTTAGATTTCAAGATAATCACCATGTAAGGCAAACTCAAATTGTGTGTCACCTGATAAAACGTAGTTAATGAAACCTTGGTTTATGGCGTAAACAGTATCTCGTCGTTATGATCACGGAATTTGTAGCGTTTATCATGACTGTCACAACAGGGGTTTCCTCCCTAATTGTGTTCGCTTTCTACTTTGGAAATAGTAGTGACAATTATATTTGGAGTTCAGCTCATATTGTATGTTGGCTTTCTTATAGAATAATCTTGTTGTAGACGCTTTTTACAGTGATAAGTTATTATTGAACTTAACACACTATGATTAAATTCGGCATTAAAAATCGGTGTCGATGAAACCTGATTTATGCATTGAGTTTTGTTGCCTTTTGTGTTTCAGGAAAATTGCATTTTCGATAATCAAGCACTTAGTCAGCACATTCTTCAATGCATTTGTCATGGCCCAAAAGTAATTCAGTTTGATCAACGGGAATTTGGGTAAACAATAATATGTATGCAATGAATTGATTCCAAAAATAGACATCTACTGATAGCTATTTCTTTTGAAAAATAACGATGAAAGGGGATTTGGGGTCTATTTGATTTCTCTCTCTTCCGAAACCGTGTGTAAAAAGCCCTAAATGTATCGCCTTACCCGCCTCAGAAAGACGACAAAAGGTAACGTGAAAAAAATTCAAAATTCTATTGGCCTCCAGAAACAAGTCCGCCCCTGAAATTCTCTTCTTGATCAGCCCTTGTGGATCAATCTAGCCGCCATGAGAAATGTGCAGAGTCTAAACTTAGTGAGGGAATATAAGTGGCATCCTCTCCACAAGAAAATATAGAGGGAGACGTCCCCCGTTCTCATTCTTGCTGGGATTTTCCAGAGGGATTTTAATACAGGGAAAGGAAAGCAAAGCACTTTTCAGCTACAATTAAAGAAGTATGAACGGTGGAAGCTGATATTTCCGAAGGATTTTCAACCAAATTGATGATTTTCCTCCATTTTTTTTGTTGTCCCGTTTTCCTCTCATTTTTTATTGTTATTTATCCCCAACCGATTCCTCATCCCATAAGTACGCTATACTAAGGATGAAATTTTAACTCAAGAGGATTGCACCGAAACTGAAAGAAATATCAGACGAAACCTCCAAGTGTTGCAAAAATGTCTGCTGGAGATTTTGGAAGCCCATGGGTAAACTCTGAAGAAGGGCCACTTTTTTCTGATTGAGAACATTTTCGAAAGGTGGATTTGAAATAAAACGAAAATATATTTCCAATTTCATGTCAGCCACTCTTTTGTTTTGGTGGGCTGCTTAACAAGTATTCATGGTGATATTTGCCGTGATACTGTAAATGTTAAATGCCATAGTTCTATGTTCATTATACATTGTATCTGCAATTACCACAAGTTCGGTGAACACAAATTAAATTAAATCTATATCAGAATCGAATTTTAGTATATTTGAAATTTCTGCTCTATAATAGATGGTGGATTCGCAATCCAAAAGACAGGAAAATATCAGCTTTACCTAGAGCTGCTTGAAATATAGAAGTACAATATACCTTTACGAATGACTTGAAGGGTGTGCAGGGAGAATTTAGTTAGGCACTTGCCGTTCACTGAAATACATGTACATGGGGTTTCGATTAGCAACGTTATCAGGCCCAACTGACCCTTCTCGCTAAAGTTTACTCTTCCCGACCTGTACTTTTTGTGGTTGGTTAGCCGTGGTAGGAAGAGGTAGCCCAAACGGGGGGCTATATTTAGAGTAAATTTTCACAGCGCACGCTCAGCAAATACTGGGACAGATTCAATGGAGAAAGTCAACGAAATGCTGATAAAGTAGTGCCCTTTGTGATGGAAGGTCACGTTCGAAGCTCCAACAATCAGTGCATATTGCAAAGTCATGGTCGCAACGGTTGATTGCGTTACGTTTCAGCGTTGACATGCGCGTGAGCTTATGCATCGCCTCGTGAGAATAAAGCACATTTTGCAGCCGCAGTTGGAAAAGCATCCACTTTCTGAGTGTAACAGCAAAATGGCTCCCAAAGTGGTACTTATCACTGGTTGTTCGACTGGAATTGGACTAGCCACGGCTGTGTATTTAGCCAAAGAAAAGCAACAGGGATTCAAGGTAAGTCACAGGGACATCTCTGATCTTTACTTGCGTGGAGGCTTGCATTCTGATCCTCTGCCTGCATTGTGAAGTAGCAGCGCCGCAGTGCTAAAAACGATCAACTGATGCCAGGGGGATGGGGGTATGTATTATCTCCACTGACTGAGGAAGGGGATGGACCACTGAACCATCCCCTTTTTTGTGATGAGAAAAAAAAATTAAAGACTGAAGAAATTTTAAGATTTCCCAAAGACTGAAATTTTTTTAATATCACTAAAAAAGGAAAAGATTTTTTTGAAAGCCAGAAATATGTCTTTTGATACCCATTACGGATGTATGGACATCTGTATCATGAACATATTCCCCTCTATATGGTGTATCATGGTGATACACGTTTCCATGGCCAGGCAAGTCATCTCCCCCCCCCAATTTTTAATTTACGCCACTGAATTGTGCACTATTTCCAGCAAAAACCGATGTAATATATTTAAGAGTAGACGGGGGCTTTCTTGGAGGAGCATGGGAATTTTAAAGCTAGGCGCCTACTGCAATGACCTGGTCACGGCCATGCATGTATCGCCATGTATTCCCTTATTCGCCATTTTAAAATCATTTTGAAAGGTGTACGCAACACTGAGGAACTTGGTGTCATCAGCCAAGCTGGAGATAGCAGCGGGGGACACCCTGGACAAGACGCTCTTCATCCGCAAACTCGACGTAACTAAGGAGGACACCATCTCGTCCGTGGTGGACGAGATTTTACGGGAAAATGGGAGAATCGACGTCCTGGGTAAGTGACGAGCTGCAGTACTTTAGCAATGGATTCCTGTGGCACATTCACACAAGTTTCTAGGCTAAATTTGGTTCATAACAAGTAGAACTACTGAGGTGAAGGTCGTGTTCATGTCAAGGGGGCAGAAGGTCCATCCCCCAGTCTCTCTCCTAACGGCGGTTAAATTATGATTCCCACGTCTCGAGACTAGAGAAGCGTCGATCTCAAGACCTGGGTATAGGTGATTTTGCGCTTTAGGGTTCAGCGGTTGTTATGGAAGATACTTGGGACTGGGGTCTTGCTCATGCGTCAACCTTTGGATTGTTGGACGACAATTTCTGACATCAATTGGTTCTTCTTAATTAGAAGTAAATGGGTATTATACAGGCAGAAGTAATAATTTTACTTGAGCTCTTTGCGCAGTGGAATCGAAACACCAAAGGTGCATATAGTCCATATAGGCAGCTGGCCGGTGTTAGCAATGTTTATTGATCTGATGAACTGGGGGTGATATAGATGCAATGACAAAGTTTAAAGTGCCAACAGTGCCACTCCACAGGTGGATTTCGTGAAACTCGTGCATGGACAAAAACAATATCCATTGTACCCGTTCGCACAACTTTATTCCAGTGAATAATGCAGGGTACAGTGGGATTGACGGCAACGACCGAAACCCTTTGCCATGGTGCATGGCCATGATGGATACCAACTACTGGGGCGTGGTGAGAACCACCAGGGCGGTGTTACCAGCGATGAAGAAACAGAAGTCAGGCCGAATACTGAATGTGACCAGCGTTTCCGGAATCATAGGTACACCGACCTTTTAATATCCAAGTTAATCTCAAAATTGGGTGAAATATCAAGAAATAAACGTTTGGGGGTTAACAGGAAAATAACTTTTTCTCGCAACAAAATAGTTTGGATGGAATTTACGCCAGTTATGATAATGTGCTACTTTTTGGGTATTAAATCATTGTGACTTCACTGGTAAACCGTAAACATATAGCAATATTGCATGTAGACTTCATGTCGAGACGGGGAATACGTGCTTTATTCGTAGTTGACAGTCTGTCCATTTTCATTTTCTTATGACATAGGTACTCCTTTCTACGCCACATACACGTCTAGCAAATTTGCAGTCGAGGGGTTCTCTGAAGCGATCGCGCCGGTGTTACGAGACGGTTACAACATCAGGTACTTGGATCGTAATAACCTCAAAAATCTTGTTTTTTGTGTATTTTCTTGTAAAACCGATGTGTGATGTATTTGTGCCGCGATATCTGCTGACAAGAAATTGCGGTTTTGGGGAAATTATTTTATATACACCGGATAGATGCAACGTCTTGAATCAAGTCCAACAGTGAAAGTTCATGAGCGTGAAGTACGGTGTAGCAATGCAGCGTCCAGCATTGTAACCAGTTTCGTTTGAGTATTTTGTTCCCCTTCACGTTAAAGTTTGCCCCTGCTGACTCTTCAAAAGACACAGTCGGTTCTATTTGTCGTCGACTTGCGTCTTTCCCCCCTTGCTTTACAGGGTGAGCATAATCGAACCGGGCCCGGTCAAAACCAACCTGATGGACGTGGTCATGGGCGATCCGGAAGGGGACGCCAAAGATTTCGATGACATCACGCGACAGTTATTCCTTGGTCAGGTGAAGCAGATGCAGCCCATCGTTGACGTGGTGGTGCAGATCCCGAAGGACATCGCCAAGCTACTGCAAGAGGTGATACTCAGCGAGGATCCGCACCTGCGGTACCAGACTAGCGAGGCTATGACTAAGATGGTTGCTGGTAAACTGGCCGATCCTACCACTGACGCACTGCTGAACGTGTTGAAACAATAAGACCCTGCTACGCCTAGCCATCTTTGAAGTGTTTTACTGTCATATAAAATGTTAATTGTAAATTTTCAAGGCAGCTCGGACTTTATGGGAACTTTGATTGTAAAATTGTTGATATTAGTATAGATTATTGTCTCACTGCAAGTCTGCTGGAATACATATTTATTTGGAGGGATGCTGGATTACATCCAGCTCTGATATAGCTGTGAACCCAGTCCCCTGTGGTGCAGCCAGGGTTGGCCTTAGTACTGAGCTAATTAGGGCAAATTCAGGTCCGACTCCTCAAAGACAAATCCTGCGTAGGCCACTGGAGGGAGTGAGTGCATTATCTTAGGCCTTTACGACTTTAATATTTCCAGTTTTTAGAATAATAAAATCTAGTAATGTGGAAAAATTCGAGAGTTGAATTCCACCGTGACATATTATATACGAGACTGAAGCACTCATGGCTGCCGCCATGCATTGCCAAAATCCAATAATGCACGGCGTTATGGGTTTGCCCGTTAGAGTGTAGGCCTAGCACTAATAAATTTGTTTGAATACAAACCTTCAAAATTCACTTTTCTATTTCACTCTCATTTTCAACTTTTGTTTCACATTTCAAAGAATATTCTGCTGCTTTGTTTGTTTCTACGCTAAAGAATATTTCAGTATTCATACACAAAACTGTGATGTCATCCCAGGGAGAAAGTCTATTGTCCCATTAGTTTGTACACAACAATGTCCTGAATTTTTTTAATAGATTTTTTGTGAACGACATTTTGTAATTTTTGTTGATTCGTTGGTGATTGTGCGCGTAGCCATAATTGAGCACCGATGCTTTTTTTTCAGAAATGTTTTAAGTAAGTGAATTCAGAGTTCACAAGTTTAATAGTAAGATTTACGTAATGGACTATGTCTTCCCTGGATGACATCACAGCAACAGCGTCCCCAGTTGCCCCGGAAAGCATTCATTGACTAATTTTAAGTGATAAAAAAGTGCATTTTTTCAGTGCATTTAACTAAATGGGAGTGCAAAAGAGTGTTCATGCATCAAAGAAGAGTACAAAGTGGCAGAAACATTTGTGTCAAAGAAAAATTCATTGCAGCTACCATTTAATTAAAAGCACTGCGTGCCAATTGCTCAGTTTACGGTTACTCCTCGTAGACGATTTCACCGTGAAAAATGACACGGTAATTTTTTATATTGTAACTAAATCATTTCGTGTAAATATTCTGGGTTGCTAACCACAATCCAATCCCATCCCATTATCATAATTTGACCGAAGGCTCTCATACAATACCTTTCTCCTGTTTTGTCATAGCCGTGTTATTTGCTTTCTGGACTGCAATGCACACAGGATGGAATTGTTTTAATTAAAGGAATATTGGGACGCTAGGGATGCAAAATAGAGTCCACAAATTAGATTATAAATGACAAAATTGGGACTTTGAGAAGAGATGAATAAAGAGCGCCGAATGATATTGGTAGCAAGTATTTTGTAAGGAATATTATCCTATCAGAAGGGGTAGGATAGTAAGGAATTGCTTGCTTGTCCCTGACATTTCTTAAGATTATTATTGTCATATCATTTCCCTTGGTCAGAGACAAAAATAAGGGTTGATCGGAAATGGGAAACCAGACAATTATCTACTGACGCCCTTATCTGCAATGGAATGTAAACAGGGTAGCTTTTTCCTATTTTCCAGCGGGAAAATAAATCTCGTGTCTGTGCGGATGCCTAAAACTTAAAGCTGGGAACTCCACGAAGCAGTGTTGCTGGCATTAGGTCACTTGTCGACTTAGATCTGAGGCTTAACAGAGGGCAATTTCTCACACCACAAAGCATACAGGCCCGTCTGACGTGACAAATAGCTTCGGAACGAAGACAAATATTCTGAAAAATGAGGAAGAATATCAGGGGCCAATTTCATAGAGCTGCTTAAGTACAACATTTGCTTAAGCGCAAAAAAATCTTTCTTAAAAAACAAAGGTTACCAGCTTAAAATCTATCTGATTTTCATGTTAACCAAACAACAGGTGAACATCATTGCAAAACCATGTGCTTAAACAGCTCTATGAAATTGCTTAAGCAGCTCTATGAAATTGGCCACATAAAATACTGTGAATTAAACCCAAACTGAAGTATGACGGTTACTTATAGGTTTACAGTCATTTTCAAAAGTTTAGGACCACCCATAGAAAATGCATTATCCTGAAGGAAAACCAAATTTAAAGCAATTAATCATGGCAACCTGTTTTTATTTTCAATGTGTAACTTTGGTACCTTGGCTGAATATTTTTGACTTTGACATTTGACATGTTAAATGTCTAATATTCAGTGTGCCCTCCCTTATTTCTGATTGCTTAGACTGGCTTTTTTACCCATGCTGCCTTGCAGACAAAATGTCACACAAGACCTGCCTTTGCAAAAAATTCCATTCAAATGGGTATATATCACTACACTGATGCACCACTGTAAAATCATGTTAAGTAATCATTCAGTGAGACTGTGTAATGCAGGCCCAGTGACAGAAGTATCAATAAAATTCAAGGTAGTCTTAAACTTTTGCAAATGACTGTAAAATGACAGTGATAAATCATTTGTAAATGATAAATATCGTTATTATCAAAGCAAGTTTAAACAGAACTTATGCTGTTTCTAAAAATATACCTTGAGATAAGCCCGTTCATTCAGAAACGTTTAATCGGGTCAACCTGATCCGACTCACTGGTCTCAAGAGAGCTTGACCCTGCGTATTGTGCTATGGGGCTTCGTAGGTATGACCACTCGCGTACAATTCATCGAACCTTTCCCCTACATGCAGATGGACAAACACTGATAACATCATAGTGTAAATTTCGCATTGCACGTCGAGCCAACGCCAACAGGGTCGTTAATGGAAGAACCATCGCGAATCCACTGCCTTGAGTAGGTTTGTATCGGAACCTATACAGAGGTTAAATCGAGCAAAGTTCAGGTTCACACGGCTGAGTGAAATAAATGCTGAATCACCTCGCAGGAGCCTAGGAATATATCGCAGGTTACCCCATGCCACAACGAAACAGATATAGCTGTGAGTGAAACAGACACCAAAATGGCGCCCAAAGTCGTACTGATCACTGGCTGCTCATCTGGAATCGGCCTAGCCACGGCTGTGTGTCTAGCCAAGGAGAAGCAACACGAATTCAAGGTAAAGAACATTGGGATAACTTCGGTCTTCGTGATGAGCGGGAAAAATGAATAAGTTCCACTTGTCAGATTTTGTCTATCTAATAAACTTTTTATGTGATGACTGTTGATTAATGATTCATAATCAATGCTTTTAAAGTTCGTATTTAGTTGGCATTTTTCATCCCCACACACATCAATTTTGATTTGCTATTCAATTCAATCTGCTTACCGAATTCATGTGAAAAACCACCGGACAAGGGTTCAAATTGTGTATTTTGTTGAGTAGTTTGTGTGGTTTGCTTTTAAGTAAAATCAAAATAAACTTCGATTTTAAAATAATACTTTCGTTGACCCATCCTCCACTGCTTAAAAACAAGAAATAGCCCACGAATTGTAGTTCCCCCGTAGGGTTGTTTTATTTAACTGCTTTATTAAACACCACATGGCACGGTGGCATAACGATCAACTTAAAGGCAGGAATAGCCGGACACTATTTTGCAGACTGCGAGTCGGCCTCGATACAATTGCTGAAATCCACAGCGAGTGGAGTGATGGGGGATGATAGGCGCTGTTAATGGTGAACACGTACGTGTACATCTTCTGTGGACGGACGTAATGTGCCTAATATATTTTAACTGAGGTCGCGGCGGGGTATCTTTCCAAAGAATTATGCACGGTACGCTCTTTCCATCATTATGTTATACATTTGATGAACAGTTCAAAGCTGCAATTAAGTTTGTTACCCCCAGAAACGTGGGGAAGGGGACCAAAATGGCCCACCAACCAGGCTAAAAGTGAGTGTTCTTGGGTGTGGGGGATGTACAGCTCTTTCCCCTGCCTTGTCAATTTACGTCCATGCACGCACGGTTGGAAACTGTGCACTTGATGCTAGCAAATTTGGATTTGCGGATTTTTAAAACTTCGATCCCCCTATTGACGTTGACCTTTACAGGTAAATCTGGTTCAAGTGACACTACGGTGGCCGCTTTAAAGGAGAACATTTAGCGGACCCGGAAATTTAGACAGATAACAGCGCCCCGTAATCATATTCACAGGCTACACGGTTCAACGGGTTCAGAGATACCAGAAAAACGGGAATGCTTGGTCTTCTACTTAGGCCTATGTTCACCCACCGCCACGGCTGTTGGTGTACCATTTGTTAATGAACATGACTACATGATTGCCAGTAATGAGACAAAAGCCTAGTTGCTATTTATCATGCTCCTTTTACACAGTAATAATAAATACATCAAGCAACAGACTTAAATCAGTTCTTATCAGAACCCCACATACTCAAAGAAAAGATATATATCTATGGTGCTACCGCAAACCCATCTAGTTTACTTGTTACTTCCACCATGAAAAGCTTCAAATCTCATCCAAGCAACAGACTTGGTCGTTGAAAACAGCGGTGTAAAAATCTGTATGAAAACTTGTCCGCGTTCGAACTTTCACTTAGACTTGAATCAAGTCGGATTTACGTTGCCCTCCCCCAGTCAGCCATTCCTTTGCTAGCCGATACGGTGGTCACGCTTGGGCTGTCGCATAACTCTTATATAAGGCGCCCTCATTTGATAGCCTTTATTTTACAACGTGTATCATACATGTTCGTCTGCAATCAGTAAGTCCGACTTGACGGATAGCCCCGTATGAAAGATGCAGGTATGACAGATGTAAAATCAAGTCCGGCAATTTGATTTGACCGCTACCATTTTGGGGAAATATTAACTCGCTGTGTACAAACGGCTGTCAGATTGGTCATGTCAGGATTTCTGTACTCACAGTAATAAATGGACTCAAGCAAGTAACGCCGCACAGCCTCCATATCCAAAGCATGAACGCAGACAACCTTACAGAGGATCCCGACTTAGTCAAGTCTAGGTTTCACTGGCTACGGCCTGAAGTTACGCACGAGTCTATGGTTGTGACCATGCCAATCGCGGCTGAAGATGGAGTCGATAGTCATGTGTGATTTCAGACTACAGCCAAGTGATCCAGACATGGCCTTGAAGTTACGCACGAGTCTATGGTTGTGACCATGCCAATCGCGGCTGAAGATGGAGTCGATAGTCATGTGTGATTTCAGACTACAGCCAAGTGATCCAGACATGGCCTTGGGCGGACAAGACAGAAGTAGAAGTCGTGAGCCGACGTCTTACGCTGATTATCTTAAGAACGGAACGCGTGATTTGACAGGCCTAATTAAAAACTTTAATGGGTTAGATAGTAGTTTTCTGATTTGCGTTGGTAACAAGTCATAAAGTGCAAGTCCAAGCCAGGTCACAAGTCATTTTTTGCAAGTCCAAGTCAAAGTTGTGGACCAAAAACTGCTGGTCATAAGTCAAGTCACGAGTCAGAAAAATAGGAGCTTGAGTGCGACTCGCCTCCCAGTCAAGTGACTCGAGTCAACAACTCTGCCATGCAGGAGTTTACCTTCCAGATGACCGTAGTTTAACTGATGAAAATGGATAACATATCAACACTGTCAATTGTCTTCATCTTGCAGTCTCTCCCCGGCCAAATAGGTCTCGGTAGGTATACCTGAGATTGGTGGAACCACCTCTGACTCTCATTGGCCGCCTGTCGTACTCGGCTCAACAGCGAATGATAAAATGCGAAAAGAACAGTGCTTCAAAGTATTTCTGTTAAATTCCTACTAGGGCCTATTTTCCTTGCCATGAGCGGACGAAATTTCACGATAATAAAAAGACAAATTTGTCCTTATAGGGGCACCTTAACCGTATCAAGGATACAATCACAATTTACATTTTTAAAAAGAATGAAAAGTAGTAGTAACAATTTCAAATTGAATTCCCACTTTAGCCTTGTAAACCGTTTAAACGAAACAGAAGTTCGATTCAAATGAATGTGCCTGTTGTTATGAATGCTTTGACTTAGAAAACTTGTTGGGTCAAGAATTCCTCGAAAAATTCAGTCGCCTCTATCTGCCATTTCACAGGTGTATGCAACAATGAGAAACCTGGGGTCAATGAGCAGGCTGGAGGTAGCAGCCCGGAACGCCCTGGACAAGACGCTCTTCATCCGAAAACTCGACGTGACTAAGGAGGATACCATCTCGTCTGTGGTGGACGAGATCTTACGGGAAAATGGGAGAATCGACGTTCTGAGTGAGTGCTCTATTTCAATTTCCCTCAGATAATCACGTTATTAGCTTCAGACAGAAACACTCACTACTCTCCACTAAAACGCACTCAGAAAATGAGCAACTTCTGTTTAATGTTTGAAGATTTATCTTATAAATATGCGGCGAAATTTCCCCAAAACGATGATCAAACCACAAAAATGTCACCCAAAAGAGTGTCTTTGATTTGCAAGATGATCCAACCTCTCAACTTTAAAAATAAAACAGTTAAAGGGCTCGTTTCATGTAGACTTCCATAACAAGCTCACAAAGGTTTTGAATAATCTTATGGACCGAGACTCTTATGATTGTTGATGCTGCTCAGAATTTTCACGTCCAATTAATAAAAATAAACAAGGGAAGAAAACATTTAGCAAAGTTGGCACTGGACACCGTTTCTATCCATGACATCATAACTCGTGAGAAACAAGATACCTAACCACTCAGTAATCTAGAAATTGTGTCTTTTCTGCCCACTACGTTCGTATCTTTCTGTCTCTAAAGTAAATAATGCCGGGTACAGCGGTGTAGACGGCAATGACGAGTGGCCTATTGAGAGGTGTCAGGCCATGATGGATACCAACTACTGGGGCGTGGTGAGAACCACCAGGGCGGTGTTACCAGCGATGAAGAAACAGAAGTCAGGCCGAATACTGAATGTAACTAGCGTCGCCGGAATAATTGGTAAAGACTAATCTGAGGAGACGCCATAATTGCGGTAGCACCACACTGTCGCGGGCATCCTTAAACTTAACGCAAGCTTGCTTTTGGCAGCTTATTGGTAGTCTTGGTTCCAAGACCTTCCAGTAGTTATTCCGTGACACGAACCACACACAGACACCATTAGAGGGAGCTATCGCAACAAGAATTTTATCACATGGAAGGTTTTGGATATTTTGTTTTCATGTCTTAGGTTTTTCATTGTTTTTACCTAGACTTTTCAAGGGAGCCAAACAACAGCTTCGTTTGAGCCTTGTATTGAATCATTCAGATAAGTTCATGTCGTCACTCAAACGAGAATTGAAAATAAAAAGGGCGTCCCGATCTCGAGGTTCGAAAGTTTCCAAAGAAAATGCCATCCTTAGGTCATTGTAACATGCCTTTAAGATACACCAATAGATTGTTTTTAAAACAACTTTTCATATTCAGCTATTTGTTTATCATTTACCCGATAAATTCCCAGGTTTGGGAAAAAATTGACCCATTCGCAGAGCTAAAGCGAGCAGGGACATCACACATCGTGACCGTACCTTTCTTTGGTTTTATACGCTCATGGCAACTTTTTGACTGCTGCCCCGGGCTATAGAAGCATATTTTTTTGTGATTGCTTAGCTATAAACATCCTTAAAATATGTTCACCATGATATTGGCCTGTGTTTACTAAATAAGAAAACTTAGTTCTTGAACACGAAACATAATGTGCGTAACTCCCGCCGATCATAAGTCACGTGATATGAATAATGCATATCCTACCTTTATCACCATATCTGTTGCCGCCTGGAACCTTACAAAATATCCAAGACCTTGTACAGTAGGTGTGATGGTTCAGTTGTGATGGTTCAAACAATTGGAACGAAGACTTATACTTATTGGTCGAAGAGGTATGTAACGCGTGCGTACCACCTGTCCGCGAGCTACCGTTGTGCCACCGCAGTAATGACTGCTATAAAGCCTACAGTTTCCATATGGCACCCAAGACACCAAGACGCAGACAGTCGTTGAAGTGACGCTGCGTGACGTCATTCCTCCCAAATTTAAAAAAAAAGAAGCCTGAAACGCGAAAGAAAATTTCAAGTGGCAATACCAGGTCATGAAGCCAACTGATACCCAAGTGTGATGTTGAAAACTGCATGGGGCTGCATGTATTACAGATAAAGACAAAATGGGCAAAATGAGTGGTTCTAAGCGAAAGTGATATTGTTGTAAGCCCGTCATGTGCATGTTTGACTAGATCTCTGGCGACCCAATGCAGACAGTTGGCAAACTTGAGCCTATTCCAACTTTCCATACTGTCTGTGTCGATGTTTGCGTTTGTCACGATGAAGTGGTTCCGTACGCTTGCGTATCGTCGGGGACTGTTCGGCAATGCTCTCTGCGTCTCTTTACGTGGATATGGAAACAAGGCTTAATTCTGGTTTGTCGGATTACTCTGTAGTTAGATCTACTCTGAAACAACACTCACTAAATAGATAGGTTACACTTGGTGTAATCGCAAACCTAACCTGTACTGAGATCTCTTCATACTCGCTTTAACGTATGTGTCTAAAATTCACAACTATTTTTTCCGCGGCGGATTACAATTCCACTGGGGTGGATTTTTATTTCGTTGGGGTGGGTTACTATTGTTATTAAAATTGTCTTCTGTAAGTAACTTGGTAGTGTTATCTGCACATGGAGTGGTTTCAATTTCTCTTGAAATCCTGATCTGTTAATAACTAGGCTAATCTTTCAGAATGAGAGGTAGCTATAATGGTGCTATGGGGTTCATAACGGTCGAGCTATCTTGTTTATGGATCCAGTTAATGTAATAATTATATTCAAATACGCTACCCTTGAGTTACTGAGTGTTTATACTTTCAAAATAGCGTCGCTACAGTGCCTCATCTTGCAACAACGAGGGCAACTGCCAACCAACAGTGATCTACTCAAGCGTGTAACCTCAACCTTATGAAGTCACATGAACTTGGGAGCTATTCTTCATCAGACTACTTTATCACCACTACCAAGGAGTGGCTTTGCATGGCAGATAGATATCGTCTGAAACCATTTGTGTACTGCGTAGACATCAGCTCAACACGGTAACCCGTACATACTTTACTGCTACTGGTAATCGAATGGCACTTTCCCTTTCGCCAGGTACTCCTTTTTACGCCACATATGCCTCCAGCAAATTCGCCGTGGAAGGGTTCACTGAGTCGATCGCTCCAGTGTTGCGAGACGCTTACAATATCAGGTATGGGAGCAGTTGAATGGCCCTTTTTAGCTCAAATTAACCTCTGTGTTTGTATGCGTTACTCGGAAGAAATCTCAAAAACAGCGTTTGGCAATGGTCTGCTTTGAATAGGCCTTACGAAATGCGGTAATCAAGGCCTGGCAGTGAAACTTTACAATCATAAGCGGCGATCGGATGATTTGTCGGTCTGATGTTTTGGAGCCAAGACTAGATAATCAAGAATGTGGTGATCCTGGACTGGGATCATACGCATGTGCATAGCGTTTACGCATTGAATGTACATATAATACTGTATGTATTGATTTTGGCAATGCATGCATAAAGGTATCAAGCACTATGCATCTCTACTGCAGAGACCGTACCAGAGTATTATCTAGGACACATCATGATGATAAACCACCACGAATCTCACTGAAATTTTACTACAAATAAATTGTATTGTCGCATGTATATAGATAAAAATTTGTGTACGCTCCACGATTGGTGACATTTCTCGTTTACAATCAATGCGCAAACTTAAAATCATGTCAAGTGCACATTGTTTCGAACTTTGCTGCTACAGGATGAGCATTATCCAGCCGGGTCCAGTCAGAACCGAACTGATGGTCAAAATCCGGGCCGATCCAGAGGGGGACGCCAAGGATTTCGACAGCGTCACGCGAGATATGTACCTGGCACGCAGGAAGCAGCTTCGACCCCTCATGGACCAGGTGGAGCAGACCGCCGAGGACATCGCTAAGCTGCACTTGGAGGTGATACTTAGCGAGAATCCGCACCTGCGGTACCAGACCAGTGAGGCCACGACTCAGTTTGTTGCTGCTAAACTAAAAGATCCTACCACTGACGCTCTGCTAAATGTGCTAAAGCAATAAAACGCAGATAAAAACCACCCTACGGATCCTAGCAATTCACAACGTCTTTATTTGAAGTGGTGTTTTGTAATTTATTCCTGATTCCAATCAGTTTATGCATTCCAGTTGTCGAAGAATAGTTATAATTGGTCATTAATTAATCCTTATTGATCGGTGAATATAGGTACCATTATTCTTTAATTTCAATTTGCTGTTAAAAAGAGAAAAAAATTATACCCCAAGGACCCATTTGAATAATATTTTCAAGTGTTTTGAAAGGAAAAATATCTCAGGGAGATTTTCTTTTGGTCAATAAAACTTGGTACAGTGTAATGGCTCGCTACCGGTTGGTAAAATGTAGAACTCCTTCAAATTGACGGATTATTGCGGTGAAGATTTCTCTGTTACGTCTGTGGGTGATATGCTGCGTTTTAAGAGGATGGAACAGACTTGGACCAATATTGGTGAAAGAAAAAACGGGAGCAAAGGCAGGGGATTGTTGTTACCACCCCCCACTCCCAAAGGAACAAGATTTTCGTTAAAGGCATTGACGTCCTGTTCTACATGCTTGCATTATCCGTACTCGTCAAATGGCATTGTTCAAACCCATGCAGAATAAGGGCAGGGGAAATGAAAAGAAAAGTCTGAGGTCAATAATTCTTGAGCACGTTGCCTTTGTCCTGAATTGATAAGTTTTAAAAGAATGTTCATTTTTTTCACCGGCCCTGTAGTATTAAGCATAGTATCAGGTAAAACTGTTTACGGAAGTTGCTTTTCAAATAGTTTCTTTGCACCTTTCTTGCACTAAAACACTGAAATGTTAAATGATTTGCAAATATTTCATTTGAAGATTTAGTTTTTGTTCTGCTGTTGTATGTGGAAAATGTTTTGTAAAGGAAATATTTTGTTGCATTGTGGGACGTTCCACTGTGTCCAGTGCATGTGTGAGGTCGGTCAAGACCTCATGTACTTCTCATGTGCGAGATGATTCTTTCTCTACGGGCAGGCCTATAGGCTTAATTTCTATGGCTGAATGCCAAATAGGCTTAATTTCTATGGCTGAATGCCAAATACTAATTACTTCATAATGTAATTTTCAAAGTGCACATTGAATAAAAGCTGCAACACGATCAAAGGAGTCGATCTGCCCAGTGCTGCGCTCGGGTGCAAATATCTGCCCAGTGTTGCGTTTGGGTGCAAATATCTGCACACTGTTGCATTCGGGTGCAAATATCTGCACACTGTTGCATCCAGGTGCAAATATCTGCCCAGTGTTGCGTTGGGTGCAAATATCTGCACACTGTTGCATTCGGGTGCAAATATCTGCACACTGTTGCATCCAGGTGCAAATATCTGCACACTGTTGCGTTCGGGTGCCAATATCTGCCCAGTGTTGCGTTTGGGTGCAAATATCTGCCTAGTGTTGAATTCGGGTGCAAATATCTGCCAAGTGTTGCGTTTGGGTGCAAATATCTGCACAGTGTTGCATTCGGGTGCAAAAATCTGCACAATGTTGCGTTCAGGTGCAAATATCTGCCCAGTGTTGCATTCGGGTGCAAATATCTGTCCAGTGTTGCGTTCGGGTGCATATATCTGCCCAGTGTTGCGGTCGGGTGCAAATATCTGCCCAGTGTTGCGTTCGGGTGCAAATATCTGCCCAGTGTTGAGTTCGGGTGCATGATTTGTGGGTCTTGTTGCAGGCGATCCATAACTTTACTCACACAATCTATGTAGAGACCAAGCCGATAAGAGATCACAATCATTTATTCCTCCGTTCACGATTCCTTGTGATCCATATTTGGAGATGGAGGGTGCAAGCAGATGCTTCACCCCGCTAAAGCGCGACTTACAGCATCATTCAGTTTTCCACCCTAGCAGCAGTCAGGGGAGATTCCGTCAAAACAACTATCCCATTACCCCACACAGTATTTTCAGCCTTCTCGGTACGGAAGTTTCCGCGACCCACAGCTACGGTGAGTGTGGGAGTACTTACGCTCGGAGCTTAGTCACTGCTGTTTTGGTGACCTCCACCAAAGTTTCCCTTATAACTATCACTTCAATATCGTCCATGGAGAGATCTTTTACTAATAGTTTAGCATAATGCAATAATTTCGCATTTCATAGCATTACTATAAAGCATTAATATCAAAACTGTCCAATTTATGCCTGTCATACGGTAGTCATGTGGGTCTATAATTATAATTGTTACACAGAATGATTATTGGTTTTTACAGACAGACTCTGCTGCACGAATTTCCCGCTCTAGTCTTAGAATAAGACCCTCATACAGCTGGCTTGGCTCCTGGACATTTGCAAGCGCGCTCTGTTGGTCCGACTAGTCTTGATTTTTTTTGCAACGTCGTGAATTTATTCACGACTTGTTGCGAATAATATTTGAGACGTCACAAAATTATTCACGACTATTCGCAAAAATTTTTGTAACGTCGTGCATTTATTCGCAAATATTTTTTCTGTAACTTGAAGGTTTCGACATTTGCCCGACCGGCACACAGAGGTTTTCTAAGACCGTCCGAACCAGGCTTCCAGAGCTACCGCTAGGACTGTTGTCTGTGCGTCTCTGCGTATTTCCAGTGTGGTGAAGACCTAGACCTAGCTCTTGGAAACAATGCAACGAGCCACGTGAAAAGTAAACTTTTTTTTTTTTAGACATGTCGATCGTTTCCGAATGCCATTGTTTCTTTCTCAATGCACAGTTTCACTTTCCACTTGCAGGCATCGCATGTGGACAATCATACAATAGTACACGTGCGTGGTCACTGCACCGCTGTACATCCATTGTGCAGGATACTCATCATCAGGCTAGGCAGGCGCTTATGATCATGTATTTGCCGTTTGTTATAAAAACACTTTTTACCCTCCAGGCTAATGGAAAAATGTGGTGACAAAATGTACGACATCGCAAAATATGCACGACTAGTTGTGAATAAATCACGACATCGCACATTCGTGACGAGTCGTAAATTTTTATGTCCCTTCAGGGCCACCATAAATAATCGTGTTATATCAGCTAGCTTTTATTGCTACCATCGCGTGGGTTATTTTGCACAATGTTCGAAAAAGGCACCCTGGGAAGGAAACAGGAACAAGCATTGTCATTTTCCTTCCTATAATCGAGCAAATGCATACGTGTGGTTCAAACGGTCAAGTGACTGTTATGCTGAAATCACATCATACGAGTCTACAAGGCACATACCGCAAAATTCTAGTACAAGTGTAAAAACGATTGCTCCGTGTGAAACAAGCAACAAAATGGCGCCGAAAGTCGTACTGATCACTGGCTGCTCATCTGGAATCGGCCTAGCCACGGCTGTGTGTCTAGCCAAAGAAAAGCAACATGAATTCAAGGTAAATATACTGTTGCGTTCCCTAAATATCAAGTCGGTGGTAGCGTGGATTTTATTAGTGTCTATGGGATGTGATATTTGGGGGTCAACAATTTATTAATTAAAAGGTGGACGAGAAACAAGGGGTTTGGGTGACAGTCAAACTGTATTGTTGGTTTATTGCTCTCACTTCTCTTCATCAAAGTTCAATGTGGGTTTGAAGAAGGTGTAGCTCAACATAATACAACACACAAAAAGCAAAGTTATAGAGAGGGGAAGTTGTATACGAGTGTAACTAAACTACAGTTTGGCAGGACCATTGGAAATGCAAGTCAGACGGAGTGGGTCACGGTACGAGTGTGTAGCATCGCACAGCTAGGCTACACTCATCGGGCCGGGCCGTGGTGGGAGCTGTCCCGGACCACCACGGTGACTAGCAAGGGCTGGACGGGGCCAGCGCCGGTATGTACCCACCGCACTGCCGCTCAGGCCGCAGAGGGTTGAGCGCAATGATAAGATCGCCGCACTGTGTATCATTGGCTCAGCGTAGAGACGGGGAGGACTGGGCTAGTTAGCAGGACAAGGGTGGCGAGGGACACGGGGGTGTCTCGCCCGGCGATCGGTTCGGACGTAGCGGTGACGGGCTGCTACGACTCTCGCTAACACCCCGAGCTAATTCGTACCGCTCTCGCATCGGGCTATAGCTAGCTGGCCATTCATATGGTTACTATCGCACTTCTCTCGGAAAGGGTCCAACCGCTGCACTACGTTAGGTTCCGCTCTCGCGTCAAAGGTTTGGTTCGCCGCACGTGACCGACGAGCTAGGGAAAATCTGCTGTATTTATAGGATTCTAGAGGCTTAGGAATTAATAAAATATGAGCGTCACTGAACAGCTCAACCAATGAAAATCTTCCATCTCAAAGGGTCACGTCACTTCCTGCTGGAGTCGTGTGCAAGAATCTAAGTGTCGTGTGTAAAAAGGTAAAATACAGAATAAGAAGTCACGTGTACAAAGTGTAGAGCCGGGTGCGTGAAAGTGCTTACCCGGTCATCTGTGGCGAATGATTGACAGTTACAAGTCTGAGGTTTCTGAACATTAGCATTTCAGGGAACCTTA
>NW_019091376.1:267665-328956 GCF_001949145.1 Acanthaster planci | reverse complement strand
CCACGCCCAACCACGCAGCCACGTGGAGGGGAATTTCGACATGCCAAAACTGAGCAGAGAAAACACAAGGATAAAGGAGTGAAGGATCACGCCAGAGGGTACAGCATGAATAACTTAATATAAAATTAGCGTCTCTGCTACATGTCCATAATGCGTAGCTGAGCTACATAATAGATCCTGAGGAATGCAAGGACCGAGAACAAGTAAACTAGGGGGCGCTAGAATTCCAAGATTTGCGGGTGCGCAACAATACATTACGATAGTGACAATCATTGTTCGGGGATAATAGGCCTCATAGCACCATGACTCGAGAGTCATTATGTGCTACTATATGCAGACGCGAGGTGCTAGTCCGGCAACTTGACTGGCACCTGGGGTGTTTGAAAATGCATACCTCATGTACTTGAAGTGGGAGAAGGATCTCAAGTGTTTACAATTTATGGACAAATTAGGCAGTGCTAGTCATTATTTGCTAGTGATTGTATACTAATCGCGCAAGGTGGTATTCCTGGAACTTGACTTACACCTGCAGGGTACATAAAAATGTAGGCCTATATCTCATGTGGCAGAAGTACTTCAAGTGTTCATGATTTGGGGACAAAGCTAGTGCTAGTCATTTTGTTCTAGTGACTATATGCTAGTCAACAACGCTAGCACCAAAGGTGCATAGAGACATTTGCCTCAAATTTAAATGTTCATGATTCACATGTTGGGAGTTATTTATTTTTGTTTTACAAAAGTTGGCTTGTTACAAAAGAGGGTGTTCAAAATTATCACTATATTATAATGACGTTCAATTTCACGAACCGGCAAGCATTTGCGAAATTCGTGCAGTGTTATTCGTTACACGTGAAACCTTCTAAATGTTTTTGGGACTAATCCATGCAATCTATTCCATGGTTCACGGCTAGAGATCTCTGTAACAATAACAATTGATCAAGGTTTATTTGCAAATTTGCTAATTCGTATTTTTTTCTATTTTAATTGTTATGAAAAGAATGAACAAACAGCAAAGTAAAATTATTTATATCACACAAATGGACAAGGTGAGGAAATGTCTAAATAGGATGAGAAAAATAGAATGCAACATGAAAGCAAAATTAATGCTTTAAAATGTGACAAAAACGAAAATAAACCACTATTTAAGAGAATCCGAACAATCTCAGCATACATGCACATGATGAATGGACGAGAAATAATCAAGGGTATCACTTCGTATCATGACAAAACTGAACAGCAGGTATGAACACGGAACATTTTGTTATGGTCACGTCATCTTACAGTCTTCCCTAGCGTAGTTCACCTGGATAGGTGTATCTTTGATTAGTGGAAAACCTCTGGCTTTTCTACTTCACGTTTCGAATGACAAAAACAGGAAAACTGCTCCGCAATATTTTTTATTGCATTTTTACCATTTCCCTCGTTGCAAACCAATTTGAACAACAAGTGCATTAAAATGCCTTGTAATTAACATGAATGATAAAAGACGAATTCACTTTATTGCATTGGAAACTACTCACAGGCAAAATGTAAAGAGACCAAATAAAATCTAAAACCTCCTTTGAAAATTAAATCACCTTTATTTGTCGTTTCACAGGTATATGCCACAATGAGGAACTTGGGGTCAAAGGGCAGCTTGGAGACAGCAGCCGGGGACACCCTGGATAAGAATCTCTTCATCCGGAAACTAGACGTGACTAAGGAGGACACCATCTCGTCTGTGGTAGACGAGATTGTACGCGAAAATGGGAGAATTGACGTTCTAAGTGGGTGATAGTGCTCTGGTAGTAAATGCTTCAGACGAAAATACCCACTACATTCACTCTCTATATTCAAAACATGAAAATGACAGTTTGGGTTTCCATTCTGTTATAGTTCTGTTGAATGTGTGAATCAGATGAATTTGGGTGAAATCTCTGACAACCACGACCAACCTGCGAAAACAGTCGTCCTAAAGAATGACTGCGATTTTCAAGATAATCCCTCCTCCTCATTGCAAAAAAGAGAGCAACACAAGGGGTCACAAAATGAACAAGCTAACAAAGTTGCCGGACCAAGATTTCGTAGGGTGTTTGCTTGATGCTTTTCAGCATCGTTACGTTTAATACGAATGATAGAAAGCAAGACAAGATCGAGCACACTTGTTAATGGTATCCTTGTCAGTACGTGGTACGTCGTGACACTCAGCAGTTCCAAAGTTATTTGAATAATTGGATTCCTGCTCCTCTTTTGTGATCTTTCTATCTCTGAAGTAAACAATGCTGGGTGCGGCGGTGTAGACGGAAATGACCAGTGGCCTCTTGAGAGGTGTCAGGCCATGATGGATACCAACTACTGGGGCGTGGTGAGAACCACCAGGGCGGTGTTACCAGCGATGAAGAAACAGAAGTCAGGCCGAATACTGAATGTGAGCAGCCTCTACGGTGTCTTGGGTAAACCCCAGTCCTTTTATCCAATTTAACCTAAGGCAGTTGCAAAGTTCTGTGATAACTTGCCAGTCTTAGCTGAGAGGTGGCTTAAATTTCTCTTGATGTCTACTTTTCGTCAATAGATCAATTTTTAATCGAGAGAGGGTGTCATAACGGCACTGTAAAGCGAGAAGGGGGTAACATCCGTAGAATTTTCTCTTTTATGGACCTAGGTTGTTTTTTTTACCGCTATAACATCCGTAGAATTTTCTCTTTTATGGACCTAGGTTTTTTTTTACCGCTATAGGTGGCCCCTTTTACGCCACGTATGTCTCCAGCAAATTCGCCGTCGAAGGGTTTACTGAATCTTTCGCTCCAGTGTTGCGAGACGCTTACAATATCAGGTATGGAAGAAGTATAGAAGTAAGCTCTGATGGCTAGTTCTAAGCCGATTACAAAATCCTAGTAAAACAGCTGCTTTTGGCAATACGGCGATTTCTCCCAACGATCTGCTTTGAATACCGAATCAAAGCCTGACACTGAACTAGTCCAATCAAAAGCAGAATTCATGCACCCTTTGGCACTGTAATACATGTACATGTAAAAGCAACTGAAATGATCATGCATACATCCAGAAAAAAGCAGAATTCATGCACCCTTTGGCACTATAATACATGTACATGTAAAAGCAACTGAAATGATCATGCATACATCCAGAAAAAAAAGAAAAACAGGAAAATTACGGAAAGTACATCAGTCGAGGTGCCCTACGGGACAATACCGAACTGGCACTATATAGTTTTTTATTTGAGAGCGCAAGGTACCATGCACCAATCGCCTTTTGTAATGGCGCTGGTGGATGTATGGTTTCGGAACTTTAGTGAGCTATATAATCGAGAGTTAGTTGGGTCAAAGTTCCGAATGTGTATAACACGAGCGCATTGAACGTATGGCCAATCCATTTATTTGCATTTCTCCTACAAGCATTCAATTGTGTTGAAAGGATAAGTCGCCGTAAAACAAGAATTTGTGACGTACTATGACGATTAGGCCGAACAATCTTTCAATTCAATTTTTTCCTGGAAAAAGTAGAATGTTTTATATGTATAGTAAACAAAGAGGCACTACTTGCGTTAAATATACATCAGAATAACCTACCAAAATTGGTGTATATTCCATGTTCAGTGTGCCTCCCAATTGCTATTGCAGGATGAGTATTATCCAGCCGGGTCCGGTCAGAACCGAAATGTTGGCTAACTTCCAGAAAGACCGAGAAGAGTCCGTAAAGGATTTCGACAGCGCCACGCGAGAAATGTACCTGGTACAAAAGAAGAAGATGAAATCCCTTGTGGAACAGTTGGATCAAACCGCCGACGACATCGCAAAGCTACACCTGGAGGTGATACTCAGCGAGAATCCGCACCTGCGGTACCAGACCAGTGAAGCTGGTACTCAGATTGTTGCTACTAAACTTAAGGATCCTACCACTGACGCTCTGCTGGATATGCTGAAGCAGTAAGATGCACTTTACCGAGGCAAACACTGCCCTACAGATCCTTTGCATGCACAGCGATCTTTATTTTTACTGATGGTTTATGATGTATTTCTGATTTTAATGTGCCTTGGAATGTAAAAAGCCTCGGGGATTTACATTAACTCTTCGGTGTGAAACCTTTCTTATCCTAACACCAAATTAAACCAGAACATTTCTCGTCTGGTCTAGCCATTGCAAAGAACATTTGAACGCTTTCCACATCTTTAGTAATACCTGTCACTGTTGATAACAGAACGTTTGATTGTTCTACAGTTAACTGCACAAAATTGAGTCAGACGATCAACATTGACTTGATGGACTCAGAAATTGCAGTTTTGACATTGAATTATTTCAACGTCAGGCACAGTGAGATACGGTTTAACATCGTTTGAGACGTTCTACCAATAAATTTTTTTTTTGCGTTTTTCAATTTACCGAGTTAATATTTTCTGTTATGTTCGGTGGCGATTTCAGATTTTCATTTCAAGTGGAGGACTCATTTGCATTTTTATTAAATCACTCCAGTGACGTCACCCTCTTCAGAAAGGTGTCGACTATTCATAATAGAATATACTGTAAATTGCGCAAAAACTAAAACTTTGACTTTTTGACTCATAATGGACTCGATAGACAAAAAATTGCAATTGTGGAATTTAAGTCAAGCACAATGAGAAACGCTCTAAACATTTTGATACGTACATGTATTCCGACTTTATTTGCATTTCAGTATTTGTCGTCATTTTTACTTATTTATATGTTAATTATGCGTAATGTACAATTTTTATGATCTGTCTCTGTGCTTTGTTTTAAAAATTCGCATTTGGCTATTTTACTTTCAGTATAACCCCAGTTTCAACCTTTTCTCAGTTTTCAAAATAAATACATGTAATTTTTAAAAGAGAAATAACGATGACTGTTCAAGTGGTCTTCATTTGTAAAGACAGTGCGAACCTGTGGTTCTCAAATTAGCCGCTTGTTAACCTGCTTGGTGGTCGTGTTAACGTCCCCTATTCCGTCCAGTCATATCTGTAGCAGTGGGTAAATGGAGTCTGGCATGTTTCCACTGCGGACTTTTATATACAAATCCATTTCCCCTCAGAGCGAGACAGTGTATGCGCCCTCCAGCGATGCACTGACGGTGCCGACTGCGTGTCCGTGTGTGCGACTTAAATTCAGTACATGCACACTGTACGTGCATTAAAAAAAAGAAAGAAAAGAATAGTTTTGACCCGAGCGGAGGAGTTGTACAATGGCTTGAGCCTCAGGGGTCAAGCTCTTACGTGCACGCAGATGTACAAAGCTAACCAACTCAGGGCAGTAGATCGAATCATCTCAGGGCTCAAATCACTAGTGAACAAGTTTTTGTTCTCTAATACAAATTACAATGGGCACTAGTGGAGTGAGGGACGTGGTTTCATTTAAGGAGAAACGGCTCAAAGAGTGGAGATTCTTTGTCTCAAAGGGCGAAGACTCGAATCTCCACTTTTTCGTCGTTTCTCCTTAACATAATTTCCTTGCACCGTTCTTGGATGTCGTTATACTAAAATATCAAGATTAAAAACGATTTTCCAATGTTTCACAGAGATTTAGTTTCTGACCTACTGTCGTGTATCTGCATATCGCAGTGCTGTCAAGGACATATAGTCTACGTTTCTTAACACAGTTACCATCTCAGCAGTTCCGCGGTGTCATGTGTACATTTTGCACTGCTTACATTTGTTTTGCACATAAAATATAATTTTTCTGGTAAGCTATATGCTACGTTGGAAGGAAACATTCATACAACTGTTTTGTCGTAGTATCAAGTACAAAATTAGTGAATATCAACGTCTTGGCCCGGCTCTTTTTAAAAATTACTCTAGACGATGTTCTCCTACATGTCCTATGAAATATTATTTGATGTATTTGTACAGAGAAGAATTTTAGCAACGGTGTTCGACAGTTGGCAGGTAGAACTCCAATGATAAACTGCACAAAACTATAATGGATGACCTCTGAAATATTATTTGGGTTCTGCAGTGATCACTGTCTTCACTAAATATACGGAAAAATGCAAACTTTTGTCGACTTATCCACTCCTCAAATGGTATCCAATATATTGCTCCTGGGTGTCTTCTTCTTTCACGGGTTAGGCTACCTGCCGTCAAGTCTCTTTTTAATTCCATGGTCCTCATTTCAGCCCTGTTGTGTTTTTTTTTTTTTGGTTCCTGACTGAAGGACAAAAACAGCAAATGCCTTCTGACGAACGGGATGGAATTGAACCAGACCAATGCCAGGAAAAAGGGGAACTAGGCGAGGTAGTAATTATCGTTACTAATATCTCACTTTATTTGACCCAAACATCGATGCCTTGCAACGCTTTATAAAAGCACCGACGTGGTTTTCCATTCTACTCGCTTGGACTTTTTCTGGACACAGCATACTTCAAACTCAACTACAAGAACTCCTTCAGCATGCATATTTACACGAGTATATTTCATCAGGTTTATAGCACCATTCTGGCATTAATTCTTTAGCACCATGGTGAGTAGAAAAAAAAATGAACTGTGAAGCTGAAACGGAGGTATTTAGTTCTTGATCATTCTGCATAATGCCCGAAATATAGTTTCGAAAAATTTATTCACGGTAAACTACTTCATTCAATGGGTTTATCAAGAAAACTGCTCTTGGCTCACACTTCCACAGCAAAGACTGCTTTCAAATTTCCTTAAATCGTTCTTGAGCGTCCACTGATAGTGTTACACGTTTTCGGTTGTAGTTTGGACATGTGTCATCTGTCGATGTAGCTTTTGTCTCATTTTTGTGTGTGACGAAGGACGTGTTGTCTGCAGAAAATTCGTAGGGTTTGTCAGCAAACTATTCTCTACACCAGTTCGCCCTACTTCTAATTTTCTTGCAAATTGTTCCAATTTGAAATTTCATCGTCATGTGTATACTGTTTTAACACACGAACATGCCAAATATCCAACATCGCCGAATTACAGGCCAAAGCTTCATTTACACTTCTCGCTTGCCTCCTTCTTCTGATGTGCAAAAGAAAAAGACATCTACAGGGGACAAAATGAGGGGGAAATCCCAATTGTATGTTCCCATACGCCTCCAAGGCCGAAATCACTCTAAATAATATTACCGGAACGCCGGACACCCGAAAAGAGAGAAGCTAGGCCCCACACACGCCTTTGCTACAGGCAGGAAAGCACTTCTTCTTCCCACATAGATCTTGCAGGCAATCAAGCTGCGAGCATTTCGATTCTTGCCGAGTTATAAAGGGTAGCTGCAATCAATTTGTTTCAGTACAGACCTTCAAATTGCACCTTTGTGTCTCAGTCAATCTTATGTTCAACTCTTGTTTCACTATTATAAAGGGTAATTCACCGCCTTTTTGTTTTTATGCTAATGAGTATTTCCGTATTCATGAGCAAAATTGTGATGTCGTCCCGGGGAGCAAGCTTTGGTGTTTCATTGGTTTGTGCACAATAAAATGCTGCATTTTGGTAGATTTTGCGGGACTAATTTTTCTCTTCTTTGTTGATTTATTGTTGCTCATGTGTATAGCAATAATAAGGCATCAGTCCCTTTCTCAGAAACGTTTTGAGTAAGTAAATGCTGAGTTCACAATTTTTACTGATAAATTAATGCACAGAACATTGTCTTGCCTAGATATCGTCAAGGCAACAGGACCCTCAGTTGTCCAGGAAAGCAGTGATAGTTCTTAGTGTTCAAAAATTATACTTTTATACATTTAACCAAATACGAGTGTCAAAGAGTTTTCACATACTGAAGAATAATACTGAGTTACAGAAAGGTTGTGTATAAAAAAAAATCATTGCAGCTACACTTTTGGGGAAAATTCTGTCAAATAAAATGAAGCCAGTCCAAAGTTCCAGCCAACAAATCTCAAAAAGGTCCAAAAATATAAGAGCGTGTCAATGTTTCCAACAGAATGGGAAAAAATAACAAACTTCGAAAAACTTACTTTAGCTATCGATCAATGTAAAAATGTGAATAATCACAAAATCTCAGAACCACTAATACTAGCACTACAAGACACATAAACCAGCAGGGAAAAACAAGAAAAAAAGGAATACATTAAAAACTAATAAGGGTCCTATGACAAACAGTTGCATAGTCCCTAACTGTATTTGATTGAACTAGTTCAGTTCGGCATCCCTTCCCTGAGTGTTTCTCTTGCGCGGTCTCTTGTTCTTGCGGGGTCGCGTGGAGCCTTTCTGTGGCCTTTTGGTGCTGCTGGTCGCCGGTCGCCGCCTGTTCTTGTTCGATCCCTTGGTCTTCTTCTTGGACTTAGCTTGGGGCCGGCCTTCTCTCACTGTCTCGGTCGGAGGTTCTTGAGTGGCGGTCTTTCAGAAGTAAAGAGAGTATAAATAAATAAAACTTTTCCGCAGGGGGAAGATTTCAAGGAAAAAGCTCTTCGCCACTAATAATTTTGTTCGCAGCCGGTGTGTTTTGTGCGCATTCGGGGGAATATTCAAGGGCCAGTTTCTTGGAGCTGCTTGCCGATCAGCAGTAATATTTTCCAACCACTTTGTCGAAAACCCTCAACGAAGGTTTCAGACTGGAGAGATGGTTCAAAGAAGGGAGTCTGTATGCTTGCATGTAGAGCTGTTACAATGTCAGGATTAGGCAAACTCTTCGCCTTCCTGCGCACTTTCCGCGCCTTTCAGCTGTGGCTATTTAGGACTGGGGTTTCCTCCGCAAAAAATCAGGTTCACTTATATGAGGTCCCCCCATGTAGCGCAATGTTTATAACATGCCGGAATACAGTTGAGCAGACGGTCATTTAGGGTGCTTACCATGCAGAGAGCTTACGATGTAGCAAACGATGCCGGTTTGTCTCGTTTGACTGAAATCTATATTTGGTGTGTTTTAGTTGATTGCATCCATTAAAACACTTCAGTGAAGTCCTCGTCGGCCTGCTGAGTATCTACAGAAAATACCAGACAGTGTTGTGCTTACCTCATCGGAATCACACACCCTGCAGCTGACCTTACAGAATTTGTGCATGAAGTTGGTATTTTGGTCGCAGTAGCCGCGCTTTGCCCACTTGGGGCACTGCTTGTGGGTGTCCGAACACTCTAAAAAAAGAAACGGCGGGAAAAATGCTGATCAGCTAACAAGCTTTAATAAATGATTCTTAACCTTCTGAAATATGTCTACCTGATAAATAATGGCACGCACTTTTGTTTTGTGAGTATACTGCTCCACCTGTTTAATTAATCATGGTTTAACTGGGATCACAACTTCCTAACTATCGCTGCCTTATGAAGTGTAAGGACTAGCCGTACAAATGACGGACCTGTAAAACGTAACTGGGAAAATTCTGGCAAACTGTTTGTGTTTGCTGTCGTACTGAGTCTTCTGTCGAAAATATAGTCTCCACATTGCTCTTGAAGTCACACATCGCCATTTTTCAACTGCATATACAACTTCCGGAACGTTCCTCGATAAAGCGTTTCAATTATACTGCACCTGTTGGACCTCTTCCACAGTTCCCGCAGCTCAGCGCACAGGCTTTCGCCAGTCCCAGTGGATTGGACAAGCAGTCGCCCCTCTTGGCCCAGACTCGGCAGTTGGCATCTTTATCAAAGCAAGCTGGAGCAAAAAACAGAAAAAAAAGAACGCAGAGAGACTGAATGAGAACAGAATAGAAAAAAACATGCAATGCTCCTCAGCACCATCGAGACTGACTTGAAACGACTCTTCGAAATGTCACGACTCTAAATCAGGGGAAATATTTCCACTTGTCACGTGGTCGTTCTTGTGGTAGGGTCTCGTTTTCCATATTTATCAGTCAGTTGCTACAGTTGGTCTATGTTACCTTGTCATTTATTTGATGCATAGAAAGTTTTTTCACGGTGTTTTCATCAGGCCTAAGCGCCAACGGTTAATTGACTAAGTACGCAGTAAGAAGAATGTAAATGTTTTGATACGGCAAAACAAAAATCTTTAAACATTTTCATATGCGCAGACATCAAAAGCCCAGGTTTCCAGACCACATTGTCTAATTTCTCAAGTTCTCACTCCCTGAGTTTCCACTCAAAAGGCTTACTTTTTCAGTCCACAAGTCAGACTCCAGAGAGGACTTGGGCTGAACATGGAATCTTGCTGCACGGTACATATCTTGACTTTTGTTGCTCTAAGTTCTTCGTTGCCTGTCACTTGCTTGGATGTCTTACGCTTAAGATAAAGGGGTTACTATGGTTGCTGAGGTCGCTATAGCAGCCGCTGTTATCGCTGCCATATACCTGAAACTTCTGTGCCGTCAAGGCATGTATTGTCATTGTCGTTGTCATCGTCACTGTATTTTTACCATTATTAAGAGGCAACTGCAACAAGCCACTTACTGGGACAATAGCCGCAACTTTTCCTGCAGTGGTTCTTCATGTATCGCACATTGACGTGACAGTTGCCGTTTTGGTACCACCTTTGGCAGTGAGGGTGATAATCCCTACACACACCTGTAGGAGAGGAGTCAAACAGGTATTGAAAAGAGTCGGATATGAAGTACACGTGGGCCAATTACATGTACAACCTGCGGTGGGAAAGAAGTAAGTAAACATCATCCTGTTTGGCCAATAAACTCCCCGTTAAAGCACCCAATTTCTGCCTAACACCGAGCAGAAGAGTTGTGCTTACCGCAGCAGAATTTTTCACTAACCGTAAGCACTAGTTCACGCCGAGTATGCTTGGCGTGCTTGTGCTTACAGTTGCGCGCGCATGAACATTTCCACTTTTTTGTGACTACTTTAAGCAATTTTCGCCCGAGGTAAGTTCTGCATGCAATCGACAGAGCTTCCGTCAGCGTAAAATCGTACGCTTAACAGCGGCATGAAATAAGGCCCAACTGTTTGAAGGACGTCTAGAATAGAGAGCAATGTCACGCTGAAATTTTTTATTTTCAAATTACCAACTCAGCTGGTTTCTTTGAACAAGTTTGCTAATCATACACGTCTGCTCTACGGGGAAAGTAACACGCCTTTTAAAACAGGCACGCACCGTCTGATTGAATGCCGGAATGTTGAAACGTTCTGTGAATGTACAGAAAAGTAATCCTGCAGGTTTGGCTAATCTGTGCAAAGTATTTGAAGTACCACTGCCCTGGTACGCAGAATCTGATTGGGTCAGTTTTGCTGCGCCAGAAATTCGTATGTGTCTCGGGCTCTTATTGGCGCACAATCACCAGCTCACGTGATCTCCAAATCTCATAACAGCCTTGACATGTTTGTTTAACAAATACAAAGTTAAAGAAAGTACATGTATGCCATCAAAATGATTGAGAAGTGAGACACTTAGACCTGTATGGGTGGAAAAGCATGGCACAGCAGGATCGATTGTGGAAAATATCAAAACATGAAAATGAATAAGCGAGGGAGGGGGGACTTGCCGATGAATGACGAAGGAATGAAATTAATATGCGAAAAAGGCAGACAGATTTGACGCTGATGAGAGAAAGTACAATATCCCTGAAAAAACTTCAATTTCATGAAATACAGCACCTTAAATGAATTGGTGCATTCAAGACTAAAAAGCCACGAATATCATCTCGCTTCACTTCAGATTTAATATGATTTTTAAAAAAAATGTAAAGTCGTCAACTCAATTATCAACGTTACTAACTCGTTCACATACTCTTCCGCATTCTCCCTCAGACTGTTCATAATTCTCAACACACTCACATTATGATTAACTTAAAGTCACCAACATTTTTAATACACTTTATTATAATCACGTATAATTACTGAAACAATTTGCAAGGGTACTACATGACATTTTCACTATAGCAAAACTGGAGATTGTTAACATACGGCATTCCTTTCTGAACGTAACCAAACAGATGTTCATGATTTTCCCAGTGAATGTCATAAATCATCGTTTGTGATATGCAGGAACCTTAAATAATTGTTTTCAACAAAACCACATCTTTTAAATTATACCCTTAAATGTTTGCTTTTCGTAACGCGCTCTTACACCTCATGTGACAAGGCCAAGGTAATTCGTTAAGTTTGCAAAAACTTCACAGCACAGAAAAGTCTAACCATGAAGACATGAACGTGAGCCATTTTAGACACCATGCACAACTTATCAGTTTATGAGCTTTCGTTTTCTGGGTATGGCTTCTTGGAAGCCGTTATTTCATGGCCTCTTGTTGCAAACTCAACTTTTATTGATACAGAGCATATCGTCAAACAGTTTCCTCTAGAAAATGTCACCCTACGTCACGGTAGGCCTGCACTGTATATACCTCCCGTGCTATTTAATTCAGCCGGCGTCGACTCGTTTAGGGCGGGTGCAGGCGGTGGCGGGGCTCGGTCGTACACTCCACAAAAGCCGCAACTCAGCGGGCAGTTGGACCTCATCCATCGGGAGTTGTCGCCCCTGCAGCCCCCGCCGTCGGCGAGCCTCTTGCAGCGTCTGTAGTGGTCCAGGCACCCTGATTCGTCGAGGAGGAAGTAGTTGAACAGTGGTTGAATTGGATAGAAAGTGACAGCTGTCAGTGGCATACGATTACAAATATTAACACTGTGGGAACAATAATGAGTGCTACAGCAGAAGCCATCTTGGTTACTCAACTGTTAAGGAAAAACACTCAGACTAACATTTGAGATGCTCAAAGAAGATTTAAGTAAAGCAGTAAAACAAAAATAAAAAGGTTAATTGACATTTGTTTGAGTATTTGGAATAAAAAAAGCTTTTCAGACTTCTATTGATGCTGATTAAACAAGTGCATATTAAAGCAGGACTTTCATTTAAAGTAAACGCAAAGGACAACTTACATGGCGCCAAACGGAAACAGGGGTGCAAAATTAGAAAGTTACAAAGGAAAAAAAGGGACCAACGTGGACTGAGTGAATAGCCGAACGAATCCAGATGTACACGAAGGAGACAGGCGCATACGGCTCTGTAAATTGACCGCGTTCATCTGAAAGCTGAGAAATTGGGTAGCGGAGAACAACCAAAGCAAGCTGTTTGAGCAAAGTAAATTAACAAAAAGAAAGCAAACTATTTATGTGCTGTAAACAAAAATAAAAGGTGAAATACAAATACTGTGTACGAGCAAACTATTATAATACATATTCAGTCAAATTAAACAACAGAGGTTAAAAGAGAAATTAGGAATTCACTACATCACAGCAGCCTATGATCTAGGGAATATGGAGGGGGCTATAGCTTGTTAATGTCAAAGGATATTTTTCACCAGACTGTCAGAAGACGAGCCGTGTCTCACTGGCCGACGACCACTTAGTGTACCTGGCAGGGTTTTTCGTTCGTGACAGCGCTGACAGGTTTTGCGACAGTAGACGTTCATCCAGCCGGGGTTGTACTGACAATCTCCCTTGGCGGCCCACGCCGGACATCTCTGATAGGAATCGGTGCAGTCTGAGACACAACGAACAGACGGTCACATTTCCTTCACTTGAAAACTGATTCAATAAAGAGCCTCGTGAATAAAATCTGATTTTACCCACGTGGCTGATCCAGAGCTAAATTTACGGGTTGGACAATAATTATTTTGAGGGTGGCCAAACATACTGGAAGTCGTTTATGAACCTTTTTATGGCTCTATTGAGGGTTGAGGCACACACGCAGAAGGGAATGCAAAATGAAATCCCCCGGCCAATCACCTCACTCTCATTTTTTTTCAAAAACAACAAAAACACTTTCCCCTTTTGGGGGTTGGGATATGATCCCACCCCCCCCCCATCTGCCAATATTTACTATACACGACTTACAATTCTTTGACTTCCGATGTCTGGTTTTGTGATAGTCTCGAGTACAACAATGCCTATCAGCTCCGTGAATGGAAAAATGTTTTTGTCACAAAACTGAGCCAAAAATCTGCCATCCCACCAGCCAGGGGAAGTTACGATAAGTACCGACAGACGGTGGCATGTACCTTGGTGTGCCTCCTCGACCTCGCCCGGGCAGGCGTCGCAGCTCTTTGGGCAGTTCTTCTCCATCCATTCGGTGGCGATGTCGCACTCGCCGTTCCCGGCCCAGAGTTTGCAGGTGGTGAATCGATCCGCGCATTTGTTCCGCTGCTTGGCCGTGGGAGCTACGGTAGAACCAGAAGGAAGTGGAAATGAGAGCTGAAGAGGTTTAACCTTATCAAAATGTGAGACTGAAATTTGCAAGGGACATCCACTATGAACTGGCGAAATTATAACAGTAACTCCCCCCCCCCAATAAAATAACTAAATAAATAAATAAATAAATAAAGAAACTGTTTAGTCTGCATAACATTACCCATCATTCTATGCGGTCAAGACTACCAACGTATTGGCAATGGATACTTTATTTTATAGTATTCGCAATCCACATCTTAAAGCAAACTAGTCTATTCCAAGCAATAATATTATCATTAATGATTTATTACTGATAACAAATCATGATACCATTAATGGGAACAAACGTCTCGTTCATGACAATTTTCTAGTTCTCTCATTTTCCGTAACACAAATGAGACCGTTTCGAAACAACATGTAGCGGTAGCACTCTTCACTGATTGGCGGGAAAGCCTGTGATTGCGTAATGCGAGGGAATCTTGAGCGTACTAACTAATGTTGTTGGTAGAAAGCAGACGAGAAAAGCCAGCAATGCTTACTGTATGCCAATATGCCAACGAGCAGCAGCCGCTATGGGCAATGCCGGCAACTTTAATACATGCAGATAGCGTTTTTGTGTTCAAGTTTCGGACTTTCTTTCACCCAATTACCTGTCGTCAGAACAGTTGCCATGGAACAGTAACCGCAACTGATTGGGCATTTGACCCTCATCCACTCCTCGTCGTGTTGACAATCGCCCTCTTGTGACCAAATGTTGCACAGGCTGTGCCGGTCTTCGCACGGGGGAGTACCTGTGTATTGTGTGTGGTCACGAGGTTGTACGCAAAGCATCCCAATGTTTTTTCAAGGGTTAGATGACCAAGGTTTAGATTGTTAGAGTTTTTCGAAATTGAAATTGTGGTCCCTTTCTTCCTTCCTCCGCAGTGATGTGTCTAGCCAGCATGCTGGTTAGCTTTACATGTGTTTGTGCGTTTCACAAAAATGTAAATTGCAACTTTTGTGTCATGTCTCATCAGTTCACATTAACAGGCGTGCCTTGGATCTGTCATTTGTTGTTTTGTTTGTTGGGTGTTTGTTTGTTTGTTCGTTTCATATTTTATTCTTCCCGGAATGTTTGTGTACATGACTGTGATCTTTCTGCACTCTATAAAGCTAATTTCAAAAGAGAAATGAGTTGTTCCACAGCAAAACGAAACTGCATTTCAAACAATTGGAAACCAAAATACGGCAGCAACATAAGGGATATGAAAACGCGAAAGCAAGCGAAGAATAGTTTTCTTAATTGGGGAGTTATGTCAATCAAACCACACAAATCTAGCTCAATCGCTGATCAGTAACTATGGAGGGGGGATAAAACAAGACCCACGGGTGTACAACACGCATTGCATTGCTGGCCTGGAATCTCCGGAGGTTTCAAAGTTGTCCAATTGATGAAATTCTCAAATAAGTTCGTCCTCGCCGTCCAAACATTCGGTGTCGTTTGCAGAGATTCTTAGCCAACGGTCCAGAGCACGTCCCCACGGGTCCCTCATGCTACAAGTCTGCCATAAGTCATGCAGTCTCGAGTTGAGTCAGAGCGCCGTTCACTCAGTGCTTCATTTGGAGTGCGACAGCCTTGTCATTTTTCATTGGTCTGTTATGACCTGTACGCGAAGGGACTTGTGATCAGACTTGTGTTGGACTATCGGCAACTGTCAGCTGCTCTAACCTTGGGCGAAGTGTATTTGACATGCATGTGCGTATACGGTGATTTCCTTGTGTTTTTAGAGGCTTGTGGATGTCCTTCAAGGTATACACGTAAGTCTAGCGAGCGCTTCACTATGAGCGCTCCATTCACTGCACGGTTAAACTGCGAACAACACGAAGCAGGCCATGCGAGTTATTATAATTGTCACCTCATTCATTCTATCTACAAAGTATAATCAAGTGGTCCTACAAGTCTCGAATCCAAATGTCCAATCCAATTGTCTAAGAATTATCAAAGAACATTATGAACTAAAAAAAACAAGGTTTGAAAGTTTCCGTTCGGAGATAACAAATAGCAAAGATTCGTTGTCTTTTTCTCTTCTACTTTCTCGAAATGTATGCATATTCTAAGGCAATTCCGTCCAGGTTTCCTCCCACGGACTGGTAAAATTTAAGACGTATCGCATCGGACTGACCTTTGACCCCCGTGACCCGTTCATCAATGCACATGCCGCAGCTCTTTAGACATCGCTTGTACATGAAGTCGGGCTCCCTGGTACACCGCCCATTGTCCGCCCACTGGTCGCATCGCCTCATCTTATTCTGACAAATCTGGCGGCGGCGAGCAGGTGGCTTCTGGGTGCCAGACCCGTCTGTGGGACATTGAAAAAAGGCAAAGGTACATTGCTAAGGAAACTTGCAGACGAATTTATATCTTTATGTGCACCTTACGGGTGATGCCTACCACCTACGTTCTATTGTGGATGAGAATTCGACTTCGATAACGTTTTCATAAGCAAAATCCTTTTAGCTTGCATTGCCCAATATTAAAACTAAGTCTGTGTTAATGGTCCTAGCATGTACGTGTAATTTAATAAGCGTGATTTGAAAACTCCTTTTCAAATCTGCTTCTTATTCAGAAAACCCGTCAATACCCCTTCCCCCGAATTCCATTCTTCGTAGACTCATTTTCTTTTCAAATTAGCGGCTCGCATATCTTAATTTTGCTTTGATAATGTGCAAAACTTGCACACTATCACAAAACCTGCACGAGGCTGTGGATGTTTTTATGGATAAACTTGTTTTTGTCACAAAACTGGACCGTTTCGAACTAACTGAGAAAACAGACACATAACAAAGAAAGTAGTGCAAATCACTATACTCTGAAAACAGACCGTTTCCGAGATTCCACCATCTTTGTGATCTCGTGGTAATCCTATGACACTGCGTTGCGGCATAGACTGCAATCCATCATTCTCAGAATACAGCAGCTTGATCAGATTTATTCCGCTGCAAGGCCCCATGAATTTCCATATGACCGCGCAGATCGCAGCCACCGTAAAACGACCCACACAATCACCTGTCTCTGTGGTAGTGTCGTCCCAAATTTCCACGGTAACCCCGGTCTTGTTTGCACATCTCCAACAACTAAGGGCGCAGTTCTCCATCATCCACTCCGGGTAGCTCTGGCAGACGCCGTGTCTTGCCCAAATATGGCAGAGGGGATGCAAGTCCCGGCAATCTGGAAGATGCCGTTTGTTACATTTCCATGCCCGAAAGACAACATTCTCGACAAAATTATTCAGTACTAAACAAATTGGTACAAAAACTTCACTGTCACAATGCTTAAAGCACATTGGCTCCGCAAGAGAACAAGCAATCTTCCTGCATTGAATACTTCGAGGACAGTATGCGTCACGTACCCGGTACCGGCAGCCTCGAAATAGCTACGCTTAAACGTAAGAACTGTTAGAAGACTACAAAGAATCAATTTATAGTACACGTATTTGTTACAAGGTTCCAGATCTCTGTAAGGAAGAAAATGATAAAAGAAAGTAACACGTCTATACACCCTTCTGATTCCTGACACTCTACAAACGAGTCCTTAAATGACTTCTTAACTCCTGTTCACACAAGAACTCTGTATTTTCAGTCAGTCCCCACACTCTTTTACGACATCTCTGCCTCTGTCTTCTCTCCCCTTCATTTTCCCCTTCAAATTCACCTGTTATTTCTCAATCACTCCCGCATATAAACAGCTTTTCTTATTTTAATTGTGAAAAGCAGAGAAAATCAGAGAAAGTCGGAGCAAATGTTAAGAATTACAGAGGGAAGTATGGCGTTTGCAACAGCAGGTGATACGAGGAAAGCGCAGCTGGAAACGAAAGCAGTGATGGGTGGGGAGAATTAGACAGCGTGAGAAAAAGTTTGGTGAGTGATGTGGTGTCAACAGCATTTGGCTTGGTACAATGAACGCTACATGGTATATACGCGGATGAATACCGTAACAAAGGAGAGTGGATAAGGGTATTGCTTCAAAGTAAACTATGACTATTTTGCCAAGATTTCTGGGTTCTTCTCGCTATCAAAATGTTCTTGAATTTCATTAAAAGTCACACAACTTTTATCCATATGTTCGAGCCATTTAACGGAGCACTGCGCACTAATATTGTTTCTATCGTATCAATTTTGTTCCTACTAGAGTTAAGCCTGAGAAAAATTACAGGACCTCGCTTCGTTTTCGATTGAATCAAGATGGCCTACTCTTAAATAAGGCGAACTATACAGGCTCTGATTCAAAAGCAAAAGCATGGCTTCAATATTACAAAGTTTCTGTTTGACTTGTACCTCCTAGAATTTCAGACACAAATACTTGATTTCAGACTGCTACTATCCTGTCCCTTCCTCCAGGGGAAGGGGAACTTTTGGGAAGGGGGGATCACCATATACCTCCATCACCGACAGTATGGTCGCGATCCGTCTCGACGCAGACCCCACAACTCTTGTGGCACGTCTTCTTCATGTACTCGGGATTGTTGTAGCATTCCCCCAACTGGGACCAATCACCGCACAGCGGACTGTCATCGTAACATTCTGGAACGGCCAAAAGTAAGTGCATCGAAAGACAAAGTTAAAAGTCTAACTCGAGTCACATTTTTGGAGACTCGACTTGACTCGAGTCACCTCAAGTAATGGCCTCGACTTGATTCGAGCCTAACATAAAATTCGGTTGACTCGTTGAAAGAAAGCATCAGTTTCAAGCGTCGGTTTAATACAAGAAAAAGATATACGCAAAAGCACTTGTGAATCAACTTAAGATTAAAATTAAAATTGTGGATATAAAATCCAGGCCGTTGAAATATAAAACTTGCAAACGCATTAAGTGGAAAGGCGATTTCTTTACGTCTGACACGTCGATGCGCAAACGTCGAGTAGCATCGTCAAGATCGCTTTGTTAAGGTGTTTCTTACAACTTTTTCCACCTTCCTGTTTATTTGTGGACAACGGCCTGTAAAGGGACCTTCTCCGGGGTACAGTTCCTTACTAAAATGATGACCAACCTCTTCTGGCATGTACATCGTTGGGAGCTTTGCAGTAACCGCAGCTCATCTTACAGTTGTAGCTCATGAAATCCGGGTTACGGTCACACTCGCCATGTGACGACCATTTCTCACAGTTGTTGGAGTAGTCCCTGCAATCTGAAGGATACTGAAACGCATTGGTGTTCATTCAAAATGGAGAGAACAGTCATTACCACACAATTTCTTGTATACAAAGAAAAGAAGAGATCCGATTTGGACACTTGCTGTAAAATCCATGTTGTGCTTAACAGGAATACGACAAAGTGTGTTAAGAAAGCTTTCTTGATAGGGTGAACGCATTAGGGAGCCACATGAAATGTTTTTACATGGAGCCGTTACGGGAAGGCTGGAAATTTTTTTCGACTTGTCTATTTTCTAAACAATTTTAGAGCTTGATAAGGTCGATGCAGCTGAGGTTGGGGACGAGCCAGCTGACCTCTCCCTAGCCCTGGGCCCTCTGGACCAGGTTGAAATCACCGTGCTCACCTCCACCGGAATACTCGGCCTTGTTGCAACTCTCGCAGCTAAACGGGCAATACTTCTGCATCCAGACGCTGCTACGGCGACACTCGCCCATGATGGCCCAGGTTGGACAGTTGTCCTTGTCGGTGTCGTAGCACGCTGATGTAAACGAAATCAAAGTGAAATGGAGAAACAGACAGAATAGATAAAAAGATAGATATAGATAGAAAGTATATAATGAGTCATACTTTCAAAGAAGAGTGCTGTCTTATCTTAATTTTTCACAACCCGTGTATATTCATGCACAGAATCACATAAATTAACTATTTAACAAATGTACCGTAGTTTATACAAAATACCACGATCAAGGGCGAATCTGGGATTTTCAGAAGGGGGGCAACTAGCAGGGTCAAATGTGAGCGTGCAGCGCGAATCCCTTAGTCAGAACGTAAATGTAACGGAGCCCAATTAAAATTCATTGTCGAGCAGGCGGTTGGGGGCGCACCCGGTGCGCTCCCGCCCCCCCCAAAAAAAATCAGCCAATGTACAACTTGTAAAAAATGTACAGAGCATGTCTTAAGCTACACATCAAATTTCAATTATAAAAATTAACTACTCTATGGCCGGGGTTTGAAGGGATGAAATCCGTCTCTGGCTGTGGGGCGGCCAAACGTAAAGTCATTGTGAAAATGATTTCCTTACCTCCACATCTGTAGAGTGCCGTGATGCGGTAGACATCAACGTAGCTAAAGTCGTTCCTAGTTCCCGGCTCCTCGTAGGTCGGGTAAATGGTGCCGATAGTCTGGCCGCCGTTCTTGCTGAAGGCGTAGGTCGGATAATGCATGAGGGACAGGTAGTCGTAGCCAGTGTCGAGTAGTGTGACGTCACGGCGGGAGTACTTAGCGAAGTTGTCCCACATCTCTGTCAAGAGGACGAAAAAGAGCAAGAGAAAAAAGGGTCGAGGAATTATGACAGAATCAGAGAGGCATTACGGTGCAAACATGAAATTTATCATTAATTGAATTCAGTCGATATTGCAAGAGACACTAAGAAAACGCGTATGTGCTCAGAAGCGAAGCTAATTGTGTTAAAGGTCTAATTTCCATCAGAAGAAATTTGTTTAAAGGCCTAAAGGCCCTTAACTCCAGAGTAGCATTGGCAACTTGCGGCTTGGGTTATCTACGTTTGAGGTACATAAGACCAAAAGCAAAAGCAAAAGAGGGCGTACTTTTGTCGATATTCTGCCAGTATAGGACCACATAGTTGTCCCTGTCTGGTCGGTTGTGCTCGTGTCTGAAGCCAAGGGCATGCATCAGCTCGTGGATGATGGTGCCTCGGCTGTTTTTGCACGTGCCTCCGATCGAAACCGTCTGGCGCCCCCCTCGCCGGCCAATCATCGACCAGCACCTGAAGAATATCACGAACGAAACCATTAGACTTGAAAACTTTCAGAAATTTCGCCTCTCCATGCACAAAAAGCAAGTGAAAACGTCAGGTATTTTGATGTGATGACAAGCGACATAATCACACTCTGCTTTGAAAAGAAGCCACGATTGAAAACAAGTAAAAGATGGTGACTCGTGCACCATAACTAGGGGTCTCGCTGTACGGTTCAATTTTCCGGAGTGCTCGAGATCTCATTTCTGAATTGGGCAGTCAGTGGATTTGATCAGTCAAACAATGCAAATATCTCTTCCTTCAATGGGGGAAGACAAAGGCGTCAATCTGAGTGGTGGGCGCGCATGGCCCCGCCCTCCACGCCTAGTCCCCTCCCCTAGTCTCATGTATCCACAAGGCACACACGCAGCTGCCCTTAATGGGACAGAAGCCAGAATTTTGGCAAAACAGGACATTAATCAACCACCGTCCAAAACTGCACAACCTCACCCTTCACCCTCCGTGATAACGATGTAATCTCGTTCGATAGTCCGGGGTCGGAACTGAATACACGTCTTCTCGTGAAATCGTTGCATCGCTGAGAGAATGAACACTCTCTGTTCAGTAGCTTAAAAAAGGAGCAGAAGGAGGAACCAAAAGATAACAGGTGTCAATATCAGATTAGAGGCAAATACGGGCGTTTCACAATAGTGCACCTCAAAGAGTTTGCAACGCACTAGCCAGTCAAGATGAGCAAAATCTGTGGACCCATGCGCGTTTGGAAAGGGTCGACAGATTTCGCGCATTGTGATTGGCCAACGCGTTGCAAGCTCTTGGAGGCGCACTATTAAGAATCGTTCGTATTGAGCAGCTGTGAATGGCGAACCTCTAATACAAAGCGCTGATATTATGTCATTGTTAATATTCCTTTAAAAATAATTAAGTAAGTCTAAAAAGGGTAAATTTTAATTTATTGAAAAGCACAATGCTGCGAGGCGCAGTAAAGGACATTTTTCTTTATTTCACGCGCAAAACATATAAATAAAAAAAATCGATAAAGTTAGCACAATGAAATAATCATATCTGGAAGTTTATAGCTGATCTAGGACGATTACAGCCGACTTTCCAAGGATGGTGTTTCAGTTCGCTTAGTGCCTTTTGTATATGAAAGTTTGGAGGCATATCCATACCTTTGTTATGGACAAGTGGCCCCTATTACTTAAGTACAGTTCGAAATAGATTCGAACCCTCGAGAACGAAGAACAGCACACATGTGTAAAAATGCTGGGGGTTGCCCATAACGATTCAGCACCCCTTTTGACCCCCCTGCTTTCCTGGGCTGCCCTCAGCTTATACTGCAATGGTGCAATAGTTGGCAGTACTAAGGGTTGCGAATCAAAGCTTAGCCTAGTCCTGAGCCCTGATATTCATTAACGTCAGGGCAAGACTGTCCTCTGAAGTTCAAATCCAGGACATGACGCAATGACTTCACAACAAATTGTAAAAAACTTCCCCAATGTCTCTCCAGGGCCTTTCGAATACACTGTTTCAGATTACTGGCTTCGCAGTAACAGCATTTTCATATCAAGATAATTGGTGGCGGAAACATCAGGCCTTTACCTTGGCAGAAAAAGGGGATATCAGCGTGAGTGATTTCCCAGTGCTGGGGACTGTCTGCCCTGCCCATGGCAGGGGGAAAACACTTAAGTAAGTTGTCAAATTTCAAAGCCACCATGGCTTAGACCCCAACCCCTATCTCGCGTCAAGGGTGTTTTATTTCAGTGTTAAGATTCAGGATTTATTCTGAAATCCTGGAATCTCTGGCGTTGTCGCTGAGCCATTACTAAGCCACTAAGTCTCAGGAAACATCCAGGAAGCTTTAATACTTCGAAGTTATCGTTCACCATGTTGCACATGTATCCCTGACATTTTCAACTCAAAGTGCTCCGTATTTTGTCAGGGCCGTATGCAAGTTAAAGCTACAACGCCAGCATCAATTTAAATTTACCAATTTCTGTCCAGACGTACACTGATCACACAGGCTGTAAATTTTCACGCATCGAAGGTTTAGTTTCCACATTTTGGGGGATACATTACACAATCTTTAAAATGCTCGTTCTCGGGGAAAGGGAAGTTTTGAAAATGTTTTCAGCACGCATCAGGAAAGTTTAATAAGGCTTCAGATTTTCTCCAAGCTAATCATTCTATGCAAAACAGTGATCACAAGTATAACAAGTTAAAACCAAATTGAGCAAGATTTAATCGATATATTTACCAAAGGAGAACTCGCAGTGCAGTGAAAGCGATATGCCGCGTGATATTTGGCATTTTATGGCCCAGTCACACAAACGAGCAGTTACTTAAAGTGTTGACAGAAAGTGAACGCTAGGCTAAATGCATGACGGAAACCCTCTCAGTTATGACGGCAACCCTCTCGATTATGATGTCCACTCAATAACATTAGTACCCCACGTGATGAGCATGCGCTCACCCGTGACAGCCACCCTGTGACGTCATACCTAACAAGACCGGTGACTGGCCAGAATAATCTGTCTCAGCTCAGAGCGGTATCCGGGTTTTGAAACTTACTCAGTTTCTTTAAACACGATGATTTACAGCCCCAACGCGCGGTTTATTCGCTCTCGTTGTAAACAGTCTTGTAGGAAACCAGTGTGTTTTATGTTTTATCGTGCCCTCACTGCAAAATATCGCACGATATAGACTTCAACGCAAAAAATCCATCAACTGTTTCCGTTTATCGCTTGGATGTGAACACTGGCCGTCTAAACTACAAACGGCAATAACGCATCAGCTTGAGGAAACCAGCAAATCAACTTCCCATAGACGAGCCTGAGTGAGTTAATGCTGGCCGTGGCCAAGTATTGCGGGCACAGCCTGTTAGCACTTACAAAAGTAACCATCGATTACGTATGGTACCACGCCTCCTGGCCATAACCTCCGCCTGTCCGTTATTGCATTCCGTCGTTTCTGTAGGAAAAGATCATTCCAAAACGATGGTTATTCGACTGAATCAGGTTTATAACCCATTGAGCGTGGTTGGGAAAGGGGGGCGCAAGGCCATTCCACGGTCAAGTGGCAGGATTCTCTGAATTGAGGAAGGATGTGCAGGCAGGCCTTCATTGTGATTGGCTGCGACAATGACATGAACTCGCTATTTTTGTAGCGTGCACCGTCGCTTGGAAACGTTTTATTTTTTGTTGCCTTGTCGTTTTTTTTCTGCTGGGAATTTCCCTGAGTAATGAAACATTATTGTCCAACAGACATTTTGTTGCAGGGGGTCAAGTCTTGGCTAAACGGATTTTGCTTACTAGATGGAGTTTAAGTTTAACCCTGTGGCAGTCGTTATACGTGAGATGAGAATAGGTGACGTCCCCAGTCAAAAATGACCTTTTCCCTCTAAGCTACCTCCAGGGGGGGGGTCCAGACCCATTTTTCGGGGGGGGGCAAGTAAGCGGTATCCCCGGTGCACTTTTGCATTTGATGATCGTAGCAGTTACAAATAGTAGGTGCTCAAACAATTTCATGAACAAAATGGCTCTTTCCATTCAAAACCATCTCAATTTAAGCCTCTTCACATCTGAACTCTTATTGATTAAAAAAAAAAAAAATCGTCATTTTTTTTGGGGGGTGGCCCCGTTCCCCCCTGGCTACCCCAAGCTGTTTGGCCGCTTTTAATAGGTAAATCTAACCTCGACTGTTGTATAAATACAGGAGAAAGCTACGGATATCGCCCACTCAGAAACCCTCTTGTCTAATTTTAGTGCATTGGTTCTGGCAAGTCCGCCCTTATTCAGCCGGCACGTTTCTGCTGCTTGTAACTTCGACCTCAACCCTCAATACCCGGATGTCACGCCGCGCCACGCGCACCCGCCGCCAAATATAGCTACCGGGGAAACCTCGTTTCGCTCTGTATACGTTTTGGGCTTTGCGGGCGAGGCCCCACGGGTCACGAGGAGAAACAGCTGTACTATGCTGTACCCAACCCGATGTTATTTGTTCACGATTGCTGTCGCGATAAGCTGGCTGAAAGATTGAATTTCCAGTCTGGGGGGCCGACGTAATTTTTAGCAAGCCCGCTTCGCTCTCACAGACCAGATGATTCGTTATCCATGTGGTCGCATGGGATGCCATCAACGCATGCGGGAAGACAGACGACTTATGAGAGTTTGAATCCTCACTGGATGTCTTCTCTGTCAGACCCTAACTTTTAACAAGCATTATTTAGGAGTTATTTAAATACCCTATCGAGGGGAAGCAATTCCCGTGCGATGACAGATACAGGGGTGTCGCATGCCTCGGATGAAGGCGATAATGGCCTACAAATTGAATTTTGTTCTGCGCCATCCTGGAACCTAGATTTGCCGAACCGCTGTTAGTCTGCACAAACTGTTGAATTTATTGAACGAAATCCATACAAACCTTTGTCTCATGTATGTTTCAACTTGCCCGAAAATAGCGCGAAAGTATCGCCCGTAAAACCTCTGCTATTTTCGAATCAACCTAGTTTCCCTTGCGGCTTTTGAAACCAATTTAGCTTTGCCTAGCTCTTTACGCTCACCCTTGTTTGATTGGCTGTGGGGTCATATATATCACCATCCACGATAAAGTGATTCTTCTTTCCCTCTGCAATTTCTGTGGTTAAAAAATGTACAAAAAGGTTATTTAAGTGTCGGTCTTGGGAAGGAGAATATATTGGCAATTACCAAGTCGTTGTTTACCAAATAATGGTTCTTATTACGAAAACAAAAATGATGACAGGATGGAATCTGGTAATTATTAGGCCTACATGTATTACAAAAAAGCAGCAGCATAAGAGTAGTCTTCAACAGAAATTATAACATCGTCGATATGATGCAAAATGTAAGAAGATTATAGCGTCAGGCGTGAAAAAAAAATGCACACATTGACCACGTCTCGATAATCAAGCGATCTAGGAATAATGTGGGGCGTATATCCCTAAATAAATACCGTCAAAAAGTTGATGTTACCTTCAAAGATTGCCTCATTCTGTTCTATGATTGTCTCCATTGCATCTGGCCCTGCATCCAAAGCTGTAGGAAAAATGTGTTATTTGATTTCAGTTTGGAAGCAACTAATTGCGAAGGACTATTGATAGAGTAGGTTGATATACATTTTTTTTATGAACGAAGGAAAAAATGGTAACCGCGAGTTGATATGCCGCTGTAGCCCCGAGTAAAGTCAATTAAGAAAATGTAGTATATTTTACTTTGAAATTGAAAGAATTTCTTTGGCAAATTTGGCCATCAAATCCTTTGTTATTCTCTATTAAGACCAGAACTAATTTGAGGGCAGAAGCAACCGAACTCTCCGAAACTGATCTGTACACTACAAAAACCAACAGTCCCGGTTTGTTGAGTTGCGACCCTTTGTAAATATTACTACTGATGTTTTCGTTTTTAAACCAATCCAATCGTTTTTAACCAATTTCCAACCATCGAAACCTCGAGCACACAACCATTCTTGTCTCGTCTTTCATGCTTAACGTTCACACAGAATCCTTCAGAAGTTCAAACACACTTCTGCCCTAAGTTATCAACTAAAGGCACCATTTAATCACGTTACCAACTTTCCATCTTGTATATTCTTATTTATTTGGTGGACCAGGAAAAGGACTTGTCAACGAACTCGTCCTTTACATCCCGCAAACAACAGTAATGATCGCTGGATATTCAGTTGATGTCTCCCCCAGTTTTAACTAATTCGACCCGAGTAAAAAAGTCTTCCCACGAAATGTGATCGCGTGCAATAACATCGACTCAAGGCCAAGGCGATGACAGCTCGGGATTGGACGTGCTTACTTGGTGAAGGTCTACATGCAATCGCGGTGTTGGTTTGGGCATAAAGTTAAGGTTTTCGTGGCAGTATCCGTTGAATGCTTAACGGGACGACTGACGGCGTAAATTGTTGGATGGTAAGAAAGATTACGGCTATTCATTTATCCTGGATGCTTGCTCTGAATATGTTGCTGACCAATTTTGCTGGCAACAAAAAGAAACAAGACACGTTTGGAAGCTTTCGAATGGTTGAAGTTGTTATACATATTTACGCACTCATTAATTTCCTTATAAAGTTTGACGGGTACCTTTTCTGAGGTTAGATGCTACTCAAAAAAATGTACAATTTACATTGATCCCTGACCCACTAGACAGAATTTTAATTTCCAGAAATCTTGTTGGTTTGCTGAGCATTGGTATTCAGGTCACAAGCTAAGCGATGGGGTTTCACCCCATCACGCCGGAGTCATTCACTTACTTTGCGGTGCTGGAGGCCCCACAATGACACCACTCTGCAAAACAATAAAATAAGATACCGGTATTTAGAACTGACAGCATTGTGAGTTAGCATCCAAGGGGTGACTACAGGAGAGGAGAACCTATTGACAGGTTTCTTGTGTCGATTGGTGGCAGAAGACAGGCGGCATTTTCCCTTCTGTTAGGTCATCAGATTGTCGGCACACTCGTGAAAAGGGGAGGGGTACATCACTCGAGAAGTATGTAATTTGCCTACGTTGATCGACACACTGTCAACCGCCCGCGAAGCTCTTCGGCAAATTCTTCCTGAAAACGGGTTTCACACGATTCAAACCATCAGTTGAGGATATTTGATGCAAATTGTCCATTTAAAATTTTCTGGGAACATTTGACATGAGCCACTCCCTGGTTACCTTGCATTGGGTGGACGGGGCTTAAAAGGGGGCGGGAGAAGCTATACTTGCAAGAAAAAGATTCTTGTAAGGCGCTGAAAAACTTTGGTGCGGTATGACAATAGTAAGTTCATTTCAAGTTTCAAGTCACAATTTTTATTTTTTTTTTCATGTCACAAAGGTTACTCATTTTAGTCATAACGGTTGATCGTGTTTTTATGTAATTATACTGCATAATGGAAGAAGCTATGAAGTTTCCATTGGAACAAAATTCAATTTCCGTATCAGATTAGCCCAGCAGAACATCCGCTTCAGCAATCAAAACGAAAATCCCCCCTCTCTACCGTTGTATCACGATCATTTACGATAATTGTCTTGAAGGCGAGGGACTCGTTTTACTCAAGAGAAAGAAGGCTAACCGTATCCCACAGTCATTCGGCTTATTTCCCTCACGTGGCGAACATCACATCCACGGCATTCCTGTACTGACTGGGAAGGCTGTTTATGGAAACCGACTGAAAACCCGTTTGTGCGGGGACTCGACCGTGTAATTTGCCGGGCGAAGGCACAGTCGCGGCGCGGCGCGTCGGCACGAACGTTCCCCTATACCTCGCTTTGATAAAACTTCAATCCCCATTAAAATGTCATTTCATGTGGTAACTCGATTTGCGTTATGACAACATGCGACGCATGTTCAGGGAAGGGTATAAGGACGACTTGTACGCAGTGTCATGGAAAGTGCAAGCTCAAAACACATGCCTCAATCAAGGGAGAATGTCGCACATAGTGTATAGGCCTATTCCCTTTTCCAAGTGCAGCTCTTGATGTCTGATTGGTCAAACGCCTAGTCTCAATACCCTGTTTCAGTTTCGCTAAAGTACTCTCATTTTTTAAAGCGATTTACGACAGGGCTTTGCGTATTATGGTAATTTGACAAACCGGGAAACCGGTTGAAAAAATCTGACTTTCAGATTCTTAAGTTCCATAAATCTCTGCACCAGTAAAAAAAAAATAAACAAAAACTACTCTTCCCAGGCATTGGTTCATTATTTGTGAAACGGTCGTTTTCATTACTATTAATTTTTCAATACTTGGCAATGTCTTGTAGGAGATGAAACCTTGGTCACGCTCCTGGTTCACGGCAGCGCTGTTTATATTATAGAGTGAGTTGCGACATGAGTGTCTCACTTGTGGGAACCAAAATGGTGGATTATGGGTCAGCGGCAGCGAACATGGACTGCTAGCACACGATAGCTACGTGCTGTACTGCATACATAATGAACGGCCATTTTGGTCCCAAACTCTGGAGTTGGCGCCACTTTCTCTATGAGTGCACTGTCTCAATTCCAGGACAATTCTCCACCTGGCGGAGGCGCTTAAAAGTACCCCTACAGTTTCTTTGAAAAGAAAAGGGGGCTTGTGAGGGCCAAGAAATTGTGGGATTGTATAAGTACGGCCCAGGAACAACTCTCTATATTCAAGGGCTCCCATCCGGAGGCAAAGATGCCATTGACAAAAATGTCATTGAAAAAAATTGTCAAAAGAGCCTGAAAAAGTTAATTGATGTCATTTGAAAAATAGCTGCTGAGAAGATTTGGGAACATTCACTTTCGGGGGGGTGAGTTTATTTTTGGAGGAAAATTAAAAAAATCATTGGTTAACCTTCTGAAAGTTGAAAATGAAATGAAATGTGAAGGGCCAAATGCCACATTGTTTTTGTTTGCGACACCTGAGGGGCTTCGGTTGCCCGCAATGGGGCTTCGAACTTTGTTGATTTCACACTGGTTTCAATGGAGCTTGAATTACTGCAGTGCACCTCTTATTAGCAGTTCTGGTTCACAGGATGGAAGGGCGCCATCAATATTACTTATGCAGTAAAATAGGGTACGGATCGGTATTTGTGATTTAATGTTCCGGTCGCAGAACAGAAGAAATATTTTCTTTCTGTTTTTCCTGGAAAATATTTTCTTCAAAGTAATCCGTGCGGACCCCTCTTTTTGGCTGTATGTTTCCGATGGAGCGATTCATTGCCTTGAACCCCTCTGTCGTGCAAAGGCACGACTCTGTCAAGTCAGACTACGCGATCGCAGTCTCAACAGACAGCGATCGAACCACTTATTCCATGCATTAAAGAAGTGCATATAGACAAATAGGCTCCGAATCGGCCAAGCCGGACCTGACCATATTATGCAAGCAAGACGTTACATAATTAGTTTTTTTTCTCAACTAACCAGGGATCAAACTCAAGGCGCTGCTTAACACAAATTAACTGTAAGCGTATTTCACTATCAACATTTCACAGTTACTGAGCAGAGGACAGAAAATTACATGGGCACACATAGAGATTTCCATTGTTACGTCAAATTTAAAGTATAGCTGTAATGAATTTTTCTTCATCACAAATTTTCTGCATCTTTAAATTTTTGCTTCTCTTCAATGCATAAAAACTCTTCCACGCTCCTATTTGCACTGAAAGGTGCATACTTTTAAACAATCAAATTATCCATGTTTTCCTGGACAATTAAGGGCGCTGTTGCTATGAAGTCATCTGGGGAAGATGGCTCAGTGCAAAGGTAATTCTGTTCAAATTGTGAACCCAGAATTTACTAACTGATAACATTTCTGAGAGAGGGATTGATGGGTTCTTATTGCTATGCACATAAACAACAATGAATCAGCAAAAACGAAAAAACTTAGTCCAGGAAAATCTACAAACACGCAGGACTAGACGTATACAAGCCAATGTAACACTGAGATTTCTTCCTGAGATGACATCACAGTTTTGCTCATGAATATGGAAATCTCATTAATATAAAAACCAAAAGGCATTAAAATACCCTTTCAAACAATCAAATCAAAGTTTAAAATAAGGTTTACTGAGGCACAAAGGTGCATTTTACAGGTTTGTGGTCAAAAACATTGATTGCAGCTACCCTTTAATTAATTTTTAAAGCAAACTTTTCTTCCAAAGGTTAGTAAGTCGTTTGTTATACTAACCACTTGTGTCTCCATGAAAAAGCGTAAGCCTAAGCCTAAGCGTAAAATAGTCCGCTATAACAGCGCCGTGAAAATGGGCCCGGTGGGTTGGAGAAAGGCAACGATCACCAAAGGGTTGTAGAAAATGAATAAACGTCGTATATTAGCCATGAGATTGATGGGTGTGATTTTTCTTGACTTTTATTATCACAGGCGCAAATATGCAAGAATTTCCTTTCATAAGGGTGTATGACCTATTCATTCATACATTCCTCAATGAAAGGAAACTCTTGCATGTTTGCGCCCCTAATTACTATTGAACTGCCCTGCACAGCGATAAGGCCTCTGTGGTTAAATGTAATCTAACAAGCTCAGAACATATGTTCAGTATATACCATTCATAGCCCGCGACCTTGCTACAAAGAATGATGCGACACTATGCTGCATCAAACAAGTTACAGTTACGGACAGTCCGAAACTCAATCCAGAACGGGCAGAGAAATGTGAGGAATTTTTCTACGCTAAATTTTCAGGTTCACTTTAAACACATTTCCTTCCTACTTTTGTAAGATGGAGTACTTGTTTTTTGAATGCACCACTCGGAGGGAAAGCCGCCAATTTCCGAGACTGACAGAAAATTCCGGCCGTTTCGAGAGCGCTAACGGATAAATATAGCAAACACCCAAAACAGCTTCAGCAGTTCCTGGGACGATGTTATTTTATAGTTATCCAGGTGGTAGTGAGCACTCAGGAAATGCTTTGGGTCAAAACGATTGGCAGACACCCCTGCCAGGTTTATGCCATTAATATTCAGCTGTAAATCTCGTTTTGATTTTACGTGACAAGCCGCTTTGCCAGAGGGGGCCATGTTTGACTCATTAGCCTCTGCCAGCCGCCAGTCCTTGTCGTCACGGGCACCCTCCAGATAAGCCCCATAATTTGCCACGTTTGCGTTTTTCTGTCTCTCCATTCCTCCATTTGCAAACTTGTTGACAAATCTGAGGCCTGACAGTGTCGGGTGCAACGTACTTCACATAGTCATATCTCCTTGTAGCACATGCTCGCTCATAATCGCGCCGTTCCGCGCGTGAGGGTTTAAATGTTGACGACGTACTCCATATTAACGAAGAAATCCAATTCTGTTGACTTTTAGACCAAATCCATGGAATTAATTGTCCGTTAACGCCAGAAAGAACTACAGGCAGTTTCTATGTACAATTTACCGCTCTAATTTGACTAAAAAGTAAACAGACGGCCCCTGACGTCAAAAAGTAGTGAGTTTGATTATGAAAGGTCCAAGAGGAACCTTACGGTGCTTGGTAGAATTGGCCTACTGTACGTTCCTTCTTTTCAGTGTCCCTGATCCACCTCACCACATTGTCAATGAACTAAATCTATTCTGAGGGGCACTGCCCAAATTAGTAGAACTCAAAGGGTACAAGATTACAGCCAAGGTGGGCTGCGCATGGTGGGCGTTAGGGATTATATGAACGCTCTGAAGATAACCTGCCTGCATATCTGGCTGCAGATAATAAATGTGGTAGGGCGTTTCTGTGCCACAAAATAATTGGGATTCCATCCATGCTTTCGCTGGAAGGGGGTTCGTTGAATTCACTTTTTATCGGTAGTACAGATTTCATTGATGGGAACCGTTTTTGTATGGACGTTCTCACAGCTTGGTGAAAATTCACCCAGGCGCACACCCCCATGACTACTGAAGACTCTCTGGTGAATACTATTTGGCACAACGACAAAATCAGAGTTGGCAAGAAGTGCATTTATTACAAGCACTGGCAGTCTGCAGGTGCCAACTTTATTTTCGATCTCTATGAAAGCGGTAACTTTCTTTCATGTGATGGATTTAAAGCAAAGTTTAATGTTAGAACTATTTTTTTTGGAATACAGAGGTGTAATTAGGGCGGTTAAGATAGCATTTCCAAATTATTGAATAGATAAATGTGTTATTCAATTACCTATCATACCTTGCAATTAAGGTACTCTTTCGAGAAACAATAAAAGGCTCTTGTAGAAAGTTTTCGGTGCTGACTTTTAGTAAGAGAGCCACCAGGCAACGACTTTTTTTTGTAAAGGCTGACACATCTGACCGGCAATTGCATCTCGTAGGTTGCGTCACGAGGCGTTCATCTTGTTACCAAGAACGACAGGTACACTGCTCCAAGCCCTGTATTCTAACCCAGAGGGGATAATGTCATTGTGAAAACGGGAACCAGACGGTCAACCCCAGGCCCACATTATAATACTTGCAATACAGTCTTCACCATCAGGCAACGTTGTGCTTTGTCACGCAAACATGATCTATCAAGTGGTTGTAAACAAATGTCAGTGACAAGGTAACGGCTATGGTCAGAAGCTAAAAGATAGCATTACGGGCATAAATCATAAGTCGACCCACCTGTGACGTTTGACTTCACGGGTCACAGGTCCTGTTTTGGTGCCCGATTTATGTACGGACTGGATTGCGGCGCTACTTGGTCGAAGTAGATATATACCCAATGAGTTATGACTGGATACATGGGAATGCTAAAATCTAGATAAATACGTACTTGCATAATCCAACAAAGCTAAACGGAAGATCTCGAAAGCAAAGCTTGCTTAAAAGATATTTTAAACTCAAATTTAGAGAAAGAAGAATTAGTATGGGAATACGGTCGACCATCATAGGTATACGCATTTGTCCATGTGCAGTCCTTCGCCGGGTGGAATGTTATGGGTCTTCCGCATTCTAAACATGATGATTGGGTTGAAACCTTTCTAGGTTCGAAGTCAAGAGCGCAGACATTGCGACATGTATGCCATCTGGTGCATCTATCAGATCAAACATGTGCTTGCCATACCACGACCAACCGGCACACTTTAACTTAAGTTTACCCAGACGAACATTTCGCCTGGCGGAGAACAGGCCTCAAATTTCAAGGCTTAGCCAAAAGACGCGTCCGGGCGAAAAGATCCCATGCCGTCAGTTTTCATTTCAGTGAGGACTTTAACAAGGTTTTAGGCGGGGTTGCCTTCGCTGGTTCCCATCTGCCGGAACCTCCTGATTTCGCGCGGCCTTCATTAAGACGCAGGGTCCAATGGACTGCGCGATAACCAGCGATGGATAAATTGAATCAGAGCCGGTGTCAAAGTGGATAATTCACGCACGTGTTCGGGAGTTTCAGCTTGCGTTGGTGGTAACAACTGGCGACCCGCCGTCAATTTAGAACAGTGAACTTGAGGTATGGGGTCAGTCTGAGGACATTATACATGTATCACAGAGCTCTCGAGGGTACATGAGCATGTGTGTACTGGCGGGACGTGCCCACTCGTGTGCACGCATGACAGACTTTAGAGACACTACGAGTACGACAGAAGTCGGTTTGAAAGTGTTTGAGATAGGCCTACACTATCCTCTGCTGGGGTGACCAAGAAAATTACTCTGTTCGCAAAGACGAAGATCATCCCAAGTTTAAAGTTCAGTCACGGCTTAGATGTATGATGCCTTATATCACAATTTATCACGGTTAATTGAAAGCAATTGACTTTTTAATATCCAATATGATATCATTGACATGGAGTAGTAATACTCTTAGATATACTTTGCCATTCTGATGTGAGGTTATTCTTACAGACGTGTGATGACGTTTTGCAATATGGAATATCACAACTATTTATGTTAAATGTTGGGGATGGGCTTTCACCGTTTAGTTTTACATCCAATGTGCAGTTACACTATTTGGATGGGGACTAGGGTGATGCCTGAGCTGGAGAATAATTATTTGTACATTTCAAAAAGGAACCGTAATTTTTTTAAAGAGAAGAGTCACAAGTGTAACTACTGAAACTCTGCTTTCACGGCGTTTTTAAGTGTTGCAAAGATAATGGACAGGTACTAGGCTTATAGGCCTATAGTTGGGGCTGCTGCGAATGGATCCAGAAGAGAATTCCCGGTGACTTTTTTGAGTCAGCGGAAAAGTACAACAAAATCTCAGAAAGTTCTAACTATTTTAAGTACAAAGGCTTTTGAATTTTTTTAAAAGTGTTTAACTTATGAACTTCAAGCAGTGCATCCATGGAGGTTGGACTTACACGCGCCTCATTGGGCTTTTCACGTGGCAAATCCTTCCATTTGCCCCCGGCTACTTGTGTCTCTGTTTAACTTCAATAAGCGGCTGACATTTGGCACCTGCTCGTACGGGAGTCGTGGCAGCAGACGTGACAACGACAAGGTCACTAAACGTCCAGGACAAAACAATAGACGTTCGCCGGTCATGAACTGCATAATTAAACTTGCTTATACAGTATAACGAAGAAAATGCGCAACACTGATGTAACTAGGAGTACAAGATGCTTCCGAAACATGCATATTTTTCTAGATTTTTGTTATGGAAAAACTGAATACAATTTTTAAGTAGTGTGTATTTTGAATTGCCTAGGTCGTTGCCATGTACGAATAGACACCGAGTACGAATTACCCCTTGCTTTATAGCGACAGTTTCTGCAGTGTATCCGTACTAATGCAAAGCCGGAGTTAGAACATGGCCGAACTCCGGTGGCACGTCAAGCGTCAGACTGTTCGCCGATTGAAAGCTTCCTTTTAAAGGAAGATATTTATATCCAGCTTCGCCTTGTTTCCTACCACCCCCCCTCCCGCCTACTCCATCGCTGCGCCGTCGTGGTATGACTCACTAAATACATGACAGTTTGAGTCATCCGTATCACGCAACAGTAATTGCACTGAGAATTTTGCGAGGAAAACCTGTGACATCCAACTCGTTAGTTAAACACTGCCGAAGATTGTCAGCCTGAGGGGAAAATTCCATGGAAAAATCACACCGAAGATAATGCTCAAGACAGTAGTCATGTATCATTAGCCGTCGTTAGACCCTTACAGTGATTCGTTTCACCCGTGGACGCATTACAGGAGATTACTCGTCACCTTATTATATATTCTGGTTTATTAACATCAAATATTTGAATGAAATGGTCCTAAGACCAAAAACCATTCAAATTTACAAAACTTATACATTTCATTTAAAACACTAAAAATAATAACAAAATCAATAAAAATTGTGGAAAGAAAAATAAACTACAAAATTGTAGTCAATGAGGGTATTGTTTAGCGCCTGTAACGTTCAGTGTTGTAACCTGGGGCTATAAAATTAGAGGTTGTTCTGAGTTGATAACCTTTTTCTCGCCGTGGTGGGAGCATTTCGCCAGTCCTAGATGTCATTGTAAAGTTATTACAAAATAATAATACTTTCGTAAACATAACAGGTGAGAGAAATGTTCCTGTTTAGTGCATGATAAGTAAGATTGGTATGCCATATGTGCCACCGGTATTAATGCACAAACAGTATTCCTTCAATGAGGCAATACGAGTTCAACCAATCAAAAGGTTGATTAGAATTTTCTTCGAAAACTCTAATTAGGCAAAATATATTACAAATTATACTGTGAACTGACATACAGCTTTCACGGGTTTTGAGTGTTAAACAGTGGCGTCACCGGGGGGGGCGTGGCCCGAGCGGATGTCTGTTTCCGCTTGGTGTCCCCCATTTAAAAATTTGGACTGAATACGATCTACATGCAACTTACATTAATTCTCACTTGTTTTCAGTGCCTCCTTGAAAAAAAAAAAGTGTCTCTCCCCGCCCCCCTCTCCCCAAAATAAACAAACATCACCCTGTTACTATCGACCAGTGATGAAACAGGGCGTAGTGCTGTTCAAAGTAACGGTACCCGGTACGCAATTTCTCTTCGTTCCTCACCGCCTGGCGCATGTCCAAATATTCGTTAATCTTTTCGTCCCCTTCCTCTCCTCGTTTCAATTCCGATCTGTTTTTGTACAGATGTGCAAAAAGCGTGTGCGTGAAAGTTTCACCGCGGGACCTCCTGACCGGTTCTACGAATTTACCATGTTTGTTGGATGTATTCCACAAGGCAAGGCAAATTGAAAGCCTCTTGGAAAATATTTCTAGTTCTGATACTTCGGCGAAGTGAGTTATGTGCTCAGTGAGAAAGTGCTCACTTTGGGAGCCGCCTACCAGGGTGTCAGACTCGCTGAAACATCTGCAAAAGCGAACGTTCCTGCCCGTCTTTTTTTTTTCTGCACGAGGAGGACCTCTGAGGTCAGGGGAACTTAAATGCAAAGTTTCCGGGATCCCATCCAACCGATAGCAGAAACACCTGGGGGAGTCTGGAAGGCTTGAACTCCCCTCGACGGCGGGGCAAGCGAATTCCCTCCTTCATCTACCGAATTCATTACTGACCCTACCGCGCGGATTTGTCATCGGATACAAAAGTCTCGCTGGGTGCAGTGGCTTGACGATCAGGACGAAAACAAATCTACGAATGCTTCGGTAAAAACCAGACATCTTCTATCGTTCCCGGCCTCGGCATGGTACGTGATTTCGAAGCAGGGTGTCAATTATCTCTGGGGTACAGGGCCCAGTGTCAGAGGTTACCGAGGTGGAAGAGTGTGTGTAATGACAACTACCACTCATTGGCAACCACCAAGGATTTACTAAAGCTGTAGATATCGTAAATTGATTGGCCACCTTGAGCTCCCAAGTAATTTGGTAACGAGGGAATTGGAACACAATCGTTGAAGTCTGCACAACAGACTTAGTAGTGCATGCCAATACAGTGATAGAAGTGGAGAATTGGCCCTCACATTTCTTTCAGAGATCGATCACTTCATTTTATGGGGGGGGGGCTTTAACCTGTATTTTTCACGTTTAGGATACACTCGAAACCTTGAGTCTCTATAATTTGTAGACTTGAGCAAAGGTTTTAAAGCTAGCAAGGAAAGGCTAAACTTCATTAAATACGTCGAAAAGCAAATAATTTATCCTGATTGTCTGACTGCGTAGGAAGATGTGGAATGTTCAGATCATCTTGTGTCTGTTGCCGTTGGTTAACACTCCTGGCTTTGCAGCCTAAATGAACACAGGCCTACATCTTACCGCTCCACGCTCTCAGCATCAAAGAAATACGACACCCAGCATGGTATAGTGCACTTTGACATATCCTGCCGCAGAGTGCCCGCACGCGAGCCGCACTCGCTCGGGCGTGAATTTGATTTTGGAGGATGGTGGAGTAAAAGCAAAGGAAACGGCAGTGCGGCCTCATCTTGAACTGAGAGGAGATGTGATTAATTTTATTCATCCTCTGGAAGGAAACCGCAGAGACTGATTCACTGTCATTGTTCGGCGGAAACGTCAAACCACATACGGAAATTCACAAAGCTTGAGAACATTGTATGCACGGTCATGATGGATCCTTGAGGAGGGGTGTTAAGCCAAAAAGAAAGGAGAAAAAATAACTGTACCCATTTAGTGATACAAATGAGTTCCTCTTGTCGTTGATAATAGGAAATTCATGACAACTGTTCACAGTTCACATTTGAATGAATACAAATAATTGCACCCCCCCCTTTTTCCTCGTTACCTCCGCCCACATGGTGTATTCTTAGCTGGTTGGTTGAACTGTCATGCTGTGTAATGCATATTCCAGAGACAGGTCTTATATACATGATTAAGACCAGCCTAAACAATGTAATACAGCACTCATGTTTTCTTAACTTTCTCAGCCCTATTACTCGCCCCAGCATGATGTTTAAGGGAAAGTATATTCTCCAGTTTAGGGAAATAATGGATGATACACGGGGGGAATAAAATCTCAAATTCTATCCAGCATCTCCCCTTCTAAGAAATTTGTTTACGCTCCCCTTTCCTGATTTCTCAGCATGCTTACTCGCTCTTGGCATGTACTGACCATAGAGCAAGGAACAGAGCTCTGTGTTCTGACCAGGCACCACACGGCGGTTGTCCTACATTTCGCAATCCAGGAAGGTCTTCATTACAGAAAACTTTCTGCTGAGAGTGAAACACCGAGTGTGTATGTACATGTACAGTGTACATGTACAGTGTACATGTACATTCCCACTGTTTGTGCGTCCTTCAGGGCTGTTAAACGTATCGTGAGAAAGTGGACTCAGGCGTTTGGTGAAGACATGACAGTGGTGGATTGTACTTCTGGGAGCGTGCAAACCAGATAAATTTTATGAAGTACTCTACACGGTACACCTATAGTCCAAGAAAAAACGCTGTACTTACCTCGGATGCCGTGCAAGCTATCGAACTGAGGAGAATGAAAAGTAGAAACCATGGGTGGCGAGGAGCATCCATTTCTCAATTAGCTCTGTGCAGTTATTTTTTTCAATCTGTCGATGCAAAAACAACCTTAGTCACATGCGAGTGAGCTTTAACACCTTTTCCCGGTTCTTGGTCAAAGGATGTTGACAAAATAGAAAAGTGCAAGCACCTTGAAATATGAAACGCAATGTCTGATCACTCCTTTTCAAAGTCTCTTCTTAAATGATTCCACAATTTATTCTGTTTAAGTTGTTCCCAGCTGATCAAGCCAAACTTCCCATTCATCGGCCACGAGAGATGGCACTGTCTGGTCAAACCGCACCCGTACGTGCATGCCACGCATCCAGAACACCCCACAGCTAGCTCCAACCTCCAAAGAGTTGGCCAAGCTGTGTCAGCAAGTCTTCCATCCACCGCACACCGCCGGCCCTGATGTCAACTTCCCCCGAATGAGTGTCCACGGCCACAGAAAAACCGGCGCACGCACCTCTCTCCCTCGAGCTCTCGGCACCGAAGGGGTGAGCGTATAACGGAGCCCGGCCAACCTGGCTGGTGCACACAGCACGCCGGGTAAATCAAGCCCTCATCCTGCCGTGACCTCCCGTCCCGTCTAGGTCAGCCACCAGTCGTCAGCATATTATAATCCCCCAGCCCAGCTTGGGGGCAATGTACATGTACGTTGTACATGATCTTGGCATTATCATTTTCTGTGGCTTAACCAAGGCATTTTCTCACCCCTGGGATTTTATTTTAAGGCTCGGGGCCAGACCCTGCCTGACTCTATCCGAGAAGGTTTCGTCAAACCTGACCCCTCCTCTTTAATTGTCGGGTCGATGAAGGTGTTTATTATTCCATGCCGGGAAACTTGAATGTTACTGTCAGGCAAGCGAAGGAGAAAAAACGATGTCACGCATCCGCAGCAGAAGAGCCAAAACAAAACAGCTGAAAAAAAGGAAACGCGATACACATTCGCCAATTAAGTTAATCCTCTGGTTTTGTTCGTACGGAATTTCAAAGAACCTGTATGTGATTGATGCGAACAACCTCCTTGATGTACTGGAAGAACATCCTGTACCGTGGATAAATAAGAGAAGGAAATAGGGTCAGAAGTGGCAAGAGACGCTGTGCCATGCAGAGCGGGAAGTGTGCTCCGAAGGCAAAGGCACAAACATTGCTGGTTTAATTAATACAGCAACTGAAAAGTGGGACTGACGCATAAGGGACAAACTATTTCCCTTTCACCCTCGCATCATTTTCCCCTGTACGTTCCTTATCCTGTTTGTAGTCTTGCAAGTCACGGTTAAGAAACGTTCATAACCTGGAATCATTATTCTGAAGTTCCAATTTAAGTTTTTTAAAAAAGGGTTTAGAAAAAAAAAAGGTTTAGAAACGTTCATAACCGGGAATCATTCTGAAGTTCCAATTTAAGGTTTTTAAAAAAGGGTTCTATGACATCGTTGGGAAATGAAATCTTCATTTCTTGGCACCCCTTCTCGCCTTAGAATTCGCAGGTTCACAGACTCTCGGGAGGGGGAGCTAGCGGTGACTGCCATTTATTTTGATAAGTCGCAAGTGTTGTATCGTCAGCAAGCATTTCTTTTTATCAAGATCCGTGGTATTTTTTTTGTACAGCCCTTTATTCGACGAAAGTCCTAAAATGATGGATTTGTACTTCAACTCGTAGCCTACCCAGCGGGAGGGGGGCAATAGACACAATAATATGCCCAAAACGAAATGGTACTGTCATCTTTGGGGGAGCATCGATGATTCTTTTACGGCTAAGAAAGTTGGACAGTCGGTCTGGCAAACAAGTTCCAATCAGCCCTTTCCCCGAACCAACTTAGACCTAGGTACCTCATTCCCCACTCTATGTCGTCCCTGAAGCACAATTATCAGTTATCCGTCACCCTTTTTGCTGCAGCTCCCTGTATATATATTAAACTAATTCCAGAAAACCTGATTAGTTGACTGTTTCAGAGGGTTAATGGGCTGTACAAATATGTATCGTCGCGACGCCGTTTGATTAGGGAGGGATCTCTGAAGGTGATATGGTGCACGTTCAGGGTTCACACAAACTAACATTTCATTTGGCCCGACCATCCTTGCTTCCGTTTTTGATACGTATTTTCTGTTTCCTGTCGGCCATCAACACTTCAGCCTATAGTAACGCTGAACTCGATGAATCAGGATCGGATTTTTTTTTTCAGATGAAGGCCAATTTTACTTTATCGAGAGCCATTTATAGTTTCATAGTTTCTTACAGAATTCAATCCAAGTTGCACAATCTTACCTGGCCTTCAAGCTCTCGGTTGGCTTCCAAATGAACTGAAAGCTCTCTTAGTCTTATGGGATTAATTGGAGCCTTCTTGCTTTGGCACAGAAATAGTACTGAACCTTGGTCAAAATCGGAAGCGTGTTCCTCGTCGGTCACGGTGGATATGTCCACTGAATCGCCAGGCAGTGATGATTATGGTACAGGTGTATCATGAAGGAGTTTCCTTCCTCCTTGGGCGCATTGAGCGAACGTGCACAAGCCGGGAATGAAGAATGGTACATGTACAAGGTATTTGGATATATATACCCATACCAGAGACTATTGTTATCCTGATAACCAAGGAAAAGGCACAGAACGCCATTAGTTACATAATAAGTGGAATCGGGTCTCATGCAGATAGGCGTCAGTGTAAACTGCTCTCTGAGTACATAAAAGGAACCATACTTTCCGGTGTTTTGCTGTTAGCCTGGGCTGCTTGCAATGCTGCCTTGATTAATTACAGGACAACCATTATAAATGAACAACTGATCTTCGCTTTGCACAGATTCTCGTATTCCTTTACTATCCCCGAAACTGTCAGATGAGAGCTGACGAGCACATGGCAGATAGCAACAGCGCCCTCTGTTGTCGGGAAGTAAAAAACTTAATGGCGAATTAATGTGAAAAGTCAAAATGGCTAAATAAAAAACGAAAGCTCGTGTTTTGGAAGCATGAATAGGTGGATAAACATGTGTCATCTCAATCCAAGGGTGCCGTAAAGAATCTGTCCGTGACAATAAAAGACCAGGGGGGGGGGCTGTGTCTTTTGCCTTTCCCGGTGACATCGCTTCGTCGGCCTCGAGTAAGCCACCTCGACTCGACCTTGTCACCGTGACCTTGTGCCAGTATCCAGCGCTACAGAGGATGTTTCCCCGCCCTTCCCTGCTGACCCCAGGGGGTTATAATTAACGGCTGGAACTCGGTCAGGTCAACTCCGGTTTGGAAGGGGGGCCAGTTATGCCCATCCTGCCCTTCGTCCCGAGTAGAGCGACATGTGTTGCTCTTTGAGTTGACGCGGGCCTCAGGGAGTTTGGTACATACTGTGGTCACACTTTGTATGTCTTAACGGTTCCCTTGTCTGCCTGTTTGTGTAAAACTTAACTGTGTAGAGACGGATGAGGATATGGGTAATTCCACAAATTAGGGGTCTAAAAGTGTGACTTAATTGTGTCCCTGTTACATCTTACCTTTGTTATTGGACATAGAAATATCACCGAAACTGATTTCAAGCTATTACTATTTGTTTGGCAGGTACTTGCATTAATTCTTCACTCTTGGAAATTAGAAAATGTGTTCTGAACTTACAAAATCGTATGTCAGATGTAACATGGCCATGAAAAAAAAAGCTCATTTCTTGAATTACCCATATCCGATTCAGTGAACATTGTTCGGCCCTTTATGGGTGGAAACTCCAATGTGAAATATTAACCACTGAAATGTTCTCTTTGGGAATATTCGTTTCGCTTTTCTTGCACTCCCCTACTCTCGCTGAGTACAGGTATATAGCTACGATAGATATGAATACCCCTGCAGGCTCGAGCAGACTGGTCAAAACATAGGGACCATCACTACTGATAGCAATATACGATAAGAAGTTCTTAGACGTACTGTACGAGCTGAACTCTCAGCAAGTAGAAAATTGTGAGAGGTGCGAACCAGACAAGCACCTAGCGAGAGTAGACAAACAACCCACTGTTCAGCAGAATTATATCGCTACATGGCATGACCGCAAACAAATTCAAACACTGATTGTCATCATGCATATAAATCCTCAAAGCAAATAGTCAGGGTTCCTGCCGCATGCAAACTGATGCATAAGGCTATCAACACATTCGCCCAAGTGGGAGCAATGACGTCGCTGCAATTTTTCACCAAAAGCTAAAAAGAAAACAAATGTACCCATATCTAAATTCAACCAAGTCAATCGTTATGCTTTTATGAAGTCGCACAAGTCAAAATTAAAGACGATTGGTTCACACAATTATTAACATATTTAAAACCAAAGTACTGTTTCTGACATAATAGAAACACAATAAATAGAAGAAATATGTTAATTAATGCTTAAACCAATAATAATTACAATAATATTAAAGCTTATAATAAGTTCACATGTAGGGATATCATTTTGTTATGGCATGACAACATTAAAGTGCATTCATTTTTACTCAAAGTTAAATCTGTATATTGTCAGCATCGATATATAAAATACGGGGAAGCTAGCTAAGTTGACGCAAACACATTGAATTATGGAATTTAAATATTAAATTCGACGAAAATGACTGAGATTTAATTGTCTTAGATAGCACACAATTTTGGATTGTATCTTACTAGAATTACAAGAACGAATTTCGAATCTCCCGCAGTTCAATGCTAGACTGGTTTCCTGCCCTGAAAACAATCGACATCTCTTTCGTTAAGACAGGTAACGCCGCTACCAAAAAGTATATATGACGTAGTGTTAGGACGTCTCAATATAAGACTCGAGAGTTCGTCTGTGTTTATATTTCAGCCTCATCAAGCGTTATCAAAAGCAGCAATAATCATTAAGAAGCACTAATAAAACTGTATGAAGAAGGGTCAGAAAAAAAGTTGTTCTAGATATTTACCAACATAGACGATAAATAACCTTAAATCCCGGCCAGCAAAATGGGTTCAGACACTTTTTCGAAAATGAGAAAAATTCTTATACTTTTGATCATGTGATCCTGATGGCCCCTGGACCCAACGTTTTCACAGATTATTGGAGTCTTTTGGTCTAGGAACTAGACTATTAAGTAAGATCCACGTGTATGGAAAGCACGTTCCAGTTAGTGTCCTAGTTTCATTGTTTTGTGCTTGGTAAGCACACATCGGTATAGACTGCGGAAGTGAAGGAAATAAGGGGTATATTTTGCACCCCTAGTTTTCCAAACTATTGGTTTTCTTCTCTAGCTGCTTCAGGTTGACTCACCTGAATCTACAGAGATGTTTGTAACATTTCGTCCAAAAACAAAACTTTTGTAAATCTGTCGTCACCGCTGTGCAATGGAAACGGTTCCATGAATCTCAGGTGAAGCAGGCAACGTCTCAAAACGACATGGACTATTTAAAATCTGCGTTGCATTTGAAAAATAACCTTTAAATGTCTTTTCCCCCAATCAAGAGCTGAGAAAAAGTTAATACCGTGGTGGTGGCCCCGAGTTGCAGCTAACATCCTCACTTGACGACTAAAAAATGTTCCACTGTTCTCCGAATTTGAAGACGTGTCTATCGAGGGCGCTTTAAAATGAGTCCGTAGCAGAGTATGCGGGTCACTCCTTGCTGTCCTTCGGGCTGCAAACTCTGCAGGTACGCTTGCAAAGACGTCTTACTTTCCTCGTGTGACATTTAGCCTTCCAGTCGTTGTGGTTACATCTAGGATGTTTGTCGATGCATGCATTTTCTATAAAAAGAATGGCATTTGGTCAAATACATTCAGTCTAGCGCCACTATGATTACAAAAATAAGAAAGCATAATATCTGTGTTATTTGTACGAATTTTCTTGGAGTCAGTGGCCTTATACGGAAGGCCTCACTAACTTCTTCGTTATGCCTGGTCACTGAGGTCAACCCATGGGTCAACTGAATTCTTACTTGATCCCGGTCCACAAACTTTGCAGCTCTTCTTGCAATACTCGAGCATGTAGTCTGCTTCAGTCACACATCTCCCTTCGTTGGCCCACCGACTGCATTGGGAATCCATATCTCTGCAGGCTATAAGAGAACAACAGAAGGATAAAGGGCTGAATGAGAAGGACCCAAAACGAATGAATCAAGGAGTTGTGAAATTAGTGGCCAATAATGCAAATGGAACATGCAACACGATAGTAGTTCAACCTTCCCTTGGACCATGGACCATGGGCGTACCACTTTCACGATACATTGCGTGGTATCAACAAGAGGGGCTATTCCCCTATCCTGGCTCTTCATAAGGCTATGGTTTCGTCTCTGGTCCCGAGTTCAAACAGAACGCAAATACACGATCGATCGTCGGCCGTGGGGGGAGGGGAAAAGATACAGATTAAAAGCTAGAGAAACAACAACAGGGAGGGAAGGGGACACAAAAGAGTCCAAAAATTACCTGCGCGAACAAACTCACAATTTGAAAGCTGTCAGTTTCTGTGCATTCTGATCATTAGAGCATTTTGTGATACGTGGACGGGGTGGCTTGTATTTTGTTTTGTTTTGTTTTAAAAGTGGATGCATCCATCGCGTTCGGAGTGCCAGCTTTTATTCCTGAAAAAAAACTTGCTTGTTTCGAGTGTGATCATATATTATTTTCAAAAAGGCGATGGACTTCACAACGGTATTTAGGATTGGTCATCTTTAGAGAGAAACATCTTCAAAAGTTATCGATTAACTCACTGAAAATTGAAAAGTAAATGGAAGATAAGGCGACGAGTGGGGCGATATTTACTACTTTTGTCTGTGTCAGTGTATCAAATGGTCTGCAACCCTGTAGACGTGTAGAGTTTTGAATGCCAACTTACTGCAATTATAGGATCGTTTCAACTCAATCGCGTCAATACGGCTAAGACCTCTCCTGTTGCCAATGACCATGCCCATTTGAGCATTGTTCTTGGGCACAATCGTCGGTTGGTCGTTGACACTGAAGGCTTTGTTTCCGTAGTGCATGACGGAGTGGAAGTCATAAGCCGTATTCAGATCTTCCAGGTCGGACATGCTGTACTTTCGGAAGTTATTTCTTTTATCTGCAAAATCCAAAGAGAGGGGATGGCGGTTGAGAAACAATAATTGAGAAAAGAAAAACATGTACTGGTGACCGTGAACTTGCAGGCAACATATTTTAACGCAGTTCTTGTTAATACATGTACTCCTCTGTGTCCCATTAAACCAGATTAAATTTTCATTTTTATAGTGCCAATTTGATGGGTTTTGAGGCCCCTTTTATTTTTATGCTAATGCATGAATTCATTCAAGGCAGAAAGCTCAGTGTTGCAGCCGTCTTCACTTAAATGGGCCTACATTGTGAATGTTGGGCTGTCATAAAGTGTGTTAACTTCGATGATTTGATAGGCTGGTTGAGCACACAAATATTTTCAAGGAGAAAGTCTAGGATTCGATTTGAAAAGAAATACACCCAACTGGGCAGAATCTTCTTGATATGACACCATAGAAACAGCGAATTCGTTTTTCAGGAAAAACATGGAAAGTTATGAATGTTCAAAAAGTCCGCTGTTCATTAAGAGTAACCTAAAAAGCGACGCTTTTTTATGAACGGGTTACAATTGACAGTTGTCGACAGGTGGTCGCCTCGCAAACTTGCCCTCCACTTGACAATCACTTTAATCGGTTAAAATATTCTCCGGGTGATTAATTAACAGCCCATGCTACGGTCAGAATGTGAGTGGCGGGAATGTTGTTTTTACTATCTCCTTTCCCGGCGTCTGTGCTCAGGGCCGAGTGGTGTGGCCAAGTTTTTTTAACCTGGCGAGGGACAAATTGAAGATTTTCCTGAAACGATTGATCAATTTCTGTTTCCATTGTCAAAGGAATCCCTAAGGAAATCAGGGGCGGATCCAGGTAGTTTTCCGGGGGGTCATACCCCTCAGGGTTTTTTTAATGTATGTCCAGTTGCAGACCCATTTGCTGACCCCCCGGATCCGCGACTGGAAAGTTAAAGTAAACCGTTTCTAAAGTGTTAAAGCTTTCAATTTTTTTCTTAATGAAATTATGTCCCTCGGGACAGGTCTCACACTCGATAAGAGATTATTGAATACTCACCAGCCTGGATGTTTTCCCAAATGATTTCGACGAATTCATCCCTATCCGGCCGAGATTGTTCGTGCACAAACCCAAGGGCGTGAATGAGCTCGTGCACGACGCTGCCCTCCCATCTGCGGGAGAGACACGACTTAACAACCGACAATTCCTGACGTCCTCCTTGACGACCGATGTAGGACCAGCACCTATAGCCACGAAAGAATGGTGCAAAAGATGCGACATCAGTTTCAAAAAAAGAACTGCTTTACAAAAATGATTTGAACGAAATGAAGAAGACCTATGTACTTAAATATTTTGTAAATTATGAAAAAAGGCAGACTGTCTTTTCAAGGACGGATCCAGAAATTCTTCCAGGGGGCAGGCCCCTCATACTTATTGTTGTTCGATTGTTACGGACAGGCAAACACGGACAGTGTATTACGTTGCTACGGATATAGAAACAATAACCTCTACAGGACACCAGTTTTTTTATTATTACTTAAACTGTTACTTCATTTTTTGTGTGTGTCAGAGCAGGAGGTCGACCCTAATCCTCCCCCACCGGACACGCGCATGCTTTTAAACTCGATTGTCTCAAAATGTAATGAATGCTCCTGGTCTTGCATCTTTATACTCGAAGAACGAAGTGTTGACTGGACTAGAGACACGACAAAGATTTACTCTTTTGAACATTACAAAAATAGTGGACCAAGCTTTTTTCTTCTTGTTTAAATCTCAAAAGTGCCCTGTTGTCACCATACTATTTATAATGCCCGTGCTACTTCGTCGTTGCCTTGAGGTCACTTAAGACAATGCACCGGTTTCTGCTTTTCTGTAAAAATGACGAACCTAAATTGAGTATGCTAATACTACTTGGTGCATGAAGTTTGCTCTCAGGTATTTTATGATTGGCCCATTATGTCGACAAGGACAACAGCAAAGACGCCAGTTCCACCATGAGGGTGCTCAGGTAGCAATATAAGGCTCAGCTTGGTTGGCAGGTTGTCTGGAATGAAGTTTGAACATTCTCAACGCGACGTGAGCTAAAGAAACAGAAACTCTTACTCGAAAATGTTCGAGGGTCTCTTAGGAGACCTTATTGACCGACTATGTTCAAGAGTCTTTTAGGAGACCTTATTGACCGACTAGCTGAAACCAATCGAAGCACGTTGGTTCAAGCCCCACATCCTTCGTATCTCGGTTTCTATTTTTCTGTCTGAAGAACCGTGTGCAACTCACCCGTTCTTTGGAAGTATGTGAATGTAATCCCGTTGGTCAATCCTTGGCACGAACCGAATGCAAGTGCTTATGTGGATAATGGTAAATGCAGAAATGATGTGCCGTCGGGAACTATCATCTGTGACCAAAAGCAGACAAAAGGAAAAAAAAACCTGTCACACTTCCAACGAATTGAGATTTCACTCTTAAAAGAAAACACACTGGAAACAGCAATAAACCAATATAAACAAACCAAACAAAACGGCAGTGCTGGCTAGGGCCGGCACTTTGTTGTGTAGTAACGACGAACGTTTACGCCAACAGTCATGGGCGTAATACATGGAGGGACGAGGAGTATTTATCCTCCTACTTTTTGACCGGGGCTTGGGCTATTGAATCATCCAGCCACAATTTGTCGTGGTGCATGAGATTGTGAAGAAGTTTTGGGACTTTCCAACAACCGAAAGGTATTCAATAACACTCAAAAGGGGAGAGCAATTTAAAACAAATCAATAAATGAGCCGTTCCAATGTAAGATTCTGCAGGAAAGCATCACACATCACAGATGTACAGAGTATATCTGTGTGAACACCGCCCCATGGTATACAGTCGTGTCATATAGTGTCAGCACTCGCCCACAGCTTTTCAAATTTCCATGGTTAGGCAAGAAATACCCCCCCCACATACACACACACATGCGTAAACGCCTTCAATCGTGGACTCCCTATTGGTCCTCTTTTGTTCATACTTTTTCGGAAGACCTCCCATATGTTTTGTACACGTTTTCCAACCGTGGACTCTTCGGCAACCGTGGACCCTATTGTTCCCTATTGTTATAGGTCCACGATTTATTTAAATGTGTATACAAACTCCTCCTTACACAGCTATACTGGTGGGGTATTTCCTTTGTTCTCGTGTACAAAACTCCCACACAACACGCAAAAAATTTCAAATCACTCCAATTCAAACTAAAGTCACTTTCCTGGGTCGAAATTTCAACCGTATGTCCCTTATATAAAACACTTCAATTTGCGACGGATTTTTACCCATCGAAAATTTCCCCTTGTTGAGTTATTTCCAAATATCAGTTTCATGAGATTCTTCAAGGGGGTACCAATTTTGGTACCCTACAAGGTAAAAACTGGCTTTGTGGGGTACTTCCCATCGTTCCGGTACCCCACAAGGCCCCATGTATAAGCGCACCCACACCTATAATTCCCCATCCCTGCCCCCGTTTACTCTTCGTTGGTTGTCGCATGTTATTTCTTGCTCAGGACACATACAATAGAGAAAACGGAAAGATTGTTTTCATCCGTCCATCGTCGTTCTCATTTTAAAAACCTACAGACAAACAGCCCAACAAACCATAACAAACAAACAGAGGTCGGCAGGGCCTCTGTGTTGTGAGATGGCATTCGTGCACGAATTGGTAACCTTGCGAACTAACCGTATGAGTCGTCTATTATGTAGGGGACTATACCCTCTGGCCAACGCGTTGAGCTTTCGTCGAGAGCATTTCTCTTGTAGATTGTGTGCTGCAAAAACAGAAGTGGTGGTTTAATTAATTAATTAAGTTGAATGTGTAATACCAGGCTACTGCTCATACAGCAGACGTACTTCTCGACCTTGAACGAGCCACGTTTTTCAAGGTGTCGCACTGCTTAATATTCTGCTGAAGTGTTTGTAAACTTTAGAGCAGGAGTATGTGGGGAGGGTAAAAGTTGTTAAGTTTGTAGAATTAAACTGATTTAAGAAAACTTGGTAAAGTTGAAATTTCTCTTACAAAAGGGGGGGGGGATAATGTAAAACTTAAAAGAAAAATGAAAAGCATTTTAGTTAGAAACAATGAAAACATGCTATCAGGTAAATTTTGCCATATTGACATCTCAAGTATATCAGTCGAAAAACAAAAAACTGAAAGCAAACTTCATGGGGCATAGAAGGAAAGGGTCTTTTAAAGAGGATATTTCTGGAGGCGGAAATAAGCGTTGCTCAAGAATGACGTGTCTTGATCACTTACATGTGGATGTGTACTTTCAGAGGAGCTATTCGGGGATGGCATCATGATATCTCCTTCAAAGAGCTCATGCTGGATTTCTGAAAAAAAATAATAGAAACGAAACTAGTAGTTGTAGGAAACAAACTTTGCGTACGGCAAAAGGTCTTCTGCTTTTCCGAACGAGGAAATTTAATTTCAAAAGGCCCTCATGGGAAACTTGGTGGGCGGTAGCCGATGGGAATTAGTTTGAGACGTCAGTTTTCGACAACAGACATCCGGGTGCAGACCACTAATATAAGTGAGAATTTCTGGCCAGCTCATTAGCATTAAAAGTGCCCCCCACAGTATCTTTTGAAAAAGGAGATTGTTTGGCCCCTAAAATGGTTAGATTGTGTAAATCGTTGCCAGGATGAACTCCCTGGGCCTTTGAGCTTTCATATGAGAGCAGAATGGTTAAAAACTACGGTTGAAAAATGGTCCTAAGTGCCCGAGAACGTTGCCACTTGAAAAATGGCTATAAACGGACTTAAGAAAAATCACTTTTCGGGGGGTCATTTTGTTTTATGGGAATAATTAAAAATGTAATTGGTTAACCTACAGAAAAATTGAAAAGAAATTGAAAGATTACGGACTAGACAATAATTTCATTTGTGTTTCTGAAATTTCAGGGATGTTGATATGCATGTTATTGGGCCCTGAACAGTGCTGATTTTACACTGTTTTCAACGGGGTTTGAATTAGTGGACTGTACCCATCCAAGCCCTTGTCGATTTTCAAGTAGGGCGCCCTCTCATGACTAGTTTGGTTATTCTTTGCTTTGACTCTCTTCTCAGTTTTGTGGTATTGACAACAGTTCCAATGTGTTTGTCCTCGTTTCTCCCCATTCCAAACTCGTTCTTGATATGCTTGAGGCTTTCAGTGCTAAGTTACAATAAGACATTAGGTAATAGGTATCATGGGGGTGGGGCCGCAGATATGAAGTGGTGCTCCCGGGATATGTCGTGGGGGAGGGCTTGATTCAGAATCTACTTACCCCCAATAGTGCTTGAGCCTACCCCCCATGCCCAGTTGCGACACGGTGGATTGGGATGTATGGCTGTATCAAAGGTATAGATTTAGGTTTTCTTAAAGATGGAGGTGAATATGTAATCTTTATCATTTATCAGAAAGTCAAATTTAAAACCTGGTGGTGGTGGTGGGGGGGGGGGGCTCACACCCCGAGTCCACGTGCACCATGGGTGCGCCACTGATAAAATCCTGGTATAGGAGTGAGGTATACTTACCATCAGGGACGTTCTCATTTGCCAGCAAGATGAGATCCATCGCAACCATCTCAGAGCTATTGCTGATATACACCGAAGCTGTGAGAGAGAAAAAAACAGATACGCAATAGTATTGTACCTGAGGGCTGTTTTGATTAGTGTGGTGTTGGTGACGTGACGACGGTGGTCAAGTGGGGATCCCGAGTTTACATCAATGTTTCCCCATTATTTGCCACCCCCCCTTGAAAAAATTACCCCTCCCCCTCCTTGATATTTGGTTCCTCTGGCCGCCCATGGTGGTGAAAGTAGCGGCAGTGGTAGGCCTACTGAGAGGACAGTTGTTGGTTGGAGAGGGGGCGTGATGGTGATTTTAGCAATCGATGAAAAGTTCATTAGCAGGCATGTACGATAATTGAGTTACTTTTTCTAATCTTAGCCAATTTCATCCAACTTACCATTGAGTGTGGTGTTTTCTAGTACGATCTAGGGAAAGAGAGAAAAAAAATCAACTTCAATTCAATCAATTTGTTTTGGATCAAGATATTTGTCGACCTATTGCTTTAGCGTTCACAAGAAGGCGGAAGGAACGGAATCAGTTTGTGAGTCCGTGAAATACTTCTTGGTCAAAGTTAGTCAGGGTCATAAGAACAGAGATTTCAAAATGAGATTCGATGTAATAATTTGGCTGTACATGAACATAGATAAAATTAAGGGTACAGAAAGACGTAAGGCGTTTTGTGAATATGAACAACACAAAGCAAACTGTGTTGCAGACAAGAAGCTGATTAGTTCTATCTGCATGTAATTGTCAGTATTGTCAAAATGATTTCCAGCGTTAAATGGTCTCACCTTTGTTTCAGCTTCATCTTCTGGAATTATGCCACTACCGGTCGACGTAGGCAACGTCGATTCCAGGCTACTCGAATACAGATCAGATGAACCAACCTAAAACGAAGAAGAGATACCGGTACGTCAATATTTTGCATCACTTTAGCATGACTTTATGCGTGCACTAAATTTCTTGAACCGAGCAGGTCCGCCAAATTCGCAGACCAGCTGAGCAGAAGATATTTGCGCATATTATCTTTTGGATTGAGTGGTACTCAAAGACCAGCAAACATGCATTGTTTTGGGTCTACAAATTGTTCCTGGGGCGCCTTGGGTGGAGACAAACTTTCCCTGAACAAATCTTTCTTGTGCTGTCGCCTCAAGGGCGGATCTGGAACTAATTTTGAGGGGAAACAAATTTGAGAATTTCTGTATGTAACCTTTCTGAAGGAAAGGCTAAAGGCACCTCTCTGAAGGAAAGGCTAAATTTCGGAGTTTCTACGTTTTTGACGGGAAGGGAAATTAATAGTCGAGGCAAAAATTGGCTTTCTCATATTAGTTTTCAGTCCCAGGGGTGGCATGGCTCCCGCTGGCCCTCCTGGATCTGCTGACAGTCATTCAGTGCCTTGAGCAGCTGTCTGAATTTTGTCTTCACTGATTTTATTTGCAAAATTAAATTTGAAAGTCAAGGATATTTCGCAGAGATAACAATATCAGCATGACCGCCATTACAATCGTGCGCACACTCGCGTGACAATAGGAGTTCTGATTGTGCAAAAGGTGAACATTCTATCCGTGAATCCACGCGGAGGGCATGCATCACTAGATTGAATGCACACGATGTCAAGAGGTCGCTCGTGCCAGGTATGTTCAAGCACACGACCGGACGAATATGCAGTGCTGTCTCACTTTCGTTGATCGGAGTCAAGGTTTTGGGCAGGCCAGTAGGGAAAACAGTGTCCAAATCTTAGGCAAGGATACTTAAGCTTAGATCACATACAAGTGCACAGGTTTGCTTTCCTGCGTTTTTCCCACTGTCAATAATACAACCTTTATATGGTTATAATAACGGATATTAATGACGTGTTAAGTAACACCAATATCCATAAAATCTAAAAGTAGGGAAAGGAATTAAAAATACCTCGCTCTTAGTATTCAGTACTCGAATTTTTTTCTTACCAATTAAAATCTTTGCAGAAATTCTCGGACTGTCCGTACTTCAATGATTTCAATAATCAAATCAATAAAAATGTTTTACAAATTATCAAAAAAAGAAAGAAAAAAAAAAAACTAAAAAAGGAACTCTCAATCGCCACCGTTAGCTAGAAAATACAGCTTCTGGGGATATAACTCATGATATCAGCAGTTTTGTTTGACAAGCCAATATCTCAGGATGACTTTTTCAATGTAACGTGAGCAACCGCAGCATTGCTACCGTAAACTTCCAATGACCACAATAATAATTGGATTTGCTGTTCAATCCTGTCTGCAGTCGGAAGGGCCCAAGATATTCTCCCCACCTCCATTGTTGGATAGTCAGTCATCTGTTATTATATTTTTAGACCTAAAACATAATGACCTCACGCTATGTTAACATGTGTGCTTTCCTGTATCGGTACTGGAAGGATTTCGTCCCACCTCACTGTAACAGTTTAATACGGGCGTTTCAAAATAGTGCACCTCCAAGAGTTTGCAACGCGTTGGCCAATCACAATGCGTGAAATCTGTCTATCCAATGCGCGTTTGAAAATGGTCGATGAATTTCGCGCGTTGTGATTGGCCAACGCCTTGCAAACTCTTGGAGGCGCACTATTGTGAATCGCCCCTATTCGACAATCAGAAATAATAGAGGCCATTACTGCGACAGCACAACGCACACTCGTGGACAGGAGGTACGCGCGCGTTACATACCTCTTTTGACTAATTGGGTGTCGTGATTTGCCCGAAAACACGCGTGCGTCAAGCTGAAGAATATGTGTATGAGTGCGGTACGTGCCACTGCAGTTGTGGCGTCTAATCGGGTCAGTTTATAGCCTAACATAGAGCACATGGAAAAACAAAGCATGACTTCATTATATTTTAGGACCATTGACAGTTGATAGTACATCAGTTTTCTTTCTATCCACTAACAGGGGAGTGAAGGGACACCCTATGGTGAACGCGGTTTTTTTCGGGGGGGGGCTGACAGCTTGTGCACAGGCTGTGTGCATTTCAAACGTTTCCAATGCGGGCACCTGGGGGTGTGCCCAATTTCCCTCGTGCCCCTCCCCGTGGTAATTACGCCACTGAAGTCGCCACGTAAGCAGTCTAAGTTAGGGAAATAAAACTCACAAGGTCAGTGAAACTTCATGTACACAAACTGTCCCCTTGCACAACAGTTGCGACATTTAAATGTTGCTCATCCCAGTGAAAATCTGTGTTTTGCATTAACAACGCCGTGTCTGACTGATATTCGGCGAAAATGAAAGTTCAAGTCTACTTTAGTAGACGGATAACAAACAAATTTTGACAGAAATGCATCATCAGCAAGACACAACCTGTAACAACAGGATCTATAATGTCTGTGTTGAAATGATGGATTTCAAGCGAACGGACCATTGATAAAAAGGATTCGTTAAATATAGAAATCTGGCATCGTAGGCCTTTTCATCAACATTTTCTCGGTGCGATTTTTATTTTTGGTATTAGCTTTGTGTCATTTGAAGATTTGGTTTGTGCAAACATCAAGTTGGATGCTACAGAACAGAGCTGTCGGAACACTGTGTTAAAAGATAGTCCAAATAACACCCGTGTGTCGTTGAATCCACACACTTACCTCTAAATTTATCGTATGTTTTGCTATGCATAAAAACCCTTGAACTGATTGACTACAACAGTGTACGTCCTGCGTCCCAACCTCAGGCGAATATCATAATACCAGGTACCACATAGACAGCGAAGTAAGTAAACAGTTTAAAGAGACGGTGCTCTGTCCAATCAGGCTTTTCAGTTAACCTGAATTATCTGACCTCCGAGACAGGCTTTCTCAAGACAAGACATGCCTGTGCATGTTCCCTGTTATGCGGCTCTGGTTTACCCCTAAAAGAGCTGGAGCGGAATCCAACCTCCTCCCCCGATATTTTCTCCGATACTGTCGCGGTGCATTTTCTCCGTGCCGTGCATTCGGTGGTTTTTACCAGCATGTCTTGCAATCACTTTGACAGAAATGCTGTGAAAATTGGACATGAGGATCTCGCGAAACCCCTTTTTTTGCCGAGACAGGTCACAGCCCGAACCGTTAACTTTTCCCTTTGACGTGCTCAGCACTCGCGGGCCGACACAAAACTTTGTTTGTCAGAGGCCGTGAAGTACGAATAGCCATAAGAATAAAACTATCTGTTGGGTTGACCTAAAACTTAAGGATGCGCATGCATGCCAAGATTGAAAAAAAAAGATTTGGCTGGGACAGTCAAGTACCTAGGGGTGGAATCCGCCCCCGGCTGATGGTGTAAAAAAAACTCTGCATCTTTTAGGGTTACCTAGAAAATAAACACAATTTTGAAGGTGTATTGAAGTTTTTCCGAATGGAGATTGCTAGTAAAAATGTTTCTTCAGTCATACATTAATGCGTTGATCCTGGAGGGACATCATCATAGCTGGCAAAACTTGGACTGAGGAATTCATTTATAATGATTATGCAGAAAAAAAAAATGTCCTTGAAAGTGCGACCAGTAAACCAAGAACTTCCTCGACCGGTGTATTCGATATTTTTAATAACAGCCATAATTTTCATCCTATAGAAATGGCAAAATTAAAAGTTTTCCCCTTGGTCACCCTTCAACAGTTTGCAAGAGAATGTTGACAAACATACCAAAGAGCAAAGATTGCACTGAATCGCGTATAGAGCAATGTTCGTCTAGTACCTGTTGCTCATCTTATACTCAAACAAGCCGTCTGACTGGATTAAAAATCTGCACTAGCAAGCAGACGGTCGTGGGTTTAGGTCCCGCTCGAGTGAGCTCGTGAAGTTTTATTTTTCACAAGCCCTCAGAGACTTTTTTGAAAGAATCCTGGCAAACCAATGACAGAAAGAACATATGAAGGGCATCCTCCTACAGGCATATTTCATATATAGCAATCGATTGTATTCTACTCACCGGGAAGGCGATAACTAGAACCGGCAATAGGACAGCGCACACGGCGACTTTTATCGTAAAAGCATTGCTCCCCACAACGGCTGCTTCCATATCGGAGTTTGCCTAGAGCAACCACGGCGAGAAAAAGAAATTACAACTAAAACACCAACTTCCAAGACACCCCGATGGTTCCAGAGGGAGTGAGAGCACCGACGAGCATGGTGCAGACTCTTCATCTCTCGGCCTCTTTTATAGAAGATTCTCCAATCATTCGAGGAAGCTTTCCACATAATAGTTCACGGGATGTCCGAGTCATAAAACAGCCTTACTGGTGATCTACAAACGATGAATGGCTCAGTCACTACTGTAAAAAATGACGTCATATATACTAGTACCACCACCAGTTAGAACATGTTTGACAGATAGGCTATACGTACATGTACAGTACATGTACAGGTACATGCACATATAAATACGCCCACACATTTACAACTCGACCTTGCTAACTGACAAGGCACTGTCTCGTGTACTTTCGCTTCACTGGCAAGCACATCTGTTTTGCTTTATTTTGTTTTATTTTATTTCGTATGAAGTCCGAGAGATTTTTAATTTTTGACTTAATGAAACACTTGTGCTAATGTCCTTGCACACTGGGGAACGTTTGGCAATGCTCATCGGAGGTATAGATGAGGTTGACTCAAGGTTAACTGTTACAAACACATTTCATCAGAGGGTGTAGTGGATTCCACTTTGTAGTTTTGGAAAGAGGTTTACGCGGAGAAAGCAGGGACACAAATTTGATCTAATCTTACGAGGTGAAACCCCATATTTATCAGCAATTAGGCACAGTAGAAAAACGGGCACTGTACTACTGATTGTCTGTGGCTATATATAGTTAAAACTTACTTTAAGCTCACTCAATTCAGACAAAGCCATTGCGTCTGATAAGAACTTGTCTCATGTAGGTAAATTAGACACGCCCAGTCCTACCACTCTTACAATTTTAGATTTATTTCTAAAATCTTTTTAATTAAGCAGGAATACTTTTATGTAGGCCCAGACACATCACTGTCTGCGGATTTGTCTTTCCAAATGCTATGCTCGGCACACGGATGACGAAATCTCGTGCAAACCCGATGATATTTTGATGATTTTGTTCCATCTAATGTCTTGGAGAAAAGGATTTTTTCAATCACAAGGACATATCAAGTGAAAGTAAAAACTTGGGGGAAGCCCGTTATTGCCAGATATTGCGTAATGACCGAGAGTCACGACCAATGCTTTCAAGGTGCGTTCAGCTAGCGGTTGATACGGGAATTGCTCCTTTCTTTCTTTCCCGGTTGACACATTCGCGGATTGATGTGACCTTAACCCGAAAAGAGCCGAATTTCCCTGGCATTGGCTATCCCGTGACCTGTCTCCTTCTGTAGACGTGGCATGGGTTTGCATATGGAAATACACCCAACACGAATACAGCTGCTTTGCAGTTTAATCCGGGGAGGGGAAGGTGTTTCTTTCTGGTGCGAGTATTCATGATGCCCACCCTGGCGCGCAGTGTCGGTCCATGTGCATACGCCAGAGAAGGAAAGCGTTCACATTATTTGGCCGACTTGTACTGGTAAAAATGGGATATCGTGAGCTCTGTCTGTTCGATTTTCATTCACTTGGTGTCAAATTAGTGACGACACATCCTTGAAAAAAACTCTTGAAGGTTCGCCGCGTTGAAAAATAGAAGACATCGCGAGCAATTTCGGGAAAATGTACAGGTGGAATGGGCCGAATTCTGCTCGGCTGTTTTTATGTTACGGTACACTGACTTTAAGGTCTTGACACCTGCTCAGCGGCATTCGGGGAGTAAGGGCCTGAAGACTATCGAGGTTGTAAATGGCTTTATATTTTTCACATAAAAAACAATACATGTTCCTTTTAATTTTGACTGCGGGTCGTATATTAAAAAATGGTTCCATTGGAAAATGGGGCAGACACTTTTTTGAAGCTTTTTCTGATCTGGCTTTCATGCTCATAACCTCTGGCTTTTTCAATTAGAAGAAATAATTACAACTCAGTTTTTCAAAAGCATAAAAAGGAATACATTTAGGAAATGCACGATGACGTACACGACATTAACTGACATTTTCATCACTTCTTTTCAACACACCACGCCATCTTCATTCAATTTTCTTTTTTGTTTTAGAAATGAACAAAGGGAAATCCGCCTCAGGATGTCGTCTTCCTTTTGTGAGCCTTCCTAATTATATTCTGGACCTAACTGTTGCCGGTGAAAGTCTGATTTTTGTCGGTACCACCGGCACAAAGATGACTAATCCCATCATCCTGTCCGACAAAGCATTCAGTATTCTGAATTATTACATCTCTAGCGCAAATTGCAAATCAATTCATGATGGTTTCTCCAAGCCTTAGGTTGAAATATTTAACATGGTTATGTTGGCCTCCGAGCATTTGAAAACTACATGACACTCGCTAAAATAGGTTACACCACTGTTTCTTGACTGTGTCACATAACTTTTATTTCACCACTAATAATTTCTTCTGTCTGTATTTAACGTACACTCTTAGTCTTCTCATATTTTGGACGTGGAAGAAATGAGGCCCTAATTAAAAAAGGACACACACTAGTTAAATGGAATGTTTGAACAGAATTATGCTAAATCGTCAATGCATTTTCGTCTGCAGGAGCACCGAGACCTAATCACGTACAGTCTGCGAATTACCAGACCTCTGTACACCACGTTGGCCTGAAAGCATTCGTAGAATCTGGGAGCTCGTTCATTTCCAGAATTCTCTGAAGCAGTTCATATTCCTATTTGTCAAGTTCCAGTAAATGGATCCGCCCCTGTTTAACTTGATTTCTTCTATGGTTAGACTCGGCAAGGGCACGCGGTCTTTTCAACTCTACTATGAAATATAGGCCTAGAATGGGTTCCCGATAAACAAGTTACAAGGAAAATATGGCAGAGAAATCAACGGGCCACCAAATTAGGAGAACAGTTATACTTCTGTATTCAAAATCACGCCCATTCCGAGAAAATCGAAGCCGTTAACAAATGCGTTCTGTTTTCCTTTAACAAATTACCCACAAAGTCTCACTCTCTGGAAAGCACAAACATGTTCCAAAATAACAGAATTCTACGACTTGCGTCGACCGTGCGGTTAGTCAGAATTTTAAAAAAGGAAAATTTCTTGTAAATGTGAGAAACTGTCTAGTCTGAATAGTATTGAAAATCCTACTATAATAAGCGCATAGTTTTGCCAATTTTGTCATCGTGACAAGTGCAGCTTTCCGTGTACTGCATAAATATTAATTTTGTTACGCTACGGGTATTCAACGTTTTGTCTTACTGCGCGGGCATGTTTTTGGAAATAGGTTCTGATTACAATTTTTCAAAAGATTACTACATGAGAAGAACTTGAACAATTCAACTGTGGTCGTCTCTTCCAAAAGTTGAGAATAGTTAAAAGCGTTCCTACTTTTTCCTAAGGTGTATAGGTCGCTGCCATTGATGTAAATCCCTGTTTGACCGGGGGATGGGGTAATTGAATCTCCCCCCCATGCTGACACACAGACATACTTCCTCATGGTGAGAAAAAAGTTAAGGAGGACGGCTAAGAATTTTTCGGACTTCCCAACAACCAAATGTCTTCAATAGCACCTAAAAAAGAGAACAATTTTTAAAAAAGCCATAAATGCACCGTCACTTTGATGTAAACCCATGCAGGAACCTTACAGTCATCCTGTTTAAGTATTTTGTATAATCCTCTCTCCCCGGTTCCAGGCACACTTTACGCCACTGCCCACTGCGCTGGGAAATCTCCGATCTTCGGATTTCGATTTTGGCCTTTCTTTCACACAAGGAATCCCCGATCATTTGCTATAGGAACGGCCACAGTGTGGAGTCCAACCCATCTCGAGTTCAAGTGTTCGGCAGGATTGTCGGTGAATTATTGCCGCATCGGTGTTACCGTCAGCATTGTTAGCTCAATTGATAACAAGCGCACCAAGTCGGACAGCATCATTTACCAGTCCCAGTTTAGATACACACAAGTGCTATGAGAGCGAAGTTGTTGGCGAACGATTTGAGCCGCCGACATACAGTACATGTACATGTACATGTGCTGAACTGTACGGCCTTTTCTATGCTTCATCAAGGACACAGTGCCTAAGGCCTACGAACAATTCGGGACAAATAAAATAACTGAGGAACTATACGAAAATGCACAGATGAACCATGCAGCCCGCATCTACCTAAAACCTAGAAAAGTTTTAAAGGAGTTTTAAAGTCTAATTTGTCAATTTTGGGACGGCTTTTTTGAGGGGGGGGGCTAGGGGGCACGTGTCCTCCACAAATTTCCGGTTCCTCCCCAACTAAAAGGCGAATGAATAGATATTGAACAAGGCTAACAAAAGCTTGCCCCCAGAAAACCACGTCACTGAAAGTTGGTGCCCCAATAAGATGCTGGTGCCCCCTTGTGCTCCCCACTACGCCACTGCTTTGCATCCACATAAAATGTGAGACCCCAGCCTGGCAACCAGTATGGAATTGGTGATGGTAATTAGAGAAAAGGGCTTGACAAACTCTAGTGTCATTGAACACACGAAACATTTAACCTCTCCTTGCCAAGTCTAGGTACAGGTGCATGAGTACAGATATCTAAAGAATGAAAAGGCTGGCCATTTGGAAGAGTTTTACACACAAACCAAATTTAAAATTAACTTACTGTCGCCCTGTAATTTTCAGCAATTTTAGCAAATCAGCATTACGTCAGCAAAATAAAACAATATATCAATCGATACGCGTCTCACTCATTCTGAAATCGAATGAGACTCGTGCCATAATTTGTACCATAATAGCAAAACTTAGTTTTAAAAAATTTAATTAATAAAACAAAGTAGGCCTAGTTTGCCTAAACAAGCAGATGTCTTATTGTTTGCATCATTTAGGAGTGTGGTCGGGTGATCAAAATTACACGGCTACGGCCATTAGCATCTGTGGGTCCATCCACGCCAGGTGCTCTGTCCACGCACCCAAGTGTGTATTTGCCTGCAACTGGGGACCCCATATATTG
>NW_019091376.1:200003-267572 GCF_001949145.1 Acanthaster planci | reverse complement strand
TGCAGAAACAAACTCATAGACACAACTTCCGGGCGCGCCCGCGTTGATTTAACTCACACAATCTAAGGGAGCCATAAAAGTCGCCTCCTATACGAGTGGGTCATCAGGAATGGAAAGCCAGGCAAACCTTTCAAAGCGAGCAAAACAAAGTAGAGATTAAGATGATATACAAAAACAAATGAAAGATATTTTCCACCTTGCATCAGGGAATAATTCCAGTAAAAAGAATGAATGACACGTGGTTATGGGTACGTTTTTAGCAAGAGTGGAGGAGAAGTTTAAGGGTGAGGTAATTCTTGGCATTCTAACATACTGAGCCTCCTCATTTTAGCAGTATATACAATAAAAAGAATTCTCGCCCATATTGTGGGGACCGTCCCCAATCTAACTTGAGCACCTTGTGGTTAGAGGGGAGAGAAATTGTTTCGAATTTAAAGTCCCCCAGTTAGTGTTTCCTTCTACATTGGGTTTTGTGTCATAATGGTCGTACGTACGTGCTAATGTCATAGTCGTGTTCACGGCTTGCCGAAATGCACCGTCACTGGTAATTGTATGAGGCACTCAGTCCTCAGCACTATGTACCGACAATCAGGAGGAAAATGTCATCAAAAGTAGTGGTTTTGGTTTTCTGGCATTATGAAATAAAATGCGGTGACTTCCAAACAACTGAAAGCGGGACTTTCCCGAAATGTTCGTTACAGAGAATTGTGACTGATTCCACAAAGTACTTTGTTTTTGTTACTTGCAAAACGATTGCCACAATACATATCTCTTCTTCCATGAAACAACCCTCCCATCCATAAGAGAGTTTGATTTCCATTTCTAAAGTATTGGTGCGTTCAGTCTCCTCTGAAAATTATAACCTGTCTCCGGAGGGCAACTGACTCTGTGCACTGTGAGCGCAATCAAGCCGTGGGTCGCGTTCTCGCAGGAAGAAGCCACGAGAAAAGTCAACAAGGGTCACCTGTCAAAAATGTGTCTGGTGAAGGTTGCACTGACGTGAGATCACACTGATCGGATCCCCAACAAAACGACTGAAAAGAAGTACCGGCGTCAAGAAAAAAAGGGGATAAATTGATGGCGGAAATAATTAATGCTAACGCATGAGCCTCGTATTTCCCGTACGTATCTGACGTATCTGGTGTGAAGTCACACGTTGCAGTTCAGACACTGCTTTGTTGACTGCTATAAAAGGGAAAAAAAGTCGCCCGATGAATGGAATGTCCTTTGTTGGTTTTCTTATGATAAAATTGTCGCAGTGATAGATTTCCTACGGGGAGCTAGGTTGTGCGGTTTTTCCAACAAGAAACAAACATGCGAATTTGCTTATTCAATACATGTGCGCATCAAACTGTGCACGTTTCCGTTCTATTGAAATTCCTGAAATATACTTGGACAACAATATTTCATATTTTCTAGAATTTCTACTAAATTCCATAGAGGAAATGCAGTCAGTTTCAGGAAACACTAAAGCAGTCATCATTTCGACATTTGAGTATCATCAGTTCTGTGCAGCCCATTCCTAGTGTGCATGTGTAGATTTTGTGCGTGGCTTAATTTTGATCGGACAAAGGAGTCTGCATTGAGGTTGTAGCGTGGATGATAGAGGTCAACCGATCCAGTTGAGTTACAAACAGGGAGGCCTCTTAGGATAAAATGTATTCCCGAGATTCTGACTCGGAAAGGTTTCTGTTTGTTTTGTACAGATTAATCTTCTGTCTGCCCCTCCCCCTTTTGTCCACCATTTGTTTTGCGCTTGAAGAAGAAACATGGAGGGCCAGCATTTTGCTCGGTATTATAAAGCAAGCGCCATTCATCGACTACCAAAAATGTTCTCTTATCAACGGCCGAAATAACTTCTGAATGCATCTTTTGGTTTTTTTCAACGACCTGTCAGCTCACTGAAAGCACCGATACGACGACACTAAGTGACAGTGGTTATGGTCAACAGAATGATGTCAGTTACCTCATGCACAATTCATTGCAGGATCTACACAACTGTAATTTTATGAATCTATTGATGCTGTTAATGAAACAGGCCAATACGGCAAAGTGACATTTTCTCCATCAGAATGGGTTCAGTAACGCCAAAATAGGAGAGAAGTATACATATGCAAAAGCAATAGAGAAGGACAACCACGCAGTTTCACTGACATTTTGGTAGGAAAGAGGAAACCGCTAGTGGTCTTCCGGAGTCAATAAAGGAAGCAACAGCAATCCCGCTAAAGCAATCCAACTATTATGGAGTTTCCGATCCTGCTGGGCGCAGCGTCTTTCCGTGGCAGTTGGTGACAAACACTCTTCCTTGAGTCTCCGGATGTAGAAGGTCCAAGGAGCAGACAATATACCAGGCATCGAGTCCCAGAAGGCTTCTGTCACATATCCATAAAATCGGTACCATTGTGTGCCAGCGACAATCTAAACCGGGTTGGGCAATAGTGAAATTGTGTCGTCCACGGTACATTGCACTATAGTGGGATACAATTTCTTTCCCAACTCTCTTGTCCTTGTGAATAATTTTTGGTTCAATATAATGTATTAAAAGTGCAAATTTTTAGCCTTCAACGAGCCTGGGGCGGAATCTTCCCCTTTCAGCACTTTCTCCAATAGCGTCAAAATACATTTCCAAGAGCTAAGCCACAGGGAATTTTTATTAGTAACATCTTGCAGTTGTTTTCATACCAATAAGTAAAAGGTCACGCAGCGAGCTTCCGGAACCCTCGCGCGGTCCTCCTATGGGAATTTTACATTGGGCCGTCCTAACACGTTCGATAATTTTTGGAAGAATCATTCCTAACTGAGGCCACCCTATGAAACACTCATGTTAGAATTTTACCTTTGTCTTCCTGAAATAGTTAGGAGAAGTCACCTGGAGATGGGTAAGAAACGAATTCCATTAAAACGACCTTTCACGTCCGGCGGTATCATACCTAGGTCTCCCTGTTCGTGTAGGTTACGTTTGTTTCAACTCCCCGTGCTTTCGTGAATAAGAGATTGTACAACGTTGCAACGGTTTACCTACCTGCAGTCGATGGGTTCCAGATTCCGTTGTTGTCACCAAAGCTTAGATAAAATATTTGAATCTTTGGTAAAAGAAGAATATTGCTTTAAGTTTATTACCTTATAAATTACAGAAGTATGTCAAATATTTTGATATGTTTTTACTTCGGCTTTTACTGACAGTCTTCCATAAATTTCAAACCGTAACTGTAATGGGTTAGTTTTTGGCAGGATATTTCTCTTTCAGGTCAGGTGATTTTTCAGTTTCTATAAATTAATATACATGTGCTAGCAAATATTTTCCAAAGCCCTTTTTCCAAGTTGGATTTCGTAAGAAGTAACTGAACAAAAAAATATTACAAATTCTAAAATCTTTGCACGTTATTTTTTCCTATCCAAGGGTTCCGGAAGCGTGCCATCAGGGGTCAACTTTCACAACGCGCATTTTCCCAGTACAGGTCAGCCAAAAATCTGCACTTTTTCCATTAATGACCTTAATCCACGCAGGCCAAAACGCTTTGAGACCATGAACTTCAAATAGCACATCAAAACCCTAGGTTATATCTTACTGAAACTTATCGGTTATCCATGTGCTGATAATGAGTGTCTCTGCAATCAAACTAGTTTCAAACCGATCAGGCAGGTAAAAGTCTTGGGGGCGGAATCCGCCCAATTCCGCTGTGAGATGGTCGCCAGATCCCATGCTTTTCACAAGATTAAAAATTTAACGATTTTCCATGCTTTTCCCGACAAAGGAGGGCGCCGTTGCAGTGATGTCATCCCAGAAAGACACTGTTCATTGTAAGGAATTTTTAGCTCAGACTGTAAATTTCAACTTAAGTTTAATTTACCAGCGAAACGCTGTTTGCTGACCGACTGTTATGAAATAAAGTAACAAATAATCACCAAAACACAGGAAGTTTAAGGGTAGCAAAATATCCAATTTCTGGCAAATTTTGCTGCTTAATTTAAAAAGTTACAAGTAATACTAAAGATCACTTTTTGCTTATGAATATTCAAATTTATCAGCAAACAACGCTCCGATTTTAAAACGACGCAACAAAATTTGAAAATAAGATTAACTACGACAAAGAGGTGAATTTTCATGGTTTTCTTTGAACAATTAATTGGACAGACTTTTCATACTTATGCACGTTACAGCTGTTTTGGATGTTTTCGACATACATTTGTCTTAGGGGAGGGCGCTGTTTGCATAGAGGCTCGGTTGGACACACAGATATATGCACCCATAGGGGTCAAGACCAATAAATAAGTTGCCCATAGACAACAAGGAAAAAAAACACTTAAAAAAATCGGGAGAAATGCTTCCCCCATTATGTAGAGTACTTACCTGCAATATATTTAGAATTATATAAGACAGTGGAAGAGAGACTCACCCTGCCGTATATTCGGTCGTCGTATTTCAATCTGACCACCCTTTGAAGCTAATGGAATAGTCCTCATTACGTATTCAAAGTTCGCATAATGCCGCTCTAGCTTTATTCAAAGTTGAAGAAAGGCTTTCCATGTGTGCCCCTCGTTCCAGCAGTGGGTTGTCTTTTTGAAGCTTGATGAGCAATGTTGACTGGCGGCGGCGACCTGCGGCCCACTTTCCCGGGAGGGTCAAATTGCCTGCAGAAGTGCACTTACGAAATACAAGGGGAGGGTGACTGATCGAGTCTCTCCTCTATTGTCTTACATAATTCCGATTATATTGCAGGTAAGTGCCGAACATAATAGCGGAATTATATTTCGCCACTTCGGGAGAGACTCACCCTGTATACTTCAAAGCTGGTCATTTAGTGCCGACGCCAGAACTGCTTGACTAAACTCTGGTTGTGATGAGCTTCTGCAGTTGAAGTTGGCAAAAGTAGTCACTGATGACCAGTCTTGAGTCTTGATGATGTCTCTGAGTTGTCACCCCTGCATTTGCAGCTACTGAGGTGGGTGCACTCCTGGTTTAATGGGCTTTGAAACATGAAGTATCAATGCCTGCCGCATTGAGAACAGATTTCAGCCATCTAGCCACCGTGGATGGGACTACTCGATGGTAAGGCTTGGAGTATGATAACAAGAGCTGGTTCATGCCAGCATTCCCATTCTGTCTAACATGAGAAGTCCTGTCAAGGTATTCCTTCAGAGTGCGCACAGGGCAGAAGTTTCCGTTGGCTCCAAAACGGACAATCTTAGTGTCGTGGAAGGATTTGTTGACTGAAACACTTTTAAATGGTTTTACCAGCCAGAAAACATAACTTCCATCAGGAGACCTAGACATATGATTTACATCAATTGCTGTGAGTGACGAACAGCGACTAGCCGTAATAAGTGCAATTAGCACGACCAATTTATGAGTTAGCTGTCGGATCAATAACCGACAATTGTCAGGTAAAGTCTTGAAATAATTCCACACAGTCTCCACATTCCATGTGAAATTAAAGCGTGAATGTGGAGGACGCAAATTTAAGACACCCTTGAAGAAACGTTTGACTGGATGATGTTGCCCAACTGGGGCTGCGTCTGCAAAAGCACGTGCTGAGGAAATTGCCGATCTATACACATTTAGAGTTCTGTATTGCACCCCTAAATCTAACAAATGTTGAAGAAAGGATCAACATACCGCTACAGGGGCTCAAACAGGATCAGCTTGACTCTGAAAACACCAGCAGGCCCATCGATTCCAAGCTGAATCATACTGTTTTTGGACAGTCCCTCCAAGATAACATGACTGTGAAGGACACTGACTGCAAAATGACCTCTGAAGGGAGATTTTCCCTGATGGCTTCCATGCGGCTAAGAACATTTGATCCGCAAGTGGGTGGATTAGTGTTCTGTATTGAGGTAATTAAAGATCTCTTCTCCTGGGCAGAATGATGGGATTTTGAACAACCATCTCCAGTAGTCGGGGACACCAGATCTGCGTGCGCCAGACTGGGGCGATGAGTAGAATCGTGGCTTTCTCCTCACTGATCTAGTTCAAACACCTGGGTAGAAGAGCGAAGGGGGGAAGCGTAACCCTTTATCTCCTTCCAGTTCAGTAACAAAGCATCTACATGTATTCCACCAGCCATGGGGTCGGGCTGCCATGATAAGAAGGTCTATGTGGAGTTGGGTACTTAGTTGAATTGCAAACAAGTCGACGTCTGGGGTAAACTTAGTCTGCTGAGAAATCTGTGAAATATTAGTGTGTTTAGTTTCCATTCTGCCCGGTCGTTGAAAACATGGGATAGATGGTCCGCTGTGATATTCACGGAGCCTGGTAAGTGTTCTGCCTTCAGAATGATACCCTTCCGTAGACACCAGACCCAAATCTCGAGTGCCAGATGAACAAGATGCATTGAGCGCGTTCCACCCTTGTGCTTGATGTAAGAGATAGTCTTGGAGCTGTCCATCTGAAGTCGCACATGCAAATCTCGACGATCTCTTAACAGCGTTCTTAGCACATGGAAAACCGCCAACAGCTCAAGCTAATTGACGTGGTTGATCTTTTATTGAGGTGTCCAGCGACCCCCGACTCGTTGATGGTCGAGGCAGGCTCCCCAACCGTTCAATGATGTATCCGTCTGAATGGTCAGATCTGGAGTCTGCTGAATGATCGCCCGGCCCGGCGTTCCGTGCTCTAGGAATTGCGTCCACGCACGTAGTTTGTCTTTTGCCTGCTCTGACAGGGAGACTTCCGTCTCGTAGCTGTAGTGTTCCCACAGGGACGCTATCTTGTGTATCTGAAGGTGCCGGTAGAACAAAGGGGCCGGAAACTGCCTGCACGGTCGCTGACATCTTCCCAATCAAGCTGGCGAGATCGCGGACTGACGTTGTACGTGCTAGCAAGACCTCTAAGCAGTGGGTGATGATCTTGTTTATTTTGGACTGATTCAGCGACAAAGCCATGTTCTTGGAGTTTATAAACCCGGAAACCCGGTTTCCTGTGTGGGTATTAACTTGGATTTCTCCATGTTTACAATGAATTCCAAGTCCTGGAGCAGTTTGACTGCGGTATTGGTGCTGTGCAAACAATTCTGGGCTAAAGTTCCCATGATGAGAATGTCGTCCAAATAAAAGACACAACGAATCCCTCTTTCCCGGAGTGCTGATGCAACTGGTTTCAGGATTTTGGTAAATGTCCTTGGAGCACTGCAAAGGCAGAGGGGCAGGAATGAGAACTGGTAAATGACTTGTTTCCAACAGAAACGGAGGAACTTCCTGTGGGTGTGATGGATCGGAACGGTAAAGTAAGCATCCTTGAAATCGATGGTGGTCAACCAGTCATGCGGAATTAACAGATGCTTGACTGATGTGATATTCTCCATTTTGAAGTGTTAATATGGCATAAACCGATTTAGCGGTCGGAGGTTGAAGACGGGACGAAGATCTCCGGTTTTCTTAGGTATCAAAAACAAAGATGATATAAACTGACATACAATTGATTGTTCAACAGTTACAGCACCTTTCTCCAGCGTTGTCTGCACCTCCAGATCGAAAATAGTCTCATGAAGACTCGACTGGACCTTCGTAATAGGGACTTTACGTTGACGAGGCACTGACAAGAGTTCCAAACGGTAGCCTGAAATAGTATCAATGGCCAGGGGTCATGAGTGATAAGTAGCCATAGATGTTTAAAATGTTGAAGAACTGACTGGAAGATCACATTTACATGTAGTTAGTTTTTTGAGGATAGGGTGTCTAAAGGAATTTTCTGCCTATCAGCTCTTCCTCGACTCGTAGACGACTTGCTGGAAATCAGGCCAGTAAAGCCCTTATTATGTGGGCTTCACAGGAATTGAGAACCGTCGGTCTCTAGACGCTCTATACACAGCTTGGTAAGGGGAGAAACGCTTGTATTTGGAAGAGCTTGAGTGACCTTTACCACTAGTAACTTTAGGTTGCTAATTTATTGGCCCTTTCTGTCTCTTCAAATTCCTTCATTAGTGATGAACCGAAGAGCTCGCCCATGGAAGGTTGATTCCGCTCAAAAGTATCAAATTTTTTATCAAGAATGTCATCGAAGGCACGCTGACGAGCAGTTGCACTGACTGCCCTGGCTGGCAGAGCCAAAAAAGAATAGGCCATAAGAAACTAAATCCAGCACCATGTCCTTGTTAATCTCACTGGGACCCTCAGGGTCGGCAACTGCATCAAATAAGCGTAGAAGTGGCAGGGCTGCTTTCAGAGCGTAGCGTTGAACAGTTTTAAGTCTGTCATCCTGAACAACAACAGAGGGATTTACCTGCTTGAAAACTTTCTTGATTCCAGCTGGCAACTCTGGAGCAGAAGAAAAGAGGTCAATTCCTCCTTGTGACCTTCTGGTGAAAGTTTGTGAGTTCTCAGATCCTCCCACCACTGAATCACCTCCTCAGAAATGGGGTTACCCTTATCATTTTTGTGAGGATTGCGCAGTATCTCTCTCGTAGCTGGAAGGGAAATTGCTGCACTCCCAGCACCAGAAGTTTCCGAGTGCTCCTCCTCGCTGTCGCTGATATTACAGCAGAGTCGGTGCGAGCCATGCCAGTGCTGGTGGTTGATGACTGCACCAGTAGACCAGTTGTGGTGGGTAGAGTTGTCTGGGGAGTACCTGACAATCGCAGATTTGCCGGTGGTGACGTATCATTGCTGGAAACCACTGGGGAGGAAAACCCCACGGGCTGTACAGGCTTGGCGGTACCGGTCCCGGGTTTGCAGCCATGGGCAACTGCGGAGTACCTCAAGGGCTCAAGTTCCAAGGCATGGCCGGGTTGGAAAATGTTTGCGGCTGTGACCAGGCTGATGCATAACCAGCCTGGTTTGCTGCAGGTCCGACCGGGCCCTGGGAGTTGCCGATGCCGCTAGGCGGTGCGGATGGTGTAGGTTCCAACCGAGCTTGAGTAGCAACAGCGGCTTGTTGATGAGGTGGTGCTGCACTGGTTGGGATATGTCGCTAGATGCAATCGACTTCGGACCTGAAATAGAGCCTGCATTAGGTTTTGGGCATGACGACCCTTCACCCTGCCGCTAGGTCCTTCCCCTTCGCTAATCTCTCTTGTAGCCAAAGCTAGAATATCCATAGACGGTGGAGGTTCATCAGGGGGCCTGGGGACTGTAACTGGAGCCGTGGAAAGGCGTACACGACGGGAAGACATAGTTCCCCTGGATGGAGGACACAGTAAGTCCAACGGTAAGTACATGTAAATGTACTATAACTACACGGGCGTGTATACGCACGATGTGATTAGATTGCGACACAAAAAACGAAAGACCAAACCAAAGCGTTGAAATGAGGGGCACACATGGAAAGCCATTCTTCAACTTTGACTACAATTATGCAAACTTTGAATAGATAATGAGGACAATTTCGTTAGCTTCAAAGGGTGGTCAGATTTCAACACAACGAAAGAATATACAGGGTGACTCTCTCCAGAATTGGCACAATATAATCACAAGTTTGACAGGTGTTTAAGACACATATCAAATTAAAGCTCACTTCCTCGTCTTTCATTTTCCTTTTTATTTTCAGTGGCTTAACCGATGACTTTTGAAGATATTTCTCTCAAAGAGAAAATCACCCCCAAACAGTCAGGAGGGCCATCGCCATTTTGGAAATCGATGCCTACACTCCATGGCAATTTGGAAGGCCCCTTTGGTCCAATACTTTGAGAAATACAAGCTGACAGTCCTGCCCCTGGATTTCATTCACCTTTTGAACAAACCACCCAGTCCACGTGCAAAAAAATGCTCTAATAGCAGAGAATGTGGACAGCTACACATCGTGATTTGGTCCGCAGCGGCGCTGGCAATTTTGGACCAATTTACTGGCCTGCAACCATAGACGGGCAACCACTATTAAAAACAACAGCGGGATACAGTAGCCGAGACGGCACCTGACTAAATCCAAAAGCGTGGGCATATTCGCCCCTCGGTCTAGGGAATTTATGCACAGTTGAAGAATTCGAACTAAAAAAGCCATTTTTCGATTGTAAAAAAAATCCTCTGTTTACTTTGGGTTCATCCTTTTTTTTTCATCATGTACACGAGCGTACAAACTGTGTGCTGGGGGGAGAATTGGTTGCGTACGCTTTAGAAACATGTTACCATGGCGATTATCATAGACTGGCCAACTATCAACCCCCCCCCGACTATTGCGTGTGTGCGGAGAGTGCGCAGGAGTCTGATGCATCATTCATACAAGCTCGAGAAACGGCTATTTCTTAACCACTTTGCCTGAATATGCCTGATGTCATATAATAAAAAGATACACAAACAAGTACCAGGCAAAATTCATTAACGTTGAAATCACAGCCACGTGTAAAACAGTCTTCGAGCTTCCCCCAAAGAGTACACTGTACCAATTCAGGCATCTTGAAAATAGTATAAAATCAACAAAGTTTGGAGCCCTATGGCAGGCAACTTCATTTGATTTTATTGATTTTCGATTTTTAGTAAGTTAACCAATGATTTTTTTAAGTATCCACCAAAAACAAACTCACCCCCCAAAAAGTGAATGTTCCCAAGTCTTCTCAGTGGCCATTTTCAAATGACATCCCTCGCCTTTTTGGGCTCTTCCGACAAATTTTAAATCTCATTTTTGTCTGCTTTGCCCCCAGATGGGTGCCCCTGAATCCACTGAGATGATCCTGGGCCATACTGACTCAATCCCACAATTTCTTTGCCCAAACAGACCCCTCTTTTCGAAAGAATCTGTAGGGGTAATTTTTATGCGCCTCCCTCTGGCGGAGAATTTCCTTGAATTGGGACACTGCACCTGTTATATACACCCCCTTTTCACTGTCTGGCACAAAAACAACACTGATTGATTGAAAATGAATCAAAACTCTCAATTTTAGAAAATAAAATGGAGAAAAAGTCCACTGGCAGTTGTGGAGTAAATTATCAATGCTAGCCAATGTGCAGACTACTACAGACTGCCTGTACATGTACACTTACTACTAGCGAAACAGAGTGTGCAGTCAGCATTTGAACATTACACCTTTCCTCATGAATAGCTTCAACTAACATTTCCTACTGACAAGGAAGGGTTACCCCGGCCCTTTGGCCTTACACAACCAACAGCAGAGGTCAAATTCAAGAAAGTCATAAAACTTCAGCCATGCTTTGACATGAAAGCTCTATGTAGAAATTACTCCAGTTGACGCGCTTCAGCCCAAGAGTTGAAAACCTGAGCCCAAAACGTACTTTTTAATACACGCAACTTTGTACATGTGTGTAACGATGCAAAAAAAAAACATTGTAACCACATAACTCTACACTTTTAACCACTTTTTATAAGCTTTTGTGAAGAAGAAAAACATCAAATCAAAGGTACATTTGCTGACTTCTATTCGTGGCCACAAAAATTGATACTTTTATTTTAAGAAAAAAGTACCTGTCCATCGCACAATATTTGTCCTTAATTTTTACTTGCCCGAACTGAAAGAAGAAATAATTTTGTCCTAGACAATCGGAAGAACTGCGAATGTCGAGGCCTGTCATGGACACTGTTTTCCTCCTTACACTATTCTCTGGTCGTCTACTGCGCATTAACAGCCATACATTGTGAGTTAGAATGGGTCCTGGGGCATCACAGAGAAATCATCATTTTATTTTGTACTCTTTTAGAGGGGGGACAAGAGTACGCTTTGAATGCTTGTGAAAATGATGATAAAAATCATGACGACATCGTGAAAGTTGAATGATGACATCCTCAAATAATTTATCATGGGATGGCGACATCCTAAAAGTTGCCGGGATGACCACATCCTGAGTTAATTTATCAAGGGATGAAGACATCGTAAAAGTGATGTGATGTCATTATTTGTCAATGGGTGCCTTGACTACGGAGCTCTGGAAGTGTCATCCGACTTGCTGAGATCCTGACTTTTTTTCTGGGGATAACGACCTAATAAATGCAAAATGTCGACACCCTGTGGTAATGTATCACGGGATGACGATATCATGAAAGTGGGATGACGACATCCTGAGATAATTTATCATAGGATGATGACATCGTAAAAGTTGGATGATGACATCCTCAGATAATGACGATAATTATTAGCTCAGGATGTCATCATCCAGAGACATCCACTAAGTGTGGTGTCTACTTCATTACTTGTAACAGGCTGTAAGACATCATGGCGTTTTATCAGTCTAATTAATATCACGTATAGACATTGCATTGAAAAACACGAGCATTTCAGACCACCTGTTTTCAAGGTAGTTTGTCATGGCACCCATTGACAAATAATGTCATCATATCACTTTTATGATTTCGTCATCCCATGATAAAGTAACTCAGGATGTGGTCATCCAACTTTTAGGATGTCGTCATCCAATGATATATTATCTCAGTATGTTGTCATTTCCATTACAGGGTGTTTTCATTCTGCTATAAAACATCTCATGATGTCGCCATATTGCCCGTAATAATGTCGTCTTCCTGAGATAAAATATGTCAGGATCTCAACAAGTCGGGTGGCACTTCCAGAGCTCCGTACTACTTAAGATTTCAACGACAATTTCTGTCCAAAATTCAGAACTCAGTGTTAACTTATAACAGAAGCACAGCTTTCAGCAGTACAGCTTTCTTGAAAGCTCGAAAAACAATAATATATTTCTGAAATGCAGAAATACATGATCACATGGAAATCACAGTGCCCACAGTACAGTTATCAGTGAAGAAGCACCTTGCCTGGGTCGCTTTCGTAACTTAAACGTTCCACAGACAGCTGTTACCCTTTCTGACACGGTCAGGCTGTTCCAGAACTCAATAGCGCCCTCTTCCTGTGATCTATTGTACGTTTCAAGACGGTTGATGAGTGTCTACCTACATGGAAATCATAAGCATGTGAATCGTGGTTTCAGCTTAGTGAAACCAAGTGCTTGTTCTGATGCTTGCCGAAAGTATAGCTCTCTCAGTCGACTGTGAGAAATGTGTAGCGTATCGGCTACGAGTTAAGAATTCCGAGGAAAATAGTAACTGTTGATGAATATAGTTTACTTGGGTGTGTGTGTCTGTGCATGTTAAACCTGCACAATCAAGTTGACGCCCGTTCGCAAGTCCCCATGCAAAACTAAACATTGAGTAGCGCAATAGGAATGAAGCCTAAGCCCCGGGGCTCTGTTGGCTTCTGGCAAATGAATAGAAAAGCTAATAGTTGACGATTTTGATACATAGGTCGATTGATAGTAATACAAATTAAGAAACCGGTCAACTGGAGTTACGTGAAATTTTTCACAACTCATCCAAGTCCCATTCACTGGCTGACGGGTGATTTGGTGCAGAGGCAGAATCAATGCCTCTGTTGCTGTAAAGGCGTCGATAAATTTTCGGATGATCGGTTTGTAAGCCCACGAAATTGTTGCAGAACCACACGGCGTTTTTACTTTCAAACTTACTGTCCTTAAATATCAAGATTAATGAACGGTCACATTGCCCAAAGTATCTGATTGCAAGGTTATTTTGCTGGGGGGTAGACGTGACCAGATGCACTCAGCATCCCCGCTGAAAGATAATTTTAAGTTTTCTCGAGGTCACCTTGCAGCTGTAATTTCCTGTGGTGGCGCTGTTCAAAGCAGTATCGGGTAAAATTGTCACATGAAGCAAAATATGGGACAGAAAGAACCCACCCCACCTTTGTGTTGTTCATTGTTATACTGTTATCTCAGGAATTCTTTTCAGACATCTAGGGATGTGTCAAGAGACAATAGGCTGGAGTGTGTTTAAGGGTTTGGACAGAGGTACCCCTCTGTCCCATTTCGTGCCTGGTATAAAAACTGTCAGGCCTCAGGATGGCACAATTACAGCCATTTACGCAACGTTCTAGTATAATAAAGGGCTTTCGCGAAAAAGAACACTTTTTAAAATATAGGTTGGGGTTGAGTACCCCTGTTTTGGGGCCCTGCAGCTGGATGATATGCCACTTGGCCATAGCATTTTACGGCTCTAGAACTTGACATGGGATAGTACTCGACGGCGGCTCAAACACGTGAATTCTTGCCGTGTCTGAAACGTGTTTCGGCAGCTCACACCAACCTATATTATGTGCATCAAACAAGACTACCAAGACATTGGCTTTTTAGAGACAAGTTACATGCACCACTCTGCAAGTGAGTATTCCTATAGTCCTTGAACCCCGGGTATAATTAGTTGGTGAATAGCGAACAGAACTGGACTGAAGACAGTGGAAGATGGAACTAATTTTACGGTATCCTAGGCAGCCCTAACGGTTAAAAATCGTGCAGAAAGGTTTGGACTAATGAAAACTTTTGATTAAATGGCTAAGTTTTATTCATTGGTTTACGTTTTTGACATTGAATTTAAGCTTTCCTGCCCACTAAACTAAGAAGTAAGTAGATGAAGTTTTGTTTCAAGTTGTGGTGCAGCTCGGCCACCGTTGGAATTTGGTTCAAGCAGGCCGGCGCGCAGGTTGAAATTAATCGCAGGAATATAATGTTCACGTCTCATCAGTGACAGTGCCCTTTTCCAGTACGAGCATTTATACCTTCAATCTTATATAATATGTATTACACGGAACGTGCTTTGCGTGTGTACAAATAAAACAGGAAAGAAACTTTAATTAATAACGAACATTCTCGTTGAGATGTCATGACAGTGAACTGGCACAAAATATTGAGGGCGCCATTCAACTTGCAAATGAGCTGAAAGCGATGACAATATGAGAGTTATTATAATTGCAAATGCCCACCAACAATGTAACAACAAAGCAAACAACAGGGGGTCATTTCACAGTATATCCACAGTACATGTATTCATCTGAATTCCCGCCCAGCATTTTGGTAATAGACTGAGTAGCAATCCAACCCACAGTTCAGTCTTCGGCCTGGATGTCACTTTCTATCATCAGTTCCAATGATTGGCTGAAAATGGAGATCGATGCTCGATTTGTGTGCAGATTGTGGCTAAGGGGTTTGAGAATAGCTTTCACGCGGGCAGTATACCATCTTGACAAGCTTCTATATACACAATTGACCCACGTGACGCATGCAAACAAAGCGGCATTTCCGCCCATCTTGAATGTCCATGAAATGCTGTGTCACATCACAGCGTACGTCAATAACATCGACAATTCTGCCAGTCAGTATCCTGCATTGCTAGTTTTACTTTTACTTGGAAGAAAAAAAAATCGACAATAAACGTAAAAAAGTTTGCGAGTACTGCAGATGTATTGTGGTAGTGTACTACCTCTTTTAGGTCAGCGCGCGAACCTTACTGACAAGATAATGAGCAATGCATTCTCGGTTGTGCAATTGCCACTATTCCCGTCCATTAATTAAAATCGCATTTCGTGGCACCTCCAGGGGTGTCACCTCCAAGGCATGTTTTCTCGACCGTTTTTTGCTTGAAAATGGTCATTTGTTGAGCATTTTCGCGACTTTAGTTAGACCTGTTTGACGCCATTGTTCCGACTAACCGAGAATCGAAGATTGGAGTCGGATCTTCTCTGGTTCAAGATGGCAGAAAATAAGTAGAAAGTTTTGTTGTCTCTCAACTTTTGTCGCTATGCAGCGAACTAAACCCGGGTGTTTTTAGTATGTGAAAAGAGAGAGAGAGAGAGAGAGAGAGAGAGAGAGAGAGAGAGAGAGAGAGAGAGAGCGGTACATCGTTTCAGACGTGTGCCAAAAATTGAGTGTCAACAATGTCGTCTGCTACCTTGTGCTTCGTCTCTGTCGGTAGACATGACCATGTCTGGTTCGCCGCTTGTTTTTTTTTCGCGCTTAATATCTAAACACCTCTCTGGCTGTCACTTTGACGTCTCCAGCAAGTTCTTTCAAATCCCCAGGACAATGCTTTTTCCAGCTCGATCTTACTTCAGCGGTCGAACACTTTTTTGGATTACCACGCCTTGACGGGCAATACCCAAGAAGTTCTTTGTGGAAGAGGGGAGCACGCATGAGCAGCTGACTGACGAACCATAAATAGTGGAAGGGGGTATATTAAACACTGGTTGTTAGTTTGCCTTTCTTCTTTTGCTTTTTGCTTCCTTTTCTAAAATGTTTTTTTGGTTGTTGTTGTTGTTGCTGTTGTTGTTGTTGTTGTTGTTGTTGTTGTTCTTTCCCCCCCCCCTTATTTTTCTTGTTTTCCTATCTTTGTAGGGCCCCCTTCCCCCAGGGGACCACACGAACCTGCTCGAAATTTCATTGAAGTTGTTTCAAAATTGAACGGAGATCTACCTTTGTGATCCCGATAATAATCATATAAGGCATGTCATTATTCTGCCAAGTACCAGAGTGGGTCGCAGTACTATCAGTGCGTAGGCCCTACATCCATTACGGCATTTTTCATCCGATTACCCAGTCAGGACATGTTCGTTTCCTGTTCTCCATTGTCATGTCCCGTGAAGGCCCAGCAGGTATCACATGCGCAGGGTGATGTTTCCGACCGTCGAAGGTCACATAAGCCCGGGCACATAATCTTTGGACAGGAACTAGGTAAAACGTCTGTTTTCATTTGGGGGTTCAATGCAAGAGCACACGCAGTTGCATTTGTCGCTGTTAGAATTGACGCTGTTATCTTTTTTATCTTGACAAGATTTCCTGGGCCACAACTCCTTTACAAAGCTTTGTAACGTACAACCTCGTTCTCAGTGTGACCCTAATACGAATGCTTGAAGTTTGCAACGCAGTTTTCCAAGTTTTGCAGTATATAATGATGTGTCACCGTTCCCTCGCTGATATCAATGAACAATCGCATTAAAAAGGAAAATTCTGTTACCATTTTCATTAACAATATGGGACTTGGTTTCGGATCCAAGTTCATTTTTCAATATTTAGGACTTTTTTGGACTTGACTAGGCTGGGACTCGGTTGGTGACTGACTCGGACACGTTAACGGAGTGGACAAGGATGCCAAATCACAAAATGAACTCCAAGGAGAAAGTGTCGTATGGCCCAGGTGTCAGTTTTAGCCACTATACAATTATTTCCAAGGATGGATTTGCCCCGGGGAGATGTTAATTAATGTTAGAGTTTTGCCCTGCCCGACGTGCATGATCACACTGTATACTTGGGGGAAACACCGAGTATACATTGTGATAATACACACCGGGCAGGGCCAAAATCTAAAATCAAAAAAGACAACTTGATAGAATAAATCGGGGACTGAGGTGAAAAGAAATAAGTGTCAAACTGTGCGATAAGCGAAAAGAATTCACAAGCAGTTACACACCATAGATTGCCGGCTCCTCCTCGTTAAGTTCCAGTTGGCATCTCAAGGCCGTCGGCTGAAAAATAGTCTTCAAATTCAAGGACGCGGGATCCAAATGTGGATGTCCCTTTGTGCTTAGCTCACGCGTTTTTGCCACAAACATTGTAAGAGATGCACTGCATCAATTCCTTGACGTGCTTCAATATAAGTCGGGGGGAGATTATCAGTCTGTAGGCGACACGCAAAAATGCCTGCGAACGTATTGCTACGGTTTGTATTTGCAGTTTTATTAGTGCATTTTTAGTTTGCTTCTAGTTGCCTTGAAGCTTCCAGTGTACCATTCTCAATGTTATTGAGCTGGTTAGGGTTGGAGCCTCGCGTTTCATTTTTATCCGAGCTTTACAAAGCCACGTGGCTTGAATTTCAAAATTGGCAAATTGAAGGGAAACACCCTAAGTTAGCAACTTTTCGTGTATGTTTGCATAGGCGTTTGTTTTAAAGGGCTGTTTCGAGAGCCTACATATGGCTGGCCGTCATTACAAACACAAAGATTAATACCCAAAATCTTTAGAAAAAAACTCTCATGCAACTCTACAAACACTAAAAAGGATGAAATATGCACCCTAATGAAACAAGCTGTCGTTACAGGTCGAATGAAATTTCTCGACACTTTGTCATCGCATACAAGATGGCATGCTTGTTAAGATACTGTCACTTGCCGCGCGTTATGGATGGAGGGGAACATTATATAACAGTGAACGGGAAGAGCCACTTCTCCACACTCCTGTACAGAATTTCATTTACGTTATCAAAAAAAGTCAACGTTCACAAGAATTTTTTTCCAATTTTTCAAAGCCAACTGCTCGGAATAAGGAGATCTTTTGGTATATATGCTTCCGGCGAAATTCGTTCGTCGATGTCTCTTTCCCAAACCCCAGTTGTTACCAAATTACGGCTGAACATAATGAGATACATGTACCTCGATTGAAGCACCGGTTAAACTCTAAGATAATCACTTCAAAAGGCATTTAATATGAAATGTTCCAGGATGTTGGACGCCGTTTTTGTTTTTATTTTTTTATTTTTTTTTGTATCCAATGGCGTTGCACACCGTTTCTTCCCTGTCAACAGGCTGATTGCAACCAATAAGTCACGTGACCTACAGTGGGTATTACAGCAACAAACACGGCGTCCACCCAAAGCAAAGTGTTTCATGAGTATCATGTACCAAAAATACTAGTGTGCTGGGTACTTGCTATGGGGTTGATACCCATTATAGGTCACGTAATTTAGTGGGCGCAATCGGTCTATTGTCTGCGTCTTGACATCTTCCATGCTTTCTGCGATCGTTTACAACAAATAGCAACTGGGATTGATCCCACTTGCCACTTCACCACTGAGGGCATTAATAAACAGATTTTGTTTCTGTAGCCATCTAGATCGCATAGCTGAAAAGCGCATGAATCACCAATTCACGCGTCAAGACGGAAATGAAATGTGCATTAATGTGCGTGTGACGTACCCTGAATTAACCTTGCATCTTTATTGCAGGCCAAGTTTGCATTGTAACCCTTTGTATGCGTGCACTCCGTGGGCACAGGAACCATGCAAAAGTTGATTGATTGCTCGGTGACGGACATCCGTTCCTGCTGTCAGTTCATGCGTCATTTGGCCGTGTCAGCCAAGTCACTCAGTTTGAGAGCCAATTGGGAACATTTTGTATACCTGGTATGGTCTCATGTTCCAAACTGAAACATTGGCATTATTTAAATGTCATTTGACATCTTCAAGGTCTAGACTTTTGGAGCAATAGGCCTATACGCGCTGTTCTTCGCATGCGTAAGAAGATAACGCGTGTGTATACGCCATAGAAGTCGAAAACAAGGGGCATGCTTCCTCGAATGCCCCACTCCCGTACACACCAATAGCCAAGCTCATATCACGTACAAAGTGTGGACATTCTGTTGCTTTCATGTGGTTAAGAAACATTGTTCCTTTTTCTCCCATTAGGAAACTCCTTAAAGCTAACTTTTTGAAGATGACGATGATATCCTGGACATTTCCTTTTCAAGTTGCTACACAAAACCCAGACCTATTGTTTCTTAAAGTGTTTCTGAAAGAGGGGAGAGCACTCTGAAGGTATACGTTTGAGTCCACTCATCGTCTACTAACCCTACATTTTGTGGACTTCTTTAGTTCGGAGGTCCACATTAGATATTATAACATCATGTAAGGCTATAGCATACCACTAACAAACACGTACAAATTTAATCTCCTGCCGTGGATGCATTTTATATGTACTCTTACATTGTATAAATTTCGGAATGCAAACCTAACTTTGCTCATTCGCTCTTGATTGATATTCCAACTTTACTGTTAAAATATTATCCTACAGTGTATCTTATACCGCAAGAATTAGTTATATTTGTTCACTTGTCAAGATTTATCTTCATATACCATCTCCAATTGCAGTCATTTCGAGGTTATTCTAACATCCATATTCATTGAAATGGAAAATACAAAAATGTCTACTTCTGTCGATTAAAGGATAGCAATGCGACTATACAGTATTATGTGGATGCGTGTTGCCAAATAACAGCTCTGACTTCGTGACCGAGGGGTCACTTTCACCAGACCAGCGTACTTGCAGCATTGGAAAACTAAATAAATTTATGGAATGTAACGGATCACTTTCCTGAGCTACATGACTATACATGGACATGAGCTGCATCTACTGAGATCACCTTTAATGGGTCTCAGTGTCTCTGAGGATTGCGTGGCTTAGAAATTACAGATTATCAAATCAATGGCTTTTTGTCAGCATTTGCAAAGTTCCCTAATTTCCAAGACTGTGTTATCACGTCCTTATTAATGACTAATTTTGATGAACTTCCCCAATGGACAAACATGATCACACGTCTAAACGGTCACGGACCGCAACTTCAAAGTACAGGCCTACCGGTAAAACTTAGAAAGGGTTTTGTGCAAAATCATGCAGGCCTATGAAGTGATAGCATCCTAATCGCTGACCATATATGGACGGGGTTGTGTCACTTTCACAGTCACAATTACACCACTCACAATACCTGACAATGATGCGGGGGTGAATGTGAACATCAAATCGGCAATTCATGCCCAGGCAGCCGGAGACCGGAAGCCGATTACGAAACTTGTCCTGTTCTTTGCTTCGGACGGGCGCGATAATAAGCTTCTCATCAGAGGTCTTTGACCGGGTACGTCAGAGAAAAAACCCTTGGTGGTTATATAAAGCGGAGCCCCGGTTTCCAGTCAACCAACTGTGTCAATTCAACCACTTTCGTTTGGACGAGGAGACGAAATTCCAGGGAGGAAAAGAAGAGAGCCTGACACGCAAGATGAGCTTAGCCAGAAAAACGATCGTGCTCCTTTTGGGAGCGTACATGACTGCAGCATTGCCGGTAAGTTTGCCGTGTGCCCGTTCGTGTTGTTGACAATGTTTCTGGTATAGATTCCTTGTTGCCTTCGCTTTTGTTCCTTGGTCGCTTTTGACTGATTGATGATTGATACGATGTCAGCCTTCATTACAACCTGTTTCATTTTTTTCTGGCTTTGTCGTCACAAGGAGAACAGCTGCACCAGTCCTATATTTTCGCTTGTTTTTCGGGCCTTGTCCTGAGAAATCAAATCGCAATAGGCTGTTTTTTTAATGAACCAAGTAAACAGCTGCATGGTTAAATGTCTGCCGGAAAACCATTGTGAGATAACATTCGTTCATTTGAGAAGAACTTACGCCTAGTTTTGGGGAAGAATTGGCCCACGAGTGTAGGCAGGGAAATTTGACGAACATTGGAAAATAAATCAGCTTCAGAAAACCCCAATTAAATATCGTGTCTTCCTAAAATGACGTCACTGCAAGATTTTGCCATGAGAAGCTCTACAGCTGTTTCACACAGTGCAGTGTTCAATTCGTCTACTCAAAAATAAATGTTACATAATTTTTTATACATTTAAAACAAGTAGAAAACTGTACCAAATTAAGATTAATACATGGGCCCTTAGAAACGCACATTATTTTGTGAAATCAGATTAGGACTTAATCAATAAAAAGGTTACGATTTTCTTCTCGAATAGCTCCCTGAAGAACCGGACACCTTTGACAATGCTACATTGGATCTACGCCCCAATGGAATGCCTGCATTTGAGGTATGTTAGTACTTTGCTGATTTCAAAGACACATTTTGAAGTTGGTTTGACACCATTCATTGTCAAATGTCACAGACAAATGCAAAACGAAGAGCCACAGTTGGTTAACTTGGATGCTGCAATTCACCATCCCATAGAAAGGACAAAAATGAAATTCCAAATCACTTCTGAAATCATTCGTTTTAACAATGATATGGGCGATTCGATAAGTGAAGTGTACTCTTGACAGGCTGGGAAACATCTCTTGCCGATTCAAATTTAATTTTTATCAAACATTTGCTCACTTTTCCCAAGTCAAGCATTACCTGTCATCATACATGCAGACACTTTGTTTTCATGGCCGTGTCGGCCATGAGACACAAGTGGTGCATGGCCCTTGATTTACAGCCAGTTTCACTTACTTCCCATTACAATGATAGCTTCAAATTGTCTGGGTTTGTGTTTACATTTCGTTATCTTTGAGCACGACGTTTCGAGTAAAGCAAACACAAGCGTTCCGAATTGCATGTTTTGATTGTTTCTTTTTCACGAATTTCACTCCTCCCAAAACTCATTTAAACGTTCATAAGTCCTAACCTCAAGGGCAAGCAGCATATCCAACAGTGGGGACCCCCCATGTTGCAAACATAAAACGGCAAAGAATCGACAACGCCGGCATTTTAAGAATGGTACTCCTTCTGTGGGGGTGAGAAATTTTGGGATGAAAATGTTTTATTTTGAAAGTCGTTTTTAGACAAATTATTCCCATTTTGCCCCTTCCCCTCCGACCGAAGATCTGGACACACCACTGCAGATTGGTACAGCTTTTTGCAATGACCTCTTCTGAATCGCTAAATGTACTGTTGTACGCCAGAATTGTTGGAAGAATATAGTAAAAACTGATCCACATGTTTTAACAACCCTGCCACATTTTCTGACATCTAACCACTTCCTGGCACTCTTCCGTTACTGATGTGTTTGATTAATGTACCTCGACCAATGATCCTTTTCCTCCTTTACCGCAGATCATCGCTGTGGAGCCAACATTCGAGCGTAAGTCAGTTTAGCGTTTGTGGTGTTTCATTTTCGGTTTTCAGCCTGCGCAAATATGACTCACCTACCTTCAAATCTTGACTGTCTGTTAGCCTAACCACACTTGAGTTTGGGATGGGAAGCATAAATTATTTTCAGACCTTTTAATGTGGTAAAGGCTCTAAAGTTTGTTTGACAAATTGCAGGTCCAGTTTTATTTAACTATCTTGAAAGGCTTATCGACTTTGAAGAGCAAACAGTGGAAAATCTAACAAAACAAAACTGTGAACAGTGCAACTTTTTCGAATCACTTTCGCCAAAAAGAAGAGGACATGCTCAGCAATATGTTTTGGAAATCGAGTTAAAGACCAAAGCATCTTTAGATTGAGGCATTTTAAAAAATTATGAAAAAGTGTAGTTAACTATCGTTTTGAGAGAGAAAGTGGAAATGAAATGTCATGGGTGTTGATCGCGAGCCCGTCGGCTGTGGATGTGGCGGCGCTAGCCCATTTGACAGCACCGATCCTTGCTGTATCATCTTTGAATGTTGTCAATCAGCACCCAAGGACTCAAGAGTTATCAGTCTCAATAAAACCAGTTTTAGAGATCCATGCATGATCAGGTTCAGAAGGTAGGCATGATCAAAACTGAACGGCGTCGTGGGAATCGAGCTCGAGTAACTGCTCATGGATGGAGGTGCCACCACGTGAATTTCGAGCAAAAAAAGGACTAAAGTCAGACATTTTCATCTCTCTCCTTTCTTTTGTTTGTCAGAGATGGAAATGTTTGGGACAAAAAATGAAGAGGACAGCATGGACCTGATCGTGAAACAGTATTTTCAGATGACACCAGGTGAATAACTCCATCCAATCTTGAACTGTCTTGATTGTTTCCATGACAATGTCAGGGATTACCTTAATTCCAGTTCATACTCGGCGCAAAAGCGAACAAAAATGCGACTTTGCATTATGAAATCAAATATTGATCGAATGGTGATCTAAGGGTGATTAAGCACATTTCAACAAGAGCAAAGTTTTGCTGCAAATCTTTCGTGAAGTGAAATTCGCTTGCTTTCACATGCGCCCAAAGTATGAACCTACCTTTACACGAGAAAAAAATAAGATGTTGGTTTTCCCACTTATCGAAGAGCAGATGGCTCTGTATTGCCAGCGCAGGCGCAATTATACCAAAAAGGCCAGCTCATCCTTCAGGCGAATGGGAAGCAAATACGACTTCAGAAAAACAGTTGCAACGAACTTCGCGCCAGTCGGCGTGTTGCGATTTCGCTGAATGTACCTGTACTGTTTGGATCTGACGTCAAAATATTTCGCGCGTTGTCTCTGCTTTTGTGCCGAGTGTGAATTGACCTCTAAATTGGGAATTACCTGCTTGGAGCTGAGCCTTGGTCTCAAATATCCTTGTACCCCACCGACTAGGAAAGCAATAGTCAAAACGATGATACTTTCTAGGATGTTCCTTTTGAATGTAGAAAGCTTGTCAGCATTTTTAGTTCTGTGTTTTTTTCAACAGATTTACGAAACATTACGTTTGAAGGCGACGTTGTCCTTGGTTTTGACGTCGACGAATACAACATGACGGTAAGTACGGTGCTAGTTATAAATACACATCAGATTCTATGATATTTGGAGCTGGAAGTACTGTATATTGTCCGACTGCTGTTGGTTAGTACACAAGGTGGGTGAGGAAGTCACTTTAATACAGTAGTCATCGATGTCGGTTCTGTTTTCAATTAATCGCGAATTGGAACCAGAAGTTGATGACAGAGATGACTCCTTTCGCAACCAATTGTTAAACCGACACGGCAATCATCTTTTCAGTGATGAGATTTGATATTTGGCTGTGGATATTCAAATGAAGCTACTCGATCAATTTACAATGGTTCAGTCAGTTCTATGCCTGTGACTGATCATAACTGACTTGTCATGTGTCTAATTATCATCAACAGCGCCCACTCGAGACCGCAGTACGCAACCGTAACAGGCGCTGGCCAAACGGCGTGGTGCCTTATTTCATCGACAATGCCTTTGGTAAGGACCGTCTACAGTAAATATCGGGCAAGTTCGGGAGACAAACATATTTCAACTACATGTATAAGTGAATTAAGTTTGGCACCCAGGATTAGATACAGGTGCATGCTCAGACAACTGTTACGTTTCGTGTGATTTTTGTTGTCTTAATTTCTTCTTGTATACCGGTACTTTCTCCGTCAGATGCTGGAGCGAGGGGCCGCATCTTAAACGCCATTCGGAGGTACCACGAGACCACTTGTCTACGATGGGTTCAAAGAACCAATCAGAGAGATTATGTGCATATTGTGCCAAGGCAGGGGTAAGTTTACTGTCACGTGGTCGGTATACAAACATACAGCTTATCACATGACCCTGTTCATTATGCTTCTGAAAGTACTATAAGTGAAAATGTTTACCAACACCTCCACGGCCTAGACGCGGTAGCGCTGCAATGGATCTCTTTGCCCTACACACGACAGCAGCTACGGAGGCCGTTTTTCACCACCTCACCTCCACCTTCCGCTTACGACAATATTTTTGTTTGCAGTCATGATGATGAGTGTGTCTAACTCCTCCTGACTTGTGAATGTGTTAACATTTTTAGTTTTGCAGTTTGGGAACAGGTTAATTTGAAAGCACTGTGAGGAGTGGATAGTTCCTCTGGACTTCTTACGATGTTCTAGTTTGTCTACCCCTGCTTGGCAATTTCCTTAGGTGTTTCTCGGCAGTCGGTCGTCGGGGCGGGCGACAGGAACTCTCCGTGGGTGGAACCTGCAACTTTGCCCGTGGGGTCATCATGCACGAGATGATGCACGCCGCGGGCTTCCAACACGAGCAGACGCGGACGGATAGGGACCAGTTTGTCACCGTCTTCTTACAGAACGTCATACCGGGTAAGCGTGGCTGTGGCCAGGGAAGAGACCCCTATCTGGTACGGTCGGTGGGTTTCTGTGGGCCAGTGGTTATGGTGTACCGCGATTGCACTCCTGGGAAAAGAGACTTTGAAGATATCGCAACTCGCCAAGCTTTAGCGAGTGCCCGGGAGGATAACAAAACAGATTGCACTTATCTTCAACAATGGAGAAATGATCCGATGGCCTCATGAACAAGGTATTGCTGTAATACTTTTAGGTTTAAAGAATTGGACGTATTGCGAAGTTCCTGAATATGTACCGCATTATTGTATTCTTTGGTAGTCATCCTTGTCAGAGATTGCATCCGCAAAACTGATGTGAAGTATTTATGTACATGCTTGATGAAATAATTAAACTTCTAATGAAATGTTTAAGTGCTACGCATTGCAATTTGAAGTCAACAAAAACATGAATTTAAAAAGATATCTGCTTGGACTCCACTGTATATTCATCCTTCCAGTGTGCACGAAATGCACCTTTTCCTGTCTAATATCTGTAGGAAGTCCGATAAGCACTCGCACTCCTGCCCTTTCGCCTTCCTTGTCTATTACAGCAGACCTCAAATTTCGTTTGCTATACCGGTACGGCTCCAAGTTTAGCGTCAGAGTTGTGAACTTTCCGTTGTACGGGGTTGGCCTGTGGGAGACCAATGGCCAGCGGCAAGGGCTACTTCCCACATACGCCTGTGATACTTGCGGGCCGTAGCCAGCTGATTTGGAGACGGCCTTTCTACGGTAGTGAAGCTCATTGTACCAGGCTAGCGCGCAGGCTCAGACTTGTGATAAACTTGTAGTTGACTCTTGGTAATTTGATGTCGAGTTCCTGACACATAATATTCCTTTGTTGTCACCTGATCAGTTTAGGCTGTGTGATTATGATAACATTCAGAAAGATCAGAAAGATGAAAGTCATTATTCACAACAACCATGTGTACCCCTTAAACTGTGTAGTTTCTGAATGATTGAGACAGAGACAAGGAAATTCGAAAGTCAAAAATGTGACTCCAGAAAATCGAAGGCTAGGCGACCAGTCGCATTTCCAGTCGCGTGTTTCTGTCAAACGCGTTCACACAAACGTCTTTACACAAAGGTCTTTACTGAGTGGGCTAAAACCATTTAGTACTGGCTTATTAACTGTCACCCGTTGTGACATTCTTCCATTTGTCTGCAATGTGGGACTAACTGCATCAGAGACGGAACCAACCCATGTGAAGCGCCTGCACGGCACTGGTCTGGTGTCTAGCATTCGTGGTGCAAATGAAATACTGATATAGCAGCCTATAGGGGAACTTCTGGTTTGTATGCACTGTTGAAATACACAAACGTAGAACAAAAGCTCAAAATAGCAGCTGTGTTAGACACAAACAAACTTTTTTATCCTTTCTCCGTACAGGAAAGACATTGGGCTAGTTTTCTGTCATCCGAAACTTTGAATATATGCGAAGGCAAGTTTCGGCGATACCACTGTTGGCTTTTGTCTGTGGAAATTGCTGATACGGAACGATCGACTCCTAATAACACGCCCTCCCCCTTCTTATGCAGGCCTTGAGTACAACTTCCAGCGCTACAGCGCCGACTTCATCGACAACCTCCAGACCCAGTATGACTATTTCTCTATCATGCACTACCCACGGAATGCCTTCACCAGAAACGGCCGGGACACCATCGTACCACGCCAGAACGTCGCCATTGGTAACAGAAATGACTTCAGCACCACGGACATATTCAAACTCAATACCTACTACGAATGTGGTAAGTCCAGCCCTTCTGTTTGGGCACTGCAACAATCTCCGCAAGACATTTCATGCCTCTACGGGAGATGCACGAAACCGCTAAATCCGGTACCATGCACCACTGTGATATACCGTGCACAAAACGGCCATCTAGAATAGTAAACAAGGAGATCTCTAGATCTATAGTAAAGATTGCGGTAACACCATGTATTTATCTCTTCTAGTTTCTTTCACCATGAAAACCTTTAAGTCTTATAAGGAGATCTCTGTTTGTTTGTTAACTGAAGACACGAAGGAGTGGAGAAGGTGCAGTGAAACAAATTACTCATTGTGCTTTGATTTATTTCAAACATCCTTTCTGACGATGGGATCCGATCTCTATTTTTATGTTTTTTTATGTTCAGGTGATAGAAGAACCGGGACCGGGACGACACCCGAAAATAGTAAGCACTCGTTTTTTTTTCTTCTTCCTTTTGTGCTCTGTTTTGTTTCAACTATCGCTATCCTGTGGTGCAGATATTTAATGTACATACGGCCTACAAGGCTGAGATTAACGAAGAAATCTATCCGTGGCTCAGGATGTCTAGCTTGTCTCTTGAAAAAAAACTTGCTTGCTGTTAAAATCATATGATTTGCTTGTTTGGTTTTTTAAATGTTTGACACTGGGGGAAAAACTGATAGAAAATCATGGTCAACATGAAATGAAGTATAGGCCTAAGACTATTTAAAATCGAAATCTGCAGAGGTAATAAGCTGTTTATTGTAAGCTCGGGGGTTCCAACAGTGACAAGCAGTTCTTGACAGCGAAAGCGATACTCTAGTAAATTACACGAGCTATGTTGGTGGTTGTAAGGGGTTAAGCCGTAATATCTTTTCAAGTCGTCCCAGTCTGTTTATTTCAACTGTTCCCGTACGCTATATATTATCATTTTTCTAAGTACTGTAATTCTGAAGGGCTGATTTGGGATTATAGTTCCAACCGGGAGAGTAATAACTCTCATTCTGTAATGCCAGATTGCGTCGACAACAATGTCAACTGCCAGTTCTGGGCCAGTATCGGCGAGTGTCAGGAAAATCCAGCCTACATGACCGTGAACTGCCGCCGTAGTTGCGGCATCTGCAGTGCCGGTAGAGCCATCACCACTCAAGGTACGCCTCATTGCTTGACTGCCACCGGCAAATTGGTGATGCCGGTGAATTTCCTCTAATTTTGAGTGGCGTATTGTGTTGAGGAAAAAGTGAGCATGGAGTTCAATTCGTCGATTAATTTCTAATGATATATATTTACCTGATAACAAAAGTTATTCCGAGTAAAGAAGTCGAAATCCTCGATTAGCTTTTGCCTCTAATAAACAATAATGTACAGAAAACAAATGAATTAGTCATATACAACTGCGCAAGGCTGCACGATGAACCCCCAGCAAGTTATGAGAGAGAGATCCGGTGAAAAGATGTAATGTAATCTAAAATCATTGCAAGGAAATAAGACTCTAGGTTAATGAAAATATCTGACTTTGCGCTGTTGCAAACTACAGGCTGTATTAAAAAAGTTAATTTGGCAAATGTTTGGTCGTGGATGATCAGAACTAGTTCCCAATTGAGAAGATTGACAGAGCAGCATTGGCTTTGTGTGCAAACTGCCTGTGTGATTAATCGTCCATCACGGAAGAAATCGGTTGATTTACATTTGAGTAAGATTTGCAGTTTAGCACGGTGGAAGTTACATGAGATTTAGGCTTACGGGTGCACCATGGAATCAATCTCTTTTGGAAGAGGTGTGGTCGTAAAAGAACCGGTGAGTGTTAACTCGACGTTTTGGCCAGGATGTTCTGACGATTCTCAGGAGAGTGTGCCTGACTCGAGTGGAGAGCTGGGTTAAAAAGGTAATCCCGGAAGCGGTGGAGCGTGGGACGGGATTCGATTTGTGTAATGCTGCGCGTCCACTGGGACATGAAAGTGTTGGATCCTGTGGTGGTGCAGGGATGCGTTTGGTGGAAATTACATGAGATATAGGCTTGCGGGTACACCGTTTGTTTATCTTTACAGATTCCGTGTGCATGGATATGGACGAACGCTGTGGGCTGTGGGCCAGCCAAGGCGAATGTCAAAACAACCCCCAATGGATGCTGCCCAACTGTGAACAGAGCTGTGGCCAGTGCACGCAGAGCAATGTCGGTGAGTATCCGCCTCAAGCAGAAGCACCCCCTCATCGGTTAAAAAGAGCCATTTTGTTGGGCAGTGTTCATTTTATGTAGGTAGAGACGCGACCGTAAGGCGTGCATTTCATAGTAGTTTGTAATCAGCGATATGCAGTTCCCGCCAAAGGTTCCATCTTTGCAAATGAAATTGCGCCCTCTCTTGGTTCCGCTCGGGGTTCATAGAATAAGACACAGCCCCAAATACATCTAGCCTAAGTGCGGTTGTAAGTCATGACAAAAAAGTTTAGAGAAACTAACAATTTCGTAAACATCCTCTGAGGCTTAGGGGCCCTCTTGTCTTTGCTCATTGTAACTGGTGGCAAAACCTAACCATTTTATGACAATAGACAGTTAATAGTGAATCAGAAGGCAAAAGGACAATAGTAAACATTTGCAATGTTTGTATTATAGTCAGTGAAGGTTTGACGAAGCAGTAAAACGTAATAGATGTAAACATTCTGTGGATAATAAATAAAGTCGAACGTAATAACTGTCACTTCACAATGACCCTTCACAAGTGCATGTGATTCTTCTATCGCAGCCTGCATGGATCTCAACGAGAACTGTGACATGTTGGCATTGAACGGCGACTGCGAGATCAACAGCGAGTACATGACGGAGTACTGTCAATTGAGCTGCGGGTTGTGCCAGGGGGGCCCCGGTAGCGGCGTGGACACGACCAAACTACACCACACCTGTCTGCTCCTGGAGGCTGTCCTGCTCTTCGCCGTTTTGCTTAAGCAGTAGTCCGTGGCGGTACCAACCTTCCTGACTGAATTCGGTGTGACGTAATTGCCCGATTTTGTTCTCACACATGTTCTTATAATAATTGCTGCCATGACCAGTGATGACTGCAATCTTAAAAGTGTTATTTTTCACAGTCATGTATATCTTTCAATACACGAACAAATAAGAGGGACCCAGAACTAATACGCCGAGCTATAATACACAACCTGTGAGCTACATTATTATTGTAATTCAAGCTTTTGAAGATTGACAAGGTAGACATTTATGCAGTATTTTATGGGAAGATGTAGTACTCGACAAATGGAATGCTAAAATATGAAGGCAGATTTACAGTCTTTCACAATCAAATAAAAATCCTGTCACTTGGATGCACTTGCCTGGCAGCCACAAGGCAAAATATGGGTCTTTATTTAATTTAAGACACTCACCATAATGAACACGACATGTAGTACTGCAGGGAACATTGTATTAGAAAGTGGTTCATCTTTTCTCCAAGTCCTATCAGCTGTTTTTAGATTACAAATCCCGCCCTCTGCAGTATGGCGGCCCTCCTGAAAACTGCTTCGAGTTTTATTTTTATATTATATTTATTGTCTCTCAAAATTGGCATAGTTACTATTTTGATGTTTCATAGCTCTCAGTCTTTTATGAGTACTAAATTTATTTAATTCAATTATAACTGTAAATTTAAATCTCATAAAAGTGTATTTTTTAGATGTAAAAGATGATATTTGTCAGATTGGACAGCCTGTTTTCAAAAATACCGTATTAAAATTACACATAAAATTGTGAAACGTCCTGAAAAACATGTACAGTATTGCTCTGTCCCACGAGTGAAATGCTTCCGAAAACCGTCTCCACCCAAGCTCTAAGCGGTGTATTTCGGTGGCGACCTCTGTTGAGAGATAGTGGTTTAACTGACCGCCCCCCCCTTCGAAAGCACATTGGCGCTGCTGCATGGAACTCACCCTCTGAGTTATTTAAAAAAAAAGAGTTGCGACATGAGTGTTTCAATTGTTGGTAATAAAATGGTGGATTATGCGTTAGTGCACGTGAAGAATCAGCCCACAATAGCACCATTATGTAGTAGATACGTAATGAACAGCTATTTTGGTTTCGAAGTCTGAAGTCGGCTCTACTCTACAGCTCTGCTTGTCTTCGGCGTGTCATTAGGCCTATAATGAGGCCTGGCGGACACGATAGAAGAGCGCTGTTTGGTTTGGGTAAAATCTGTTGCGTCTACTCCAAATTTACTCACTTCAAATAGCGCCCTCCTGTTATGTCCACCATGCATGCTGCGAAAGGCTCATTACTGCATCATTACAGAGCATTTGTCAATATTACGTTTGCGGTGGTAATAAACTTCCGCACGAATACGGACGAATTTCAATGTTAAAACAGATTCATTGGAAGCATCAAACTAATGCCAAATGCACATGCAGGGTTCTCAGGCTTGCTCGTGATGAGTTTTGCGGTGCCAAACCTTTTATTCTCTAGTAGCGTAGTGAAGGGGGGGGTACGGTTGCAATAGAACCTAAAGGGGAAAATTCTGTTTTATTCATTATAAGTTACCTGTAGTTCATATCACAATTTTTTTGTATTGTTTTTCAATTGCTTGTCTTTCAATAATTATCGTCTCAACTAAATCCTAGCAAACTCAGAAACAGAACCAGTTATATTATATTGGCTACACTGTACAAAAACTCCCCACCTTCCCCAAGACAACAACAATCTAAACGCATTGATACTGAACTGCGGTGGCATTTTGATTGCTGGTAAAGTGACTATGGCAAGATCTTCCCTCATGGGCCTTTAGGCTACGATTGAAGTGGATACATCTCAGTGCACAGAGAGCAAGCACATAAAATAGTAAAAGACAAAATTATGTTAGCTTTGAAAAGAAAACGTTTTGAGGGAAATAAGAGCTCTACCTGCTAATCGGGTTTTAAACAAGAGTACTTTGACAAATCCAGTTAGTTAGGATGCAGTGGGTTTCCAAGTGGGAGTCATGTCGGCAGCCACATTGCTCTAACAAGACCACTGTTAGGCCCTACTGTAAAAAAAAATGTCCTCGCAAGAATCTGTCAACAAATCGGACACTTTGCTAGGAGACTCGAAATAACGCACCAAGAATGCGCGTGGGTAAAGTTTACTTAGGGGGATTCCTATTGCTTGCCCAACCAGTTTACTCAGCAAGTACAGATTAACACTAAGCAAACAGATCCATTCTCCTCGACACAGAAAACAAGGATGCCATGCTGGTGCGTTGTCCTAAAATGGCAGAATTTAACTCACTAGTCCGGACTACTTGGTCACAGCACATAAGTTTTTGATTTATTTTATTACCTGTACCCACATTCTATCTGCTAGTTTTAAACAACGAATCGGACTATACCATTAAGCATATATTATTATGCCGTCTTCTTCAATCAAACTCTCTGGACATGATTTGACAACTGAGAATTTGTTTTGTAAAGGAAGGGTTCTGCTGGAGAGTAAATATTTTGCCTATGTTAACCCCTTGCAATAATTAAGTCCTGTTAAAAGCTATCTAAGCTTTTTTACTGATTGGTTGATAGGTAGAAAGATTTCCAAAGTTTGGGACCATCAGGAATCAGCCGTATAGAGTGATCCGTGAAGCTCCCGGCTCATTATATGACCTGCCACAGGTGTATGTTAATGGTCCATGCCTCCCTCCCCCGTCAAAAATGTACGGGGTACTGACACCCCCTTCTTCCACCGTCCGCGATTACTGACAGCAGCGGAGGATTTCACAGATCGAGTTAGGGTTACAGGTAAGGAGGCCAGAAGTTAATTGGAGAGAGTTAGGGTTATGGGCCTAAAGCTGGACCAAGAGAGGGCGCTATTTCCTCAGCAACAGAGGCTCCTTTGGTATCAGTTGTGTGTTGTTGGTTCACCGACGACTAGGCAAGCGTTGCAGTGGCATCGCTATCAACAAAATGAACATCCCCGACCAACGCGGCTCTTTTCAACCAATGAGGGGGGTGCTTCTACTCAAGGCTAATACGCGGCTAGGTTGAAGATTCTAACAGATATGCGGTCAGGTTAACAGGGTGAGGAATGGAGAATTTACTTGACAGAGTTAAGTTTAATCGAGAGTGCAATGAATAGGGTTGGAGTTAAGTCAAGAAATGAAGAATTCAACTTTGCGGTAAGAGTTATCCACCGTAAGGAATCAAGTGGGTTGGGTCAGGAAGAGAAAATGTATAATGATACGGGTTGAGGTTAGTCCTCGAATACGCATGGGGTCGAGATTTTGAAACGGTGGAACGTTGACGAAACGATGATTATAAGTGTACAGTAAGGTGCAACAAATATTAGCGATAAACTGTAATTTGTAATTGAATCTAAACCAGGTATATAGTCTACTTAGCAACGGCAAACTAAACCTGATTGCGTATTTGTTTTAGGGTAACATTTTGGAGGCTAACATTTTGGAGTTCCGCGAAGAATTCACACAATAATAAAATGATAACGATTGAACATATCCTGAGCCGCATGCTCGTATCTACATAATACCTTTCTGGATTGTTCGTCACAGTTCCAGAATAGTCTGCGTGCAGCACTTTTCATTTCGATTTTTAGGGACCAGTTACCTTTGGGCAATTATTTTGTAATTACCAGAACCGTGAAGATTTGCCTCCTATGTATGGCGCAGGTGCCAATGATAAAAATAATAATTTATTCTTGATATAGGGTCTCACATTATAAAACTCTCAAAGCGCTTCACAAGAGAATCGTAAACAAGCAATAAGAACCAAACATAAATTAATTGATATAAACATCAAGTAATACCTGACAAAATTTGATATCTTAAATACGTCAATTTAATTCAAAATCCCAATTATCATATTATCCATTTCCACATTCATATAACTAGTAATTAATAGTGAATTAACGAATGTAAAACATAACAATATGTCCTAAAAAGAAATGTCTTCAGTTGCTTCTCAACAATAAGAGGTCCAGTCCGCTGAGTGCGTCAGTGCCAAAAGATTGGAATGGGAGGGCCACAGAGGGTGCATTAAGAAAACATATTTGTGTGGGGTCAAACAGAAATAAAAATGAAACTTCTTTACCTGTGAGAAACAAGGCTAAACTCAAGCTTTTTTACACGCTTTGGGAAGGAAAGGAAGCTAAGTCCCCTTCCTTAAAAACTTATCCTTTTCTCAGTGTTTTTCCCAAATCAAAACAATCCCCTCCTCGAGAGGCAAACCCCCCGTTGCCCCCCACCCCCAACTTGCCAAGCCCCTCCGGATCTGCCAATGCAGGCCACAGGGATGTGCACACAAAGACCGCTCTGTCCAGTAGTTGGAAGTTTCGTTTAGGTTTTTAGGTTTAAGACACTTCCATTGAAGTAAATTCAAAGTTTAAAAGGCTATACGTTTGACTTTGTGAATGTTGAGGGGATGACCAGGGCATGGTCACCGCTGTTTCGGCCGTTGTAAAAAGCCAAATACGGTTATGCACATGTCACACTTTTGCAGCCAGGTCAAACAAAATACATAATTCATGAGTAATGACCCAGCGAAGAAGCGCCTTAAAACGTTTGTCTTGAATATTCACATTTGGGGCGGTTACTTTCACAGAAGTTCATTCCTAAGAGTTCTCATGATGTAATGGATCCTCGAAACAGAAAAATATTGGTATAACAGGCGCGAAACCTGAACTCCGATATAATAGTTTTGTCAGTCACTGTCCAGGGCTTGTTTTCAGGAAAAATATGTCATGGGTAATGTATACGTAAGTTTTCAAAAACTCAAGCCGTTGCACCACTTCATGTAAAAGAGCGGGTTATGATCTCTTCAAATCATGTATTTTCATAATGGCAAACCTCACACACGAGAAAACCCAAGCCCTTGAATAATTTAATATATGTAACCCTGAGCGGGGTTTCCCGCGAAACGTGCAGCGTGGTCCAGCGGGGTGCCAGCTTAAGGGGCCGAATCCGTTGTTCATTGGACCATTTGGCCATACGCGATTTTAGACCACGGCTCCCAAGCGGTAAACGTAATGACCCAAAATATACTCCCTGAGTACCCGGTAAATCCCAAAAGAAAACTGTTTGAAACAGACCAGCATCAATCATAGAGTGCATTTTAAACAAAGAAAAAAAATCTAAATACCCAACATTTTAGAAATATTTTGCTTGATTACAGGGCTCCATTTCTATTCCCCTTTAAACTAAATTATTGAAATAAACTATGAAAAGAAATCTTAAGTTTAGCGAGGCCCTATATTTTGTAAGCGCCCAAAATTATTTAACTATAAAGCTATATAGGCCTATTTATCCATACATATTCAATAACGAAACTTTTTACAAGCATGCTGTTCACTTTAACATTTCTATGCTGAATTTTTTCTTAATTGTCAAGCCTACTATTACGATATTGTGTTTAATAAATATTTGTTTACTTTGACTGGAATATGCAATAGCAGTAGCCCAACAATCTGCAAATGTCCATTGCTATGGCGTGTATCATATGTGGTCATGGTGTAGCGTGCCTGATTTGTGTCGCACAGAGCGGTGATGAAGACCCAAAGGACCCTTCTTCACCTTAACACTGAGCATTTCTTCGGGATAACTTATTTTATACCAGTTTGAGGCCCATAGAAATCACCTTGAAATCGACCACAGAGCACGAAATGAAACACATCCCCCGACTCTTCGGCAGGCCGCTCACTCAACAGGATGTGTTAACATGGTAGAATTGACAACTGTTTAAGTGCCACTGACACATCGAATGTAAAAAGAGAAGTAACTCTGAAATATTCATGTCCTTCTTTCATTTGTTAGCATTTTTGTGAAAATAACCTCCCCTTTTCTAAACATGTTAGTCGTCAGTTCCGTCGACAGAGGGCAGACTCCACGAAGAATAGAGACCGTCTCCCTTCCCGGAACAGAAGCTTAAAAAAGGTCCAAGCGATGAAAATAGAGCACTAGGAGACACGCAGCAGATAGCCAAAAAGCTTTCCTCTCAAGAAAGCGTGGGCAGAGGACGATCAAAAGAAATGCAGCGGCCAAGACAGCCAAACAGAATCCTACACAGAAAACAAAGACATCTGCTAAACTGTTTCCGACACTCACCGTGACTTTGTTTGACGGGAGAAAAGGGATGAGTTCCCATGGTCAGAGAGCAATTTATTCACGGCCTTCTGTTAATTTAGATGGGCTGAAAAGTACAGCACACCTTATACTGGAAATGGCGTTTTTCGGCAGTGACAATTGTCCCGTAATCACATCATCCCCAATACAAAAGGAGGGTCTTTAGCCAACAAATACAGATCAATTAACTCTCAGTTCTTTGGCTATAACCATGTTCCTATTGACTGACTGAATACTATTAAAATAAAGTAGCTAAGTCGGTTTTTTTCTTCCTCCCCCCTTTCATCTCCCGTTCTCCGGGGTCGCGTGACTCGCCCCCCCGGTAAAACGGGCCGATCGGCTTGGCCGAGTTTACCGCCTGAGGCTCACTGGGTTCAGTGGGCTTTGCTCCCGCGTGCTGTTTGGACCAATATGCCGGAGGCCTGATTGCAGTCGTGCAGTTCACTGAGAATACTTCCAATAATACAAATCCATATAATTATGCTCTGAAAGAAGGCCAGGATTTTTTTGTGTCGGCCAGTGCGGAGTTGCAAGTGTTTACACTGATATTGTTGGTGAAGCAAAACGTGAAAGCGACACGCGGGCTAACTTTTTGCCGACTAACTCTTCAAACTAACGCTGTGACTTCAAGCCAGAGCACCGTTGGAAAGAATAACTATACGCACCAACATCGAATGCAAATGAAACATCATCTCTGAAATGCGGCAAGCCGCGTGTTGGTTCATCCTTCACACAGAATATTGCCTTTGACGTTAGTCTATCCCCTTCCTGTTTCACTCTTATCTAATTTATTTCACGACAAACCCAGTTGGGCAACGAAGTGTGTCAATTTCTGGATTTATGTAGCGTATCTGTTATTAATTAAACAAAATGCGAATACAATTTGAAAGATTTGTTTTAAATGCCATTAACATTCACAAAATACTATATTTGGCTATAAATCAGCCAATTTATGCAGATTTTCAAAGAGTTTAAATTGTTGACATTTTATTGTCAGCAAAAGATCAACTTTAATAGGCCTATGTCTGTTTTTTTCTTCTTCAGAGAACACACTTGCCGTCTTGGAGAGGAAATCATCATTTCGCCATTCATTACACAAATCACGATTTGGGAATATATTTAACAAAGCCGTGGAAAATTAACGTCCTTTCAAGTATAATGTCGCCTAATATTTTTCATTGAAGGGGAAGGGGCCAAAATGATATCCATTCTCTATAAAAGAATTATCACCGAGCAGTTGAAGGTTCAATCTCTGTGACTATTGGGCTGCTCATCCTCGTTTAGGCGTCTGTGGTATTGTCTGCGTAGCAGGTGTTTTTCTGAGTGAGAGGAAAACGGCTGATTGCAACGCCTCCCCAGATAAGCTATAACTTTCGAAGACCTAGTAACAATCGACATTGAGTTTAGCGAGTTATTATTTTGATATAGCCTCGGGCACCTGTCAAAAATGTTGGACTTCAGTTATACTTCTCATTTCAAATCTCCTCATACCAGTCTACTTTAGATTTTCAGTCGATTCCTTGAGTGTCTCCTCCCCTTACGCGACCCTACTTCTGAAAAAAAAAGTTGAAAGGAAAGAAAACGGGCGGGAATTGCGCTACCACATTATGTGCCCCTCATAAAAAGCCGTTGACATTTCGCTTGTAAACCCATGCATCATGTTCCGAATATACAGTTTCAATCAGGCTTGATTATTCATGGCCGTACCTCCGCATACTGGACGCACGTGTGGAAACGAGACACCGGCGGGTCTATATTGGGGATCGAGTAAGCACCGTTCCATCAGCGCCGAGTGCCAAGCAGTGATTCCCAGGGCGAGAGGGTCGGGGGCAAAGGGACTGAGGGGGGTGGGATGCCAGGATTGATGAATTCACATTCATCGGTCCGGAGACACCTGACTTTGCTTGGCTCTGTCTCTCCCCCCTTTTTTTCTCTCTCTCTCTCTTACTCGGTCCTCCTTCAATACACCGTGTCGACTACACCACTGGAAGGTCCCGGGACGGGCTCGCAGTGACTGTGCCCCCGTGCAACTCCGACGGTGCACGGCCCGGCCTCTCGCTCGAACAACAAGCGAGGGACACGGGCCAAGGAGTGGATGGAACCGTTCCCGGCGCTTGATGAACACTAGAAACCCAAGTTAGGCTGAGTGGCGGGATCCGCACACCTGCAAGGAGTGAATTGAAGCCCATTTAGGGTCTCTCCACGGGCGCCCCGCACCACGTGCCGCCGAAAACATTAGGGGGCTGGTATTATGGATCCCCGGGTATGCAATTATTGCCATTCCCGCCACTGGTTTAGGAGGGTTTGTCAGTCAGGCCATCAGGCAACAAGACAGTCAGGGAAGGGGTGGTAAGGAGAAAGGGTTACCGAAGACACATTCGTCGACAGCGTCCGGTTTACAAGTGCGGCCACAGCTTGAGATTACAGAAACTGCTTTGCGACCACCGTAGTTTGAGTTCAGTTCTGATCCAGCATATATTATGGGGGATCGGGTCAGATTGCTGTCATCGTCACCTCAGGGCCTCTCCACGCAGCTGTCACATCCCTCGAAAATGTATTCCGCAGATCGAGTGGCTTCTTACATGATCGTCGGCACTCAAAGTATTTCCTACAACGGATTGGTGTGTGATCAGAAAAGTGGAAACCGACCCAGCCGATCCCATAAAAATATCCTCTTAAAGGTGCACCCCCCCCCAAATACAAATCTACAATTTGGAGGGGCGGGATCAAGAATCGCTTCAGTGTAAGGAGCGGGGTAGAACACCCACTTGAAAAGATAATTCTCTTTGTTTTTCATCAGACAAAAAATTCAAGGAACAGTTGCGTACGCAATCTAAATTTAAGGCAGGAGCTTTGTAATCGCGTTGTCCTTATCGCAGTTTTCACGTTTGAACAAGGTTGGCGATTTATGAGTGTTTAAAGTGATGAACTTTTTACCAACGATTGTCCATACATCTGAAATGGAGACACGTAAGAAAGACAGAGCAAGCACGGAAATGAAATAAAGCAAACATTCATTTAAGCAATGTGTAACTTAACCGAGATGCAGAACAGCAGAATGGAGCTCAAGCAAACAAACCCAAATGACTCCTCTTTCGTGTGGCCAGTGTCCCCGCACTGAGGCGAGAGTGACTTGGCGACTGGCTCTTGAAGTACGGCCTTGTAAGGACACGATGTAGCCGCTTGCTCGCCAGTGACTGTGCTCACTCTTCCGCCTCCACTTCCCCCCTGAGTCGCCTGGCCACACTGACCTAGCAGCGTACAATACCCCGCCTCGGACGTCGAGTGCAGCCGGGCCGTTGAACAGTCGTGCTCGGACACCATAGTCGGCACAATGACCTCGCGGCAATACGATAGCATGGAGTCACTCGAAACCGTTCTTCCGTTGTCCTCCAATGAATAAATGTCAATGTGTTCTTCTCTGCAAATGTTTTCTTTTCTTTCCCCTTTATTTTCGCTCTCTAGGCAAGGTCCACCATTCAAACCTCGCAGATGGTGCGAGTTACAAGAAGTACACTGACAAGCACTTTCTCGAAAAAAAAAACTAAGCTGGTTAGACATTGAACGTAAAATTTCATGCTTAGTTTAAAACTTTTTGTTAATTATTAACTGAAACAAGGAACTCCATGCGGTAAACTTTTGTAGGAGTTTTTGTACGGAGAACTCCAACCAAAGTAGTAACGACTACCCGTCTTTATAGTTTTATTATTATTTTGCAACTCTCTAAAGACGTGTGAGAATGCGCTCATTGAACTCTTGGGAGCCCCATCTATTAGTCAAACAGTTTTTTTAACGCTATCTGGGCCAAGTTAGATCGGCGACCGTCGGTCAACCACAGGTACACCTCGAATTATCTTTTGGCAAAGGTTACCAGGCAAAGTCACCCTGTGATTGACAAGTGGTCACTGTTCGGACTTTGCCCTATTCAGCTTTTAACGGCGCTGCCTATAGCGGGGGCGCAAGAGGAATTTCCCCCTCCAGTGTCCAGAGGGAAAAGTTCAACAAAAACTACGAAAAAAGCTACGAAATCAAATTGGTGACTTTTCAGACGGAGATATGGCTCCATTCAACTGTCGTCATTGTAACAACCTTTATAAAGCGCTGTTGTGATCAAGTAATCACGCGTTATCACGAGTCGGCCACAATTTAATCACGATATCAAGTAACGAGCTTTTATTCAAATGAAACTGCAACAAAAATGTTTCTTTGCCACTGACCACCACCCACTAACAGTGACCTGACTTCCCACCTGATTTTGTTAACAACTAAAGAGGGACCCACCTAATCCAAGTCTGCCCCAAAAGAATGTAATGGTTCATAAAATAGTTGGCCCTACCAGTCGACATTTCTTAATCTCGGAGCAGTATTTTCTCATCGACCACTTTCTCCCGCTAAGAGAGCGGTCCCAACACGGCCCTTCACAAAGTTTTGAGATATCCTACAGCCGTTCGCCTCTGACGAGACACAAGAGTTCGTCCCCGGAGACGTCTTGTACTTACGAAACCCCAAGAACCCCCCCCCCCGGCTCATTGGGCCTCAGAAAATAAAATAAATAAGCCCATTATTCGGTCAATAACTACGGCCTGTGGTCCAAAGCGACTTATGCACGAGAAGACCTACGAACGTGGCTTGCCTCGGATTGAATGGATAGCCGAGAAACCCCCACACGAGCCTGACACCTCCTATACATTTTTCATTGCATTTTAAAAAAATTTAATTTCAAGATCCGAAGCTCTCAGACGGTAGAAAGTAAACAGTGTGTTTGCAATTGCTGCCTAGCTGAAAAAGTTTTTTTTGTGTGCCTTTCTTTTTTTTCTGCTCTCTTCTCCTCTTCTCTGGATAGGGCCGGCAGTGGGGTTTTTCTCGCCTCGACGTCCTTCCAGCTACATCGCGCACCGCCCCACAACACAACGCGTGTATTTATTCGTCAAGTCCAACGTTAAATCGCGGACTATCCGGACTCGTGCGTGACGGCCTGCCCGCATCATATCGCATTCATCCCCCCGCTTGCCCAAGACAAATACTCGCTATGCAATGAAACCAGGGCCGGCGGTCGTCCTGCCAATATTGGAAAACACCGGTCCGCGTATAATTTTACTATTATAGGCATCTAATGGGCTAATCCTAGTCATGGCTGAATGGCGAAGACGAAGCGAGACACGTGCAGTATTCTCCTGAGTTTGTATTCCCCGACACCGGTTCCTAAGGCACCCCTCGCCCGACGCACTCAGATTGCACTGAGCACAAAATCAATTAACTTTTCTCCGAAGAGAAAAAAAGGGAAAGGAGAAGAGATTGAGAGACAGAGTGGAAAAAAGTCCAATAGAAGTCTTCCTTTGCATAAGAGCTCAGGCAGATACCGTAGTGAGCACGGCCCGGTAACAATGCAAGTGGGGTGCTGAGGGCTGCGGTGCCTTCAGCGTGGGCCTCGGTGGCCGAGTGACGGGAAAGACGGTGGTGAGCACCATCGCACGTGTATTGTAGCCATGTCTATTAACGACAGGCAGGCAATCACAGGGACTGACATTCAGACCCATCCCTGCCATCATACACGATTGTTCAATCGGCTGTAACAAAACAACGGTATTACTTCGTTAGGTTGCCCTCCTTTATTGTATTCAACCGGTTGTTTGTCTCGTGTGTGCCGAACCTCACTCCAAGAGCCAAATTTCGGCATTGATGGGGTCTATAGGCCTAAATCAGGTTATGCCTTAATACTCGTGGCTTCATAGTGTTGCACCAGTGAAAGTCTAGAAACCTTGAGTTTTAATTACAGCAAAAATATTTAGATTTGAATTGAACACCTAGTGGAGGAGAATGCATCCTTCGAGAAAAAACGTTCCCCGCTTTAAGAATCCGGAACAATTCAAATTGTCTTCTTTATAAGGAAAAAACTTTAAAATCACCAAGCTTTGAGTCTTTGAATTGCTTTCTGTCGTCTCAACGAGGACGGAGACTCTAGTCTAAATCAAACTATGCCGTTACGGATTTCCAGTTTTCACATCAGTACAAAAACCAGACGAAAAATCGACGGAAAGATTTTATCAGTTTCAGATCGTGCCTATCTTGCCAAACTGTTGTAATGGAGAAATCGTGTTACTGCGGCCGACATCCTTCCGCTAGTCACTCACCGGGTCAGGGCACGGGCTCCGCGACTGGCTCTCCCAAACAACGGCCAGAGGAAGAGCCAGACTGATTGACGGATCGTGGGATGGGGAGAGGAAACTCGGAGAGAATCACCAGGGAAAGAAGAAAGAATAGCGCTGCACTTCATTTCTATCGCAAATACTGCAAGGAAGTGACAAATACTGTTGTTGCCAAGTTCAAGACCGCATAAAAGAACATGTTGAAAAGCTCATTATTGATCTGTTTCAGAGCAAACCCGAAGTAACTGAAGAAAAAAAACAGTGTGTTAGGACAGACTGAATAACAAACATTACCTCCAGTCGACAGAGAATGTTATTGACATAGACACAATACAGTACGGGCCAGTGGAAGACTGAATACACTTTGAGTTGCGTAAGCATTGCAAATGTCAAAGTCAAGAAAAAAATCCTCCATGATGAAGAGTAGAATATTGCAACAGGAATTCTCATCACCGCAAGAGAAGTAACAAAGTAGTGCAACATTAAAATGCCAATTAAGCCTGAACAGGGTCGGCTTTGGATAAAAAAAAGTTTGATATTCGGACATTAGCGGAATCCGCCCCCCCCCCGAAACATTTTTCCTGATACGGCCACAGTGCATTGTTTTCAGGAGTTGAGCCTTTAGGCGTTTTCAGAGTAACTCTTTGCGGTAGTGACATCTTGTGTTGCTGCCCCAATTTTCACCCAAAAATAAATACATACATAAACAAAAAGACAAAGAGGCGGGGGGGAGGAAAAATAGAGGGTCATACTTCCTGAAATAGCACCACAGAGCGCCAAGAATCCTAGAATCCTAGAAGTGGCCCCGGACCGCACTCCGTAAGGACTGCGCGCTACGCGCCCGCGGGCTTTTTCACCATATCTGCTTTAGTTCACGCCCCCCCCCCGGAAAATCCTGGATCCGCCCCTAATGATTGTCATTTCGTATAAGTGAATGAGTTCTTGTAATAACTAAAACCGAAGATACTTATTAGGAAATACTTTCTAGTTCAAATTTTAGAAATGAGTTCGACACCAAGAATCTGTTTGTTTCAAATACTTTTGAGACAAAATAAAGAACTTATTTCTGATAAAATGCTCCGTAAAATGCTTCTCATCCAACAGATGGACAATAAAGCTGGAGGCCTTTATGTTTCTCTCTGATATCCAGTATATAGCTCCAGCGCTAGTGTTCTGCTAAGCATCAGGACACTTCTTGAGATCATTTCGACGGCAGTTTTATGAAATCGGCATACCGTTCTAAGGAGAACTGCCCATTTTTCCAAGACAGGTCGGCCAAATCTGCTAGCTTCTTTTTGGGGGCTAAATGCACAGATCTACAGTCATAAGTGTGAACCCATGACCTGAGAGAAAAACCAGATATTGGATAAATTGAAAGTTGGCAGATTTTGCTTCTCATGGATGTATTTCCACGGATTGGCCATAGTTTATGGAACAGCTGAGATCTGGAGAGGGGAATTCATCCCGGGCTGTGAAATTGTCCAAAAGAAAGCTGGCCATTTCAAATTTCAAAGCGCTGGCGGCACTGCTGTTGAAGTTAGGTGGAGACTCGATGGACGAACTGAGATGGCCAAGCTAAACGACCCACTACACAGCGACGTCGACGCGGTATCCTGTCAAGAATGCTGACTCACGACCGCTTGACTCGGCGGATTCGTGTCAAAGAGTAAATCAAGATACTAGAACAAACTTTTCTGGAGTTTTTGTTTATTGCCGTGCTGTTTATAAACGATCCATCGCCAAACATTCTCCTTCTTGTCTCTATCCGTTCCGCTCACATCAACGGTGCACGGTAAATAAACAGTGTAGCCGCGGACAGAGGAGTTGGTCAGGCGGAGAGCAGACTGGTCAAACACGGCCACCGTCTGGTCAGTATTGTCCCCCACACTCACGAGATTATGATAATACAAACATCACACAAGCGCTCATCAAAAGGACCCAGCTAAATATACCCTCTTTCCCTGTCGATATCACAAAAAAGATAGGGCTAAGATTTTAAAAGGGTAACGTTTGCGCAGCCTGGGATGAAGGCTTAATTGTTACCGAGGCGACAGTGGTTTGGGCGGGAGGACGACGTCTGTCGAAATACTGCCGATGGGGTGCTGCAAGTAGGCCATATTTTCAGTGAGAGTTTGCAGAAATGCATTATTATACGCATCTTTTGCATCTACAAAGTATTCTTTATTTTTATATGACAAACACTTAAACACTCAAACACTTTAACTCCAAATTGACGACTTATTTCTACAGTCTTTCTATCACAATTCCCACTCGGGCATTTCACATCTCATTGTCAGCTTCTTTCACAAACATAATTGTACCTTATTAGATGTCAGATTTCTTATGTGGCCGACATATGAGTTTTGCTGTCTCCAAAATACCCGACACACAATGTCAACCACCGCGTCACAGATTTGGTGTGGGCATGTGGTCACCTCAATGAAAAATGAATTGAATGAAGAGAATTTTTAGTAGAACAATTCTTAGAACCCTAGGTTCAAAAGATGTGTTAATTTCATCAAAAATAGGAAGGGGGCGGAGAAGGAAAGGAGCCTGTCCGCCTGTATTCCCTCTATTTCCCTTGTACGAATAAACTTCGCGGGTATTCCTGCCAGCGTAAAACTTCAGTCCGTGCAGCTACCAAGCACAGCTATTTTCACCGTAACTGTATTCTCCGTGCAAATTTCGTGAATAGAGGGGCAATTAATCTAATTCACACTGTATATTGGTCCAATTAATCAAGACCACTCGAGGCGGGTAATAATTGCAGTTTGATCACCATAAAGGGAGATCATTTCGGTCAACACAGCCAGGTCGGTGAATGTGGACACGCGATAAGGACCGGTTATTTGCGAGGTAGAGCCCAATTTCTGATTGACGGCTGTTGCATGCAGGGAGGGGCTGAAAAGAACGTTACCCGCAATATGTCAATGTCAACAATGAAGGAAAAGAGACATTCCTTGTATATCCCGTGCATCATGCAGAACTGAATATTAAATTCATTTTTTGATGTGTAATTCCAAAAACGCGTAATTTTGAGACATGGAACGGTGAATGTTGCATAACCTCAACGCGGTTGGCAATTAGGCCTTCATTCCGTTTCACACTTTAAAGAGACTAGAAGGAGATTGGAACCTACTTTCAAATACCAGCAGATTTGACCAAATTAGATGAAAAAGGGCCACAGACAATAATACCTCCTTAATTTTGTACAAACAAAAATTGAAAACCAAAGAAATTCCCTTGACTGACGGCAATGCCGCCATCTCTCAAAGTATAACGAGTTTAAAATAAAAACTTCTCTTCCATGTCATCAATGTAGCTTTGGGCGGATATTATTCTGTTTTCTGTTGGACAGTTTTTTTCATTTTTTTTCTTTTCTCGTTGTTGCTTCTTTCGCGAGGTCACCGTGACGGTATAATGTCATTTGAAATTAACCAGGGAAATAAACTGAGTGCTTATTATTTTGGATAGTTTTGCGGGTTTTTGTTTTTAGTTTTATCAATTTGCTGAGTCTAGCTGTATGAATCGTTCAATCTGTTACATTCAGTACAGCGTCGTGTTCTCTCACTTTAATGCGGAGTCACAGATGCTGTTTTAAGTTATTTGCACATAAAAGGTTTGAAATGAATCGAGGGATAATTGAACATGACAACAATTATATCGGCCGTGAACTTCTGACTCGGCTACCGTAGGCAGCAAATCGACATATCCAGTCATCCGTGGCCGACAGGAGAGACCTACTGGCCCCAGTCCTTATCGGTACCACGGTGAGAATATGGGTGCCCGGTTTGCCGGCCGGGGCCCGCGTTCATCCCCCGGAGCACCCTATAATGACCGTTAGCTTCGTGCCCCAGGCGATGGGGTGTGCGGGTCAGCTCACCGCCCACTCACTTTGCCTGCGACGCGGTGCGTGGATTCCTGAGTCCCCGTCACGGACTTTTGCCCGCATTATAACTCAGCCTTATCAAAAATTGACCCCTTTTTGATGGGCCGGCTAGAATAATGCGGCTCCAGAATTCGATTGTTGCCATAATATTTGTAATGGTATTATACTTTTACAGTTTGACAATTAACTGTTAGCCTCACTAAGACCAAAATTGGCAGGGCAAGATTTGTGACCATAACAACACAATAAAAGACAATTAACAAGAGATTTATGCGATTTTCTACTGCGCACCCGACGTCCAGTTCTGTTTTGTTTTTTTGTTTTTTGTTTTTTTGGTGGGGGGGGGCTGATTTTCTCTCCACGTTTGAGAATAAAATGACTTGCCCTCTCTCCCTCTGCTTTCGCTGCTGGATGATATTCAGGGGTTGTGTACTTGAAAATAGTTATGAGTAAATCACTTAACAAACAAAATTTCCGAACACGAACTACGAATGTGTTAACGGATTTTTTTCTTCGAGTTTGGGACTGTCACTAGAACGACAGGCTCAAAATTCTCCTTAAACTGGACAAATTCAGTTTGTGGGAAGTGCATGGTTGATTACACCAGACGCGTTGCTTTTTATGCAAATGTTACTGCCGCGTTTGGGGCTCTCTGTATTGAATCTAAATCGAAGTCACATTAAAGAGTTGATTCGGGGCTTCTTCTAACGTCACTTGAGGAGTTTGGTATCTGCGTCTCAAGTACTGCAATCGCTTCACTTCATCAATGTAAACCAGATGGAATTGGCAAACACGTCAAGTATATTGATTGCTCGTTCGAGGGTCGGTGATCCGCAAAGCACCGTTACCTGGGTGCAAGGTTGACAATTCCCATGCATGCTTGTACAGCACACGTCGGGAGCCCACGACAACACGTAATAGTCGCATAAGGACCTGTGTAAACAGCGAACAAAAAATGTGTCATGTACATGTACAATAGCAGTTGGTCCGGAGTCATAACAGAGGGTAGGCCCTATGATGAGAGTAGGCAGGGCCCAAGATCTGTCAGGAAGGGGGGGGGTAGCGCAGCGTTTCAATTCAAGACTTTTGTTCTTAAGATTAATACTCCTTCCCAAGACAACAACCACATGGTAACTGTACGTGACAGTCATTGGTCCATTTCGAGAACTGTAGTTCGATTCTACCGGTGAATTGACTCCAGCCGGTGGGACTACGCGGCTCAAAACACAAATGGCATGCAGTTACCTCTCCCCGACCGGCGTTGCACCGGCACCTATGAGGGAAAGATGGTCCGTGAAGTCAGCCGTTTCCGCCCTGATGTGGCAGCAACAGGCTACGTGTATTCATTCTCTGGGAAGATGGTTTTAAGAATGTTTATAGGCCCGGTGAGCTGGGGTAATAATGTTTAACAGCCTGGAGCATCACTGAGTACTGATTGATGCATTGTTGGTACACGTTATTCTCTTGCATAATTACTATTAATTCCAATCCATTAAAAACAAACAAATAAACAAACAAACACAAGAGTCCATGAGTGATTTCTACAGAGGACATCGTACCATTCACCATGCATTTCATGTGACAGCCGCGGCCGACACTGAACACGACAGTAGCGCGTACCGAGAAGTCAGGGGCAACCGGGTTTACCGACGAGGCAGCGCACGGTAGGAGGTTGCTACTATGCAAGGTTAGGGCGGAGCTCATTACGTAAAATCGGTCGGCAGATTCCAAACTCCGTATCTCATCACCCCGGTACGAGGTAGTAGGGCAAACAGTCTCCTTTGTAAGCCGTGGCAGCTCGGCCACATTGTGGGGGCCTATACATGTAGCTGGAGGGAGTTCAGTCCAACCTAATTTGGCAGTATCAACTAGCATCGACAAAAATTTCAATACAGTCTGCTTTTTGTATCGTTGTATAAAAATTCATCACATCGCAGGTGAGACGATTGAAGCGAGTGACAAAGTAAAAAGGATGTATCATCAACGTGCAACTGTAACACTGACATTTCCGTGCATGTTACTTTGTGTTTTTCCTTTCCTGGATTTATACCTTACTTGGTCTTTATTAAGCGCACTTTGAGCTTCGTTGACCGCAAAGCAAACTGTTCAAAACTTGGCTGAAAATTTTGTTTGATTCTCTGGTCCAAAGATTGCTGAACTAATCCACCGTGTGTTTGTGCGGGTGCTTGTTTTTTTCAGTACTGTACAGACAAAGTAAATTTATCTGATGGAACCCGCAGTTCCACCTTCAAAGCGATCACAACTCTATAAGAGAGGTCCCCCTTTCTATTTATATGTATGTAGTTATTCTTTCTATTTTTCCAAGCCTTGAAATAAGATCAGACAGAAGCATAACCAGACATATTGCCTTGGGCACCTCTGTTTAATTTTAATCATAAAAACTTATAGCAGATGTAATCTTACAACATGATCAATTGCACACTTGATGGTCATTCGTGTAAACTTATTTTCAGACTTAAGATCCCTTCCGGCACTTCCCTAGTGATTGTCATAATGATATGACAACATCACGGTCTCCATCACAAAGTTTTTGCAGGAAAAGACATTGCGTACAAAATCATACAGGTAAACAAAAGTGTGCTTGGTGACACCTGAATAGAAACGCAATGGAAGATGTTTACGTCATGTACTTACGTCATCCGATATAGACAAGGTCCAAGGAAGCAGACGACCTTGTTGATGAACGTCATTTTCACTCAGAATTAGACATGTTTCTTACCAGTGCTACTCTGTCTTTTCACGTATTCTGAAAGATAATATCCCTTTTGATTTGCTGCATAAACCAGCAAACATTGGAATGTATAATTCACTTATATGAGAGACGACAAAAATTGTCTGTTCATTTCCCGCCATTTTGAACCGGCGCTGAACCAACTCCAACTTTTGGTTCTCGTTTGGTCGGTTCTCGTTTGGTTTCACCAATGGCCAAAGCAGGAACATGTTTATGGTCAGGATCTCAGGAACACGCCCCAGAAGGGGATAATAAGGTACAAAAATTGCTAAAGACGGTACAACCCCGTCTACCAAAGAAATTTCTAAAAGCACAGCACAATAATATTAAATCACGTTGGTACATTTTCAATCTGTGTTCGTTGCAAACTTCATAATTAGTTCAAATTTTTGAAATATTGCATTAGGCTTTGAAAATCTTAACTTTTTATGAAAGTAAAGTGATTGTAAAGGTTATCCTAGAAAATAACCTCTACTCTTTAGTAGAGATTATCTTAGAAATCAGGATGAGAAGTGACACGAAATTATTTCGAGTACAGATTCTGCGACAAAACTACAACTTTATTTGAGACTAGAATGCCCGATGTTTTCATAGGCAAGTACTTCTGTGTTTAAGTTCGTTAGTTTAATGTTAAGAGTATCTACTGCTTCAACGGTCTCTAGTTTCAAATCTAATCATTTCAATATTGCACCTCTGGGCCTTGCAAGCATTTAAAGGTGAAGTTCAAGAAAGAAGGCTGTCAATGTGAAATTCTGGCGCCCTCTGTTGACTTTGCCTGCACTTTGCAACCGAGGGTTGAAGTGTATGGTAGGGGAATTGTTCTGTAGTAAGGTGTCTCATCGGCCAGACAACTTCGACAGAGGTCGGATCGTGCGATGCGCTGGCTTCATCGCTGACAGAGCCCTGGTCGCTTCTTGCTCGCTTCTTGATGTGTGCCTGGTATGGGTGGTGGTGATGGTGGAAGATTTCGGCCATCTTGACGGGCAGGGTGGAGTGAGGGAACGGCACATCGCCAAGTAACGGGAAGGGACAGTACTTTGGAATCTGTGGCACCCAGGCAATGGGCACTCCTCGGGGGGTAGAGTAGACCATGTAGGTGCCTCTTGGATTCGTTGGCACCTTGCTTACGGGGTACTTGGGCGAAGCCATTTGCTCAGGTGATGACTGGGTCGGTGGTGTGCAAAGTTTGGATGAAACCGAACTCTGATTGCCGTGATCATTGCTTCTCTGATCGATGGGGTTTCGGTCGCTTTCCGTAAAGCCCAGTATACTATCGATACTGAACGGACCAGTAAATTTGGACCGCGGCTTATTGACAGCAGCGCCCGACTGTACTCGGCTGTTCTGCTGCTTCTGCTCGGTGGTCTCCCGTTCAGTGCTCCGAGCAATACGCTTGCGGCGCCGTCGGAAGACGCCGTCCGCGAAGGTGTACTCACTGTCCTCGTTGATAGTCCAGTAGTTGTCTTTGCCCCAGGGGCGGGCCGGGTCCCGCAAAATCTTGACGAAGCACTCATTCAGGGACAGGTTGTGGCGAACCGAGTTTCTCCAGCCGGTGTAGGGCCCCCTGAAGAAAGCGAACTTCTTCATCAGGTACTCGTTGATCTCGGCCAAAGTGAGTCTGCCCGCGGGCGAGTCGCGGATGGCCATGGCAATCAGGGCGATGTAGGAGTAGGGTGGCTTCGGGTGGCGGTGGTACGTTGGTTTCCCTTTGCCTGCCTTCGATTCGCAGTCCTTGGCTGTTGGCCCGTTCTCCTGCAGCCGGCAAGCTTCATCCAGCGCAGAAGGATCGTAGTTCAAGGCGGCGGGAGACAAGGGCGAGTCCGAGGCCGAACTGGTCCAAGTCTCAGCCGGGCTGCTGGGTGAGGAGAGATGGTGAATGTCTTCGACATTCATCTTGATGAAATGTTGATTCCAGCGAGATGACGGAAAACTGTCACGCTAGTGCATCACAAAGACGCAAGTACATCATGCCCAGTTGCTCTCAACTTGAGGACCTCTTAACGGGTGACTGAGACGGTCAGCGACAGTCAAGCTACCCAACCTTCGTAAGCGTCCTATTAAACAAAAATCCTCACCACTTGTCTCAAAAAGCCAACGGTTCGACCGCAGTTAGCACTTTGCGGGTGGCAATAACGATGTCGACGGAACTATTCCGAGGGTGGGACGCTTCGTGCTAGTTCCCGATTGCTGAGACAACGCAAAGTCAACCGCCCTCGGTCGGTCTGTCAAATTTATAAGCCTGGTGCCGGCCGACGCAAAGTTGACACAAGTAAAAGGGCCGTACCGTCACCATAATAGGGCGACTCAAGGGGGCGACCGGGTGTTTTATTCTAGTCGGCTGCAATAGGCCCTTTCGGGCTTCGTGCTATTGACTCGTGGGACATCAATCACTCCGAGGTGGCGTGACGGGGGCCAGCGGGAGCGAGGAACGGCACTGTGTTTGCTCGTCACTGGTCCCGGCCATCATGTTTTCAATAGGCCTACACACACTTGGCGAGAAAACAGTGACTGGATGAGGATAAATGAGTTATGACAGTGTATGAGGAAGAGTTAACGGGAGAACGTAGGCACGAAAGATGAAAACAGCTCTATGCAGTGACCAACTTCTAAAGTAACGAACAATGCTGTTGTCAAAAGTCCTGTGGTAGGAGAAATTGGACGCCCTCTGTTTTCACTATCACAAATGTTTCAGAATGTTTCCCCAAAATGAAACTACAATGAAAAAAAAAATGATTGTGCACATAATTTGGCTTATCTTTAACTTTTTGCAAATCAGGCAGAACCGATTCAGAAAACGGTAATTTCCCTAGCCCTGGCCAACACAGCAGATAGCCTCATAAAAGGGCGACCTGGTTGGCTTGAGGCCCAAAACGCAATCAGACCGTGAACTAACATGTTCATTTAATAGGACCCGGTACTCCAGTCACGTGATCATAACCCTGAATGGAAGTAGCGAGCATATGGTCGCTGCCGCCAAGATAACTCCAAATAGTATTTCATATTTTAGTGCAAATGTCGACACACTGCAACCACTCTTAATTAAGCAAAATTCAGAAATGGCGTCGCTTGATTGCGAGACGAGGGCAAGGTTTAACGTAGTGGTTGGATGGAGGGTGTACAAATGCTGAATGCTGTGCTCCGTTTTATTTGATACGACACGGGAACGCCTATCATTGGATATACGTGTTGCGGGTAGTCAGATCCCATAAATTGGGGGCAAAAAATAATATATTTGTCCCGGCACATTATTCCGATTCCCTGTTTCCAATTAAAAGCGATCCCCTAGGTGTCGACCGCACAAAACCATTTTGACGGTAACACAAGCAGGGGAAATGTTCGCGAATAATCTAAATGACCCCCCCCCCCCAATATCATCCTCTATCCGTACACCCCGAGCTGAAGTGCACCGATGCCAGTGGCTTTTGTAAATTTAGTCCTCCAAACAGAATTTCTACAAATGACTGTGCTTTGAAATTCAAGGTTCCCTTTGATAGAACCGATTATTTTATGAATTCATATTTTGTTTGCACTGTCAATGATTGGAATGCCATCCCAAAGCCTTTCCTCATGGGTCAACTTATGTCTTAGCCCTAGGTTTGATTACTATTCTCTCTGGAATTTCATTGTTACTGTCTTTAACTTTGTTCAAACTAATTTTATTTCTAGCCTTTTATACATTATTGTAATTGTTGCTTAACTGTTCCTCAAATATTGTCATTTTTCTGTTTTATATTGCATTCTCCAACCCCTTTAGAGCCTGATTTTATCTTCTTTTTTTACTCATTCGATTTTTACTACAATACCCAATTTTAGAAAGTTTGCAAACCGCACGTTTTTCTAGCTTTATGGAAATGTTTTTGGTTTCACTCTTAAGTTTTATTTACATACTTCATTTAATTAATCTTATTTTAATATCTCTTGCGATCGTGGGTTTTACGTTTTTATGTGACCTTTTCCACTATTCGCGACTAATGTCGAACGGAATGTTAAGTGTTTTGTAATACTTATTCGCTTAATGTATTACCTTTCACCTTTCATTGCTACAACTAGTGTTCTGTGCTCTGCAGTGTTTATTCCAATTATTTTAAACTTGACCCGTTTATTTCATTACATTTTACAATATTAGATTAGCATTCATTAATCGATTTACGTTTCAAATCGAATTAGGGCCCTTATGGGAAGCAGTTTTGTAACTGATAAGGCCACCCTGTACAAATGAAATAGTTATTATGTCAAAGCAAATAAAAATAAATAAGACGTCAAGGACGCCCTCTCGCTCAATATAAAACGTTAGGATATTCTTATCATACTATTATCACAACTTTCCAGCTATAAACCCAAACGTCACAACTGTTGAATATGCAAAGTAACAGCTGTATTCACTCGAGCACTCTTACAAATTACAAGACCGAGGCCATTCATTATCTCCACGTCTCATGTATATTTATTTAACATTAATATACAACCATCTGTGATGTCATCATACATCTATACGTGGGAGCACGACACTATATTAAGGTTTCTCTGCGACGAAAACTGGTTGGAAAGATACAGTATAAAACTTGGACTCACGGAAAACGGACTCATCTGTTGTACTGCGCATGACTAAGCGCATGCACAGAGTTATGAGCAGGGACATGCAAATAGGAAAATAGGAAAAACAGACCAGGTTACGCGCGAACCAAAATGTCAAATAACACTGGTTGTCCACATCTTGCAAATCTGGAAACTCGTATACTTCCTCACAGATAACATCGTGGCCATAACTTCAGAAATAAGCCCAACTTTACATCGAGTCTGCCATGCAAGGGAGTAACATCACGGGCAGGAAACTAAATGGGGTTTCAACGATATATATTTCTTGCCAAGGTCGGCGCATTCTGTTAGCGTTTTTCGAAATTACACGCATCCAGTTACGAAACACTGATTAACTCAAGAAATCGGCAATTTTTTTGGGGGGGGGGTTGTTTTACGAGGTCAGTCCCCTGTGTTAAGCCCCAACGCAATCTCCTCTCATTGAGTGTTTGTGCTAAATAAACACGGTTTTCAGAGAAAAGTGACTAAAAAAAGAAATCAGTACAAGACTTGTTATGACAAGTTCAATTAAGATATTAACATTATTTGCACATTTTTAAAGGATATCCATATATCTATTTCGCTCGAGTCAATGACCTGACCGGACAAAAATTCTCCACAAAAATACACTCCACAAAAATACACTATAAGTTTAAAATGCAAAAAATAACATACTTGTTTGCATTTGTTTTCTTAAACCCGGTGCAACGTTGACTGGCCGGTACCATTGTGCATATACAGTTCTCACCGAGAGTTGGGGAAAATATATTATTTTAACATGTTCTCCGGCAAAATTATGATACAAGTTATGAACAAGCGTGTAGGCCTATGCCTGTTCTGTCTAGTTCATTTGGCAATACCACATACTATTCTTTAAAATTTGCTTCCCTCAGATTGGTCAAGACCTAGCGAGGGGCGAATAACAGGATACAGGATCGATATAATCCGCTAGACCGACGACAAATAAGCGATCGTCACTTACGTAGTGGTGTCCACACACCATATCAAGTACGAAATGATTTGACAACACATCAACAACAGGTTCAAGGCTTGGTCAACGGACTAGCATAAAGTGGGCGTACATCCCTTTTCAACCTCGGCTTCCAGCCATAGCTCTTTGTGGACCTCGGGTTTATTGATTTCTGTTCGGTAAATGTGCTCGTTTTATACGACAGTATACATCGAATTTGATAGCCCTGGGCCCCTTCTCTTCAGCTGTCAAACTGTCTCTGGGACAAGAGAAGATCTGTATGGAAACTCAAGCCGGTTTAAAGCCGAGTGTTGAAAAGGGAGATCCTAAGTAGCTTTGTGTTCTCTTAGCTCCAAAGAGTGAATTCCCCCGACACTCTATTCGAGTGGACGCCACTCCCTCTGACTGAAACTGGGGACAAGACGATGGGAAGTGAAACTTATTTTCCAATTAATAAGGGTTCGCTCTAACATGGATTGGGGTGATTCCTTTTCAACCCAATTCAATTTAAATCTGTGGTGATTTTCGTTCTAAATCGTCGGGCCCCCTAGTTCCATTCTTTGGAAGCGAAAGACGTTACTGCTCGACTGACGTGAACAGCCCGGAATAATCGAGCACTCAAATCTTACCATAGAGGAAGGGCACAGTTATTTTGTATTCTTCATGCTTGGTGTACATGTGCACGAATACTTCGGCCCACACAAACTTACATACCAGCGGCACAGCAAGCGGGGGGAGGGCGTGGCCGGTAGCCAGATTATTGCTTAAAAATTCCGAGCTTGAGAACTGTAGAAGGGAGGAGACAAGGGGGAGGGAAAACAAAGAGGAAAATTAAATCGGCGCGGAAACAATCCAATCACTGCTGTTCATGATGATGCATGACGGGAAGGGGGCGTGGCCGACGGGCAGTAAAGGGAGAGGGAACTGGGAGAAAGGGGTCGCTGTCATCGTCAGATTTGACCTCTTTCTTATTTGGTTTGTATATTGGCATTCGCATGCATTTTCGTTTTAATATCCAGCTCTGGGGTTGTCTTTTTGGGGAGCAATCCAAGACATGCTACAAACAACACTGGAGCCCCGCCCCTCTTTCTTAATATCCAGATTCATTTCTACTTCAATTAAGAAGCCGTCATTGAACATTGTGGCTGAGTTCGGGCGGCTTGTTCCCGTATGTTCACGAACAGCTCGATTTTTTGTTCGTGGGTCGGTGGCTCGAACGCCGAGAACAAACAACCGGTTATTACAAGCAACATGCAACATGGAGGCGTCCATGTACGTTATACGAGAGTTAAGGTTTGGATGGGCTGAATTCTTTTCTATATAAACAGGAACATTCATTTCTGTGCTTCGGAAAATAATATTAATTTTGCAAAACTTCCCATTGTCTACATGGTCTATGGCTTTGGAAGCCATCTCTCTACTTTTTGCAGCTGTTCAAAAATCAAACCTCACGAGTTTTTCCGTGTGTTCCTGTAAAACCCTGACGAGGAGGTGGTGTGTGATCCTGTTCCCAGAACAGTGTTCTTGAGTCGTGTTCCCACCGTTCGAGCGCGAGAACAAGAAACCCGTGTCAAAAACAGGCCGCCCGAACTCGACCTATGCGTCCCCCTGAGCATTACCTACCCCAATGATTAAGGCAAACAAGGGGGCGCCACACACACAGTCCAGACATGAGCCATAGCCCGTGTCCGTGAATTACTTGGCTACGATTGGAGATGACAAATGAATCTACGGAAGCCGCTTGCTCGTGTCTTCCTTCATTTCTCATATACTCACACGTTATATTCAAGCCGAAGCCAAGTAATTTGGACGCAACACTCAGAGCTCCGACGGCTTACAGTCACACCCAAACTTTTGTACAAAGAATGGCTCACAATGCAACAGTGGTGGGAACACAAGGATGTGTATTTCCTGGCAAATTGCTCAAGCTTCACTTGGTGGCTCAAGACAAAGCACAAATCTGTAATTAACAGTCTTTACTCAGACACCAGTCACGTATGTATAGATAACCAAAACGCCAGGTCGTCAGAATGTTGTGGAAGCCAGACCTCTTTAAATTTGGGGCCGTCCATAAAATGAGTACAATTGGGTTTTGTACACCATGTGCACCTTGCTTGCGCATGGGGGGGGGCGCAAAACTTGACGAAAGGCTATAATCGTTGCTCAGGACGATATTTATCAAAGGGCTATATAGGGAAGCGAAGTTCGACGTTTTAACAGGGGAAGCTTCTGGGTTCCTCTCTCTCTCGAGACTGGCAATAAAACCGTATTTTACAGGAAAGTACATTGTATTTCCCCAGACAGTTGTAAAAAGAAAAAAAGCGCGTTCGTGTAGGGGCGTGCGTCGTCACATTTTGCATATCCATCCGTAGCAGGTCCAAAAACAACGCTGTCAATCCCCAGTTAGGTCTCATCCCTACAATGGCCACCCCCAAATGCGCATGTAAGGGGGGGGGTTCGGAACCACAGCTTGTGCCGCGCATACGGAGAACAGGTGCGTAAAACGTCGACATTCTGAGTGACGTACTTCACAGACGGCCCCTTTGTGGGCATAGAAAGATCTCGGCCGACATTTAAGCTCTTATAACAGTGAGATGCACAGGTCTATGAAACCACAAATAATATTTTAAACTTGTGTGCTGAAGTGAAACAGTGATCTGCCCGTTGGAAAGACTTGTAGCAACACACTCAATGTAAAAGAACTCCAGGAAAGAGCTCAAAATGAATTTCTCAATCCGTCCTTCCGATACTTCACCTAATCTTTTGTTTAATCTACAGAAAATCGAAAACCACGGTTTGTTGAGTTAGTTGAACTGCTTCCCATACACGAGATTCTGATAGACAAATACGTACACACAAATAAGTTGAAGTTACATGTACACGTACTTACACAGTGGATTCATCAAACATAGAAATTTAAGGCAACATACACAAGTCACACATCATAGCACCACTTGCACAAAGACACATTCAAGTGGGGAAAAGGCATGCGCATGCAAAACTTAATGCTTGAAAACACAGCACCATGCATGCAATGATTAAAGCAACTGAACTCCATGAAGCGGGCAAACAAAATATCAAAATAAACAAATCAAATCCATTTATCACAAATGAAGAATGCATATTCATTACATCGGCCAACGGCTGGAATACTATCTTACGCATCACTTCATATTTACAAAAAATGCTGCAGAGCAGCACTTTCAAAGGTAGTCACGCCAGCTTAAAATGGAAGAATCTAAATGATTAGATTGTCGATTTGATACAACTACCTGCAGTCTGGGGTGAATAAAGCTTAAGTCTAACGAGTGGTGGCGTTGCCAAACTTTACAACCTAATAAGTGGTGGCGCTATTGAACAGAGCCACTACCTCCTATTTCAACTTTTGACAACTTTGTAATCAGAAGTGATTAATGTAGAAGAAATGAATAAAGATTACAAAGTATCGTTTACCAGTTGTGTACACACTGCTTACTGTTTAAATGTCTTCATTACTAACCTGAAATTCCTAACATCCTTTATTTAGAATAATGTGCCTACATAAATGTCATTAAAAACTCCACCTAACTCAATTTGGCATACAAGTTATTTTTTATCATTGAATACAAAATTATAGTTTTTTGTAACTGATTTATTTGATTTACATAACCATAAATTCTGATTCCACTCAATTATAGATGAAATGACGAAACTCAAGATGCGATAACAATTAATTTGAAAGGAAGACGTTTCAGCAAACACAAAGCTTCAAAAACTGACATTTCATTAAATTAATATATAAAATCTAATTCTTTAACTTGATTAGCGCATCATAAAATATTTTGTATCTAATGGTAAGTGTATAACAGACAGCAGCACACGATTTGTTGCACACAATTCTGTATAACAAATAGAATTAAAATTTGTGTACACATTATCCAGTATGCTTTGAGTGAACGAAAATCGACTGTCTCTGTCTGGCAAGTTGGCTAATCTTGAAATATACAGTTGATATGTACAGGATCGTCAGGTGTTTTTTAAAAGTGCACCATTCCCTAGGAGAGGAACAGTAACAGATCTCCTGGTGGATAATAACGATGCATTCCAGTAGCAACTGAGGTTTGAAAAGTTCAATTATTAAGAACTCAGAAAAGTGACGAATTTTGATAAATGGAAAAAAAACGAGTCTTCAATCAGAAAACCAACCTGTAAACAGCTTAAAGACTTGCAAAAGGGACCATTGTTAAACTGGTGGCAATACTAAAATCTCTGGAACATCAGGGGGTTTAAAATCATGAGTATTTCGGTTCTGAATCTTGCAAATGACAAGACAGTCAAAAAGAAAATGCCTCCGTTGTGCGTATCTGCTGTCATCCAGCATCTCCAAAACGAGACCAAATCCACGGGGTCCTACACAAAGACGGGAGAGGGTGCCCCCTTGGACTTGCTAGTGACATGGAGGTCAGAGCTCTCGGCGCTTTGAGCTGGCCTGGTGGCACGAATCTTCAAGACTGCAAACCAAGCAAGGTATTAGTACACAGAGTGACAACATCCTTTTCAAGGAAACTTGACACGTGGATAGCTCACACAAGAGCGCGCGAGGAGCCAGTTCCTGGCAGTAGTATCACTGACAATCATAACAGAATTTATTACTAACGGGATTCAAATTGTCTTCATATTCCGGAATAGAGTACCGAAGAGTGACGTCACTGTGAACAAGAAAGTGCAGTGCAAACGAATGGAGTACGCACGCATGTTGGTTCACGCGCTGGTTCTCGTGCTAATGCCTTTTACACACTAAGTGTGCGCGTGACGTATTTACTTCCGTACTCTATGGTGCCATCACAACTTTGACATTTGACCCAGCATCACAACGTGACGCATAAATAGGTTCCTGTGGTACAACCTTTGCAATATGATCCTGCATGGCTGCAACTGAATAGAACAATTGCACCTGTTAAGTCACGTGACTTGTATTGCAGAGTGGGTATTCAATATCAACAAACATGCAAAGTGTTTCATAAGTATCATTCAACAAATATGAAGCCGATGGTTGGTACCGTACTCAGACTACTGATGTGCTGGGTACTCTACCTTCACTTGGCTGTATTAGTTGTAACAACACTCAAAACACACGTTGCGATGGGGTTGATATCCACTACAAGTCGCGTGATTTAGAGGGCGCAATGGGTCTATTGTTCGTAAGCGTGACTGCATGCCTTAATTATGCAATGCTTCAACACACACGGCAACACACTTTCCAACTTGTCAACACACTTTTCAACACGCAGTATTGTCATCAGACCATAATCCACGTTACTTCATGGAATAATCTCACAAACACTTGTGCCCTCTTCAAAAACATGTACCTACATGCAGTTCCAAGAAACTGCATGGCCGGCGAGACTGCCTGGCAGAAAGAAATGAACGTGCTGATCCAAAATCAGGCAAGCTGAAGTTGCAAGCGAAATAATTTACATACATGTGCATGTAGCGTTTTGGCTGGCAATCTCCATCCGTTGCCATAGGAACCCGAAAACCAAACTCTTATCTCTGTCCTCCCCCCCCCAAAAAAAAAGAGAGCCAAAGAAATGATTGGCCAGACATCATTTTTCACAGGTGACGCAGCGTGCACAGGTAGTCAACCTCTTCCGACAGTGAACATTTTGTACACCTGTGAAAATGACTGGAAAAAATGGATGATTCCTACGCAGAACATGTAGAAAATGATAAGCAGCTTAGCATAACTGCTCTTAAGCCTGTGAAAAGGACACCTTCATGTCCACAGTTTAGCGATTTGTTCGAAGCTAATAGTCTAATTCAGTATTTTAAATATCTCTCTTTCTCAAGCATCCAAACCACAGCAAGTATGTGAACCTGTACCTGGGTATGATCTTTCCATGTGTGCAATCGCTTGATTTTTGCATCAATCGGTGGATCTTATGGCACGGTTTGTTGCTAGTTCCACCATCAGCCAATTGCCATTTCCTTCTCATTCACAATTGTGGCAGATTGTTTCCAAAAAAGGAATTAAGCTTGGAGATTTCAAGGAGAATCAACCAATCAGGCAGAGTGATCGGGTTGATTGTGCAGATTGACCAATCATGCCTTACATGCACACACTTAAAAAAGTGAGAAAAGAAACTGGAATATTTTACACATGTGCATGTAGTTAAGAATTAAATACACCTGAAACTCTGCTTTACCTTTCAACCTAATGATAAAGAGTACATACATTGAAGTCCACTACATATCAAATGAATAACCGTTACATGTAACCTCTGTTTCCCCTGGTTGAAAGAATAGCTGAGAACCAAACAATTTCACAAACAATTCAAAAAGAGAAAAACTTAAATTGGTTATGTCAAGGTGGGATGAACTAAAAACAGAAAATAACTGCGGCGTACAAAGCTTAAAAAGAACAGCGGGAGACGAACAAATTAAAACAGGTTGCGAAGGCACTGCCACGGAGGGTACTAGTTTTCAAGGCACAATAGCAAAGAAAATATTATTTTTTTTAATATAAATAAATTTCTAAACAGACTTAGGTTGTAACTGTGCAAATTGTTTGGGGGGGGGCACTCCGATTGAATCATGCCACACTATTTTGCTCTCTGTGGATCAAACTAGTACATGTATAAGAAACTCACCATCAGCTATCCGACATTAAGGAGAATGATGGAAAGAGCATAGAGAGGGGTGAAAAATCAACATCTATGAAAACTGCTTGAAAAAAATGACATTACTTTTTTTAATGCTACATGAGTGATTTGTAAAGAGTGAATGATGTATTTCGTCAGACTTTTTCCCACCACGTACATGTAGAAAAGTCCATGGGCCATGTCCCCTTTGGCCTGTAAAATAAACGGATGTTTTTGGGACAGCGGAACTGAACTAAACATGGGCGGGCTACGGTAATGGCACTCAACTGTCCTCTGGAAGGAATATATCACAGTTCACATCCATTTCATATTCACAGGCAGCTTCTTTCTTAACACACCCCCGGAGGTTTGTGCATCTTGACCTACAAATGATGCTTCAAAGTCGCCAGAGAGGTCCGACTCATACATGTGTTTGACATTAAAAGTGTAGGATATGAGTAAACATGGGAACTACCGGCATATGAAGTGGGTTTCTTTCACTCTTTAAAAAACCTGATTCTGACAACCTCTCGGCTAGGGGTGGCATTTCCACTGGCCTCTCGCATTGACATGTACATGTACTTAAGGAAGATGATGGCTGAAACACCGACAGAAAATACAAAGCCACTTGCCATATTTGGAGGTAAGCAGAGTGGCCGTTTTGTTTTGTCAGTTCAATACATCTATAGAGGAACAAGCTTGAACTAATTTCCCTACAGCACAGCTTTGATACTTTGTTATCTGATTTTCCTAAAACAGCCAGCAATCAAAATCCATAAAAAAATTTTCATTAGTCAAGAAATAATAAAAAGAAATTATGAAAACAAAAAGAATTTTAAAATATTTGTGCAAACATCAAAGTCAGCAATTAATTCGTCACTTTCTTCTCTCCCAAACAGAGAAACGAAAAAAAATTTGTCGCTATGTTTTGTCAAACACAACCAGTCACGTTTTTAATTCACATGCACTCCAACCACACTCACATGCAGACTAACACAAAGCAAATAACATCCATGCATGCCAGACTTGACACTTGTGTGCCAGACACTCCATAGAGGGCGCCACTGAGAACAATCTACTCAGACTGTAGCGGCATCAGAACACTGCGAGTAAATTTCCAATTTTTGAGCAGGGCGCTGGGATGGCAGAATACATGTACCAACAAAGTGAGGCTTAAAAGTGAAAGCTAAGAGCATAAAGAGTGAGTTGAATCAATTGTGAGCAGGTTCCATTAAGGAACAATGGGCCATCTTCAATCAGCTTTGATTAGTAAAACCACTGGTTGACTTTTCCTGGCACCCAACATATAATCTATGCACAGGTCACCAAGCACAAATGTCCAGAGACTGAAAAATTGGGCACTGACCAACATTGGGCCTAGCCTGCAGGTGGTTACTTTTCTGACAAACCTTACATCTGTGCTCTAATATACAGCTAGAACATAGTCTGAGGGTTGACATTTGACATTTTGCTCCCCAAGGGACTGGAAGTTGAGGAACTTGCTCCTGAGGCAGAGCCGAAGGAATGAGGTTTTCCAAGTCCAATAAATGTACATGTATCTAGGCGAGCTAGCAAATCATATAGCAAGAATCCACAGCAAATAAACCATCTTATATTCGTTTTACCATACCTCAGGAATATTCAGTTGCCATTAAAATTTCAGTGGAAAGGGAAAGTTGGGCTTCGTATGTTCATGTGCGGTATGCATACAGTGTCGCAGGGGCTACGCTCATGCACGCACATGTACACTTAACCCATGTAACGGTTGATAGTTTGGTTCTGGCACATATTTGACTTGCGCGAAGATTCTTGAAGGTGTGCTTGGTAAACAGTAAAAATAGTGACTTGCACGTGATAGTGAATGGACCAATGAGAGTTTGGCTCTTGGTCATGAATATGTAAGAGATATGGTAATATCAAACTTCTAACATCTCACACTACGGTCGGTGGTCATCATTACTGCAACTTGAACTCCTGGCTCCCTTCTTACGTTTTGATATGTGGGACTATTGGTAACCAGCAATGTAACTATCTCTGGTGGACAAGTCAAGCAACTGTTGACTAGCTTGCATTTGAGTTAATAGGCCAATGTACTGATGACCTCATACTCTGCGTCCATGAGTGCTTTATTATGGGAGCCAGATGGGGGCGCACCATGGGAGAGAATCCAGGAAGGCAAAGCTTAATGTCATCATTCCACGAGCCCTACTGAACTATGGCACAGTTTGTGAATAACGTTGCCCTGTTCTAGGACGACAGCAACCATAAAAAGTGCACCCTCTATTGGCATCAAGCACACAAACACATTCAACAAAACTGTCTCTGTTGGTCTTCTTACCATATCCGAGGCCTTGCAAGAAGAGGCGGAAGGATTCGCACAATTTGGCCGGCTGCTCCTCAAGGATCATGCCCCCGCAGTCTGACATTTTGATCCATGTGGAGTTCTCAGGGTCCAGTCTGGCATTCATCTCAACCTAAACAAAGGAGGGAGGGTATGGATTAAGAGGAAAGGGAACTTACCTGGACCCTCCGAAACCTTCCACAGTCGATAAACCAATGGCACATTCTTTATGCTTACGCTTTTAGGGGGAACCAGTCCCTGCATAAAGTACTGGAAGAGCTGGACTGTGCCTTGCCAAATCCCACACAATGCCTTCTAATAGATTTTGAAGGATCTGGTAGGTTGAATATTAACCACTTGCCTCCGGGTTTCCGGAACTGGGCACCTTGGGTTTGTACGCATAGCCAGGGTAACCAAAATTGGACAAAGGGCTGGGCCTTGTAACAACTTGGAACAAAGGCGAACCTGCTGGGATTTGCCATAATTTTTCAGTAGGCAGTAGTAGAGGTAATCCGTCGTTGCTTTGAAATGGTGTACCACTGCTTGTGGTATTCAGTGCCAGCGGATTATCAGTGGGGACAAAAGCGCTCCAGTGATGAGTGATAAAGTACCGCTGCACGCTAATCCAGCTGCATTTTACAAGACGCCACTGGCATTCAGCAATGCACTGGGCCAATTTTGGGAACAAAGCAAATTACGCAACACCGCACAATCTGGGCTCTCTTCACTAGGCGACAGGCCTGGCTGAAATACTCAGGCGTCAATGGAGGTTGCCTGTCAGATTAGAGCAGCCACCAGACAGTCATTGGTGTGGGTGTAAACGTCTAGTGAAAGAAGTTATGAATCTGTGAACAATTTTGAGAGAGGAAAATCTTGAAAATCCCCTGGGAACTCATCCCGCACACGCAAATTCCACTTGGCAGGAAGTGGTTAATGCATCATCACTTGCTTTGGGCAAAAAATTTACATGTACTTTGACCTGACTGCAGAGGGTCCAAATGAAGACTGGTTAAAAATCACCACAAGCTGAAGGTATGGTTCCCCCTAAACAAACATCACAGCCGTCTGGGTTTTTTTTTTTTGTTCTCCTCTTTCAATGCAAGAAGCCCTTCAACCGAGGGGCACCACCTACTGTGTCATTGAGGTGAGGCGAGTTGCTCCCACCAATCAGCATGATGGCCCCCTTCAGTGTCCGCGTGGCCTTCTTCTTCACTGGATCCAACTCCCTCTTGATCTTCAGATCTGTCCGTCTGAAATGCCACAAGAATTTGGCAATGTTTTTGGTTAAGAGAAAAAAAAGAAACACGCACTCAAGTTTACAAGGAGCAGTGGAGCAGCCATGAAAGACCCTGGGGTGACTTGGGGCAGCCGGTTCATTGGCCAAGAGAGGTCAGGTCAGGGTTGCAGAATGAGCAATATCTGGGCCACAATTCAGTGTACCATCTCTTCCCTCTTGTGACCCCGGTGGGGACCCACCCCAGGAGAAACTGCACTGCCAAGCACAAGCAAGCGAACAGGGAAGCTTCCTTTGTGATCTGAGATATTTTTCGCATCTAAAACACGAGAGAAACTCAACTTCAATCAATTCCATGGCCATGCATAAAGACCAAGAAGAGTTGGCATTACCAAAATCGGGACCTATTTGACAACCTGTAAGAGAAATCTTCAATGAACACGCACTTGGTGGAAATGAGCCAGAAGTGACCAGAAACTTTCGAGTTAAAAGCAACCTTTAAGTGTCAACGATGCAGTGATAGACATCGACACATATCACCAAATATGGTCACAACTTTTTTCTCAATGGGCCAACTTGGCAAAGATTTTTTGTAATCCTCACCCCAGGCATACACCACAAGCCTGTAAACTCCCACTGGCCAGACCCCAACCACTGCCGAGTTAAAATTCTATTCTTGAAAGACCAGTCACCCCAAGGAGGCCATGTGGTCTCTATCAGGAACTGGATCTCTTTGTTGACAGACATGTGCTGACTGGCGGCTGTTTGCGTTGTGACCTGGTATTACTTGTACTTCCGCAGCAGAATGATGGAATGGGTTAGAGGGGACCTCAGGGATGCATTAGCTACCATAAAACAGTCGCACAGGTTCAGGCATGACCGGGAACTGACCCGGTGATCAGAATCTCCAAGTGGAGAAAAGAGTCTTCGTTTTGGGGCGTGGCTGCCCCCAAGGGTTAAAAGAATCTTGCACTATGTGGATCACTAGTAACTCTCCACTATTGTCAACTCTTTCCCCTAAATACATGTAATTTCCATTTTCATCAGGATAACAAAAAACCCAGTTTACTCTTTTTAATGAAACCTACATGTACATGTAAGTACTGAAAAAAAATGGCCTCACAACTGATTCACACAGATCAGGTCGCATGTTACGTAGGTGGCAGTTAATATTTCAAGAATAACATTATGCACAGGATCGGGTTACCTGATGTACGAGTCGATAAATAGCGACAGATTGTAAGGATTGACACTCTTTGCCAGGTTTTCCCGGAAGACTGTCACCAGGTCATGATTACTCTCCATTGTTTTCTGCCGAGAACAAAACAAGGTGAACAGTAGTCACGTAAACACTGCACAGGAAATCTTGTTTGTCTTTGCACTGAGTGAGTGGAAATCAATGCTTTTTGCTTGGAAACTTTGAGAAAGTTTTTGTCAAACTAATTAATAATTAGACATGGCTATACATCTCTAAAAGTGAAATGAGTTGCTCTGTCAAAACAAAGCCAATCAGAAGTAGAGCATATAGTGATTACGATCAGTGAATTTGTAAAGAAATTGGTAGAATACTGAATACTGAGAATATTGATGCTTTGGGTCATGCCCATGCATAGATTCACTTCAGTTACCTTTCCAAAGTAGTGCCAGAGAAGATACTCTTGGCTGTAGGAAGTCATTCCCTTGCCGCGAAGATAAAATGAGGAAAGCTGTCCAGGCAAGCACAGAAAAGACCAAAAAAAATGATCAACCACACTGACAATCCAATGTAGATCTGATGTATTCCTGAAACTGCTGGCAACAATTGCCTACGATTGGCTAGCCAGTAAACAAAGCCCTGCCACAGCAATCTCATTGGTCAGTTCAAATCCTTCTACCTTTTGTTGGCCCCATTCCCCCCATGTGGCTGGTTTGGAGGTGCAGTTGACGAGTACCAGTCCCTCAACCAACTGAGGATGTGCCAACTGAAATAAAAGCAAAAAAGAACACAATGATGCAGCACTGTGAATACAAGTACATCAAGTGAATCACTAAAATACAAATTTGAGACCATTTTGGCAACCAACAAGACGAAAGAGGGAGTTTAGAATATAAAGGCTGAATAAATTATGCTTTCCGAGTCCATATGGGCTTGATCGAATAGGCCCCAGATGCAAAACAGACCACTGATTTCTTCAAGTGCCCTGGCCAGTGTGTGCATGTGTCCTTGATCAATATATTGATCACACAGATCAATGCCCAGAACTGAGACACTGACTGCATTATTACACAGCATGTGGATGTTTTGCCGCACATGATGGATGTACTTCTGAGCTTTCTTCTCTTACTTTTAGTGGGGGGAAGGTTCATCATTTAATCTGAAATCTTTATTTTCTGACAAACACTCATGAGAACCAAGGATGAATCTGCCTTCTGCCCAAGTTCTTACCTCAAATCTCGCCAGAATGTTCGCTCCTGCTCCAACCCCGAAGCCAATGAACTTTTTTAACCTGTTTTGAAATGGAAAATTGTTATTGGTGAGAATCTATCAATTATCTAGGCTTTACAACTTGTTACCAAAAAAAGTAAATACCTCCAGCATGTCAAGAATCCATTTTGCCAGTAAAAGTTGAAATTTCCCCAAACACCTGAGGACTAGAATAAACCAGGGTCAGTTTCTGGATGAGCCAGAAATGACATAGTAAAATGTCATTCATTCACAAAATTATTCAAAAAATTTAAGAGAATTAGGGCCATAAGTCGACTGGAATCTACAAGAGAAAATTTAACTTCAAGTACAAAGTCAAACATTTCTGAAATAAACATTTTGCATTTTTCTTCAAGTAATTTGTGTTCCAAAAGTCCAGAGGTACCAACACTTTGCAATCCAACGGATGCTGCTCACTTTATGTTTCAGTCATGAGTGGGTCATGGTATGGATTCTGCATTAACAGCAAATGATTGGTCCAGACAAGATGGGGTCACAGGTGATATTCA
>NW_019091376.1:138717-199722 GCF_001949145.1 Acanthaster planci | reverse complement strand
AGTTTCATTTCTGCCCTTTCTTAGAAGGTATTTTTTCAAATACACAAACATATGGGCTACTACACAGGAAAAAAGATTTCCTCTGGGGGAGATTGTTCACAGTTCACCTTAAATTTAATGCTTCTATTGTTTTTGTTGTTTTAGGTGCGTTCTAAATTATTTGATTTTTCTAAAGTTTCTTTTTTTTTTACTATTCCCAAGGCGCCTCCAAAAGTACATTTCCAGAACTTTAGTATAGTCAAATGTTCAGTCAGTGGACATCAAAGAGATACATGTACTATAAGCAGAAGTACATGTAGATTTACACTATTGACTCCAAGCAAAAAGAGGCTGAAAATCCATCATAACCAGTATCAATCCAGTAACATTTTAGTAAGTAATCTCTTTTTTGGCTAAGTACATGTTAATTTGTGCTCAGCAAATTTGTAATCCAAGGCCGTGTCAGAATCACTTGGTCGTGACTTGAAATTGTGTACAATTTAATGGTTGTGGCTGCATGCACTTCCCCTAGATCTGTGCCTAATTTCAAGCCACAGCCAAGTGATTCATACATGGCTTAAGCTTTTCAATAATCGCCCAAGGTTAAAGAACTGTATCCTGAACTCACCCAAAGTGCTTCACCACCGACATCAGCATCTCGCCGAGTGTGTCCATATCTGGATACGGTTTGCTGTGAAATGTCACAGATGATTCATACATGTAAATCTTGTATAATGATTGAAGTATGCTTACATGTACATGTATTTCATCTGCTTGAAATGTTATGCACTTACATGACTTACACAGATGTATCAATGTACATGTAGTACAGGGATATGCATGAGAACTTTGGAATTTGTTTTGGGGACATGTCCGGACATGCATGAGGGTAATTTCAGAAATTAGAGGTCCATTTTTTGTGCATCCTTGTCACATCTGACATATGATTTTGTAAGTTCGAAACACATTTTCTAATTTCATGAGTGGTGAATTAAAATTACCTGCCAAATAAATAGTAATACATGTAAATGTAGCTTGAAATCAATTTTGGTGATATTTCCATGTCAAATAACAAAGGTCAGATGTAACAGGGACACAAAAATGTCACACTTTTGGATCCCTAATTTCTAGAATTACCCATGTACAAATTGAATGCAATTTCATCCATGTACAGTTGCTACTTTTTGCATAGAAAGGAAAGCAAACAAGGAAGATTTATCACACACAAAAAGGCCGACGAAACAATTTTACAACATAAAATCAATGTACCGTAACCCTACCTCTAAACCTGCAGAAATACTTTGTATGAGGAAGACATCCTAAATAATCACTCAGCTTTCATTAAGAGTGATATGGCTAGTAATACATGTATAAATGCCTCAACAAGAGAGGAGTGCACAAGTGTCTCATTGGGTCTCTAACTCCAATCTTCCTGAACCCTTCAAATTCCAACCAGATCTCTGCAAACTATTCTCATGCACAATATGACATGTACATGTTCATGTATATTCTAAATACAGCATTGCCATCATTATTTTGAGCATTTCATGTTCTAACTTGCTGATTTTAACGCCAGTACATGTACATGTACAAAACACGATCCACTGACTAACACACATGTACATGTACAGTGTTAGATATTGACAGACAAAATGTATATTCCTCACACAACAGCCCATGGGACTTTGGATAATTGTAACGTAATGCAAGCTTGAACACCCTAACTTGGCCAATTGGCAGTATACAGTGGATGGAATTATAAATGAGGCATACATGTACATCGTCTGTTCTCGTATCGATTTCAAACGAAACCGATCCAAGTCGATGAGCACATCTTCCCCCCACCCCCCGGAGCTCGCCAACCTTTATGGCTCCTTGTGAATACCCTCGTCTCCCGTTTCCCCGCTTCCATTGTGCACTATTCGTGGGATGCCTGTCACCCAAGGCCTTGTCTGAGTATTCACGACCAAAAGCGGGACAAAAGCCAGCATCCAGGAACTGGATATTTGCTACCCCTAGTCATTCCTGAGGGGGCATTATGACAATTCTCACGAGTGCAGTCCACCGCTCGAGCACGGCACAATCAGTTCCAGAGAAGTCAAACAAAGCACTTTCAGTCCTTGTTTTTAAGGAAATGAGATTTTGTAACCTCCAGGGATATTTACAGCCAGACAGACTGAAAAACCGCTATTTGATAAAAAATGAAAAAAATTACATCCCGTTGGGTTTTTTACATGTACGAGTACTGTCCAATGAATGAAGTATTGGCAAGAATGCACATAGCCCCCCTAAATGGCTCAGCACATTAGCTTGCAGATCCATGCACGTCATTCTGCCTTCTCTCAGTGATTTAATTTTCAATCCTTCTGCTGACGGCCAAATAATACGTCGAAGACAGATTCAATAATGCCGGGGGGGGCTCAGACATACGTGAACTCAGACTGTTTACATTTGTGTGAATTTGTAAAGTGAGCCTGACAGTGGAAACTTGTGCCGCACTCATAATGTTGAATGTTGCTCTTGATATTTTGTCTGCGACACAAATCGCATCTTATCGAATTATGTACATCCTAAATTGTACATGCACGTAGTGCCTAGCTCTTCACTTTCTTGTTGTTCTCTAGAATTCTCACTTTACATTTACAACCTGAGGATTACAAGTATGGATACTTCATAAAAACATGAAGTCAGGATAATGTGTGTTCAGCTCAGAGGGTAATTTACAATAATTCAAGAACACAAACATGACGAAAGGAGCACTTCACAATAGGGTGCACGTCCCCCAAAGATTTATCCACAAAAGGGTCTATTTCTGCCATGTCGGTTGACACTGATAACGACACGTATACGTGTGTACGACAAGCTCTGTTGGCTACAGCACCTTAAAGAAAGGAGATATCCAGCGAGTGAGATCGATAAGAATCAACCAAATGAGTTCACAAAAAAACCCTAATATTTTTTGAGGTAGTTGCAGAGGAAATCAATTAACTCGGATAGGCCAAAACATGCAAAATTGTGGAGTTGGGCTTTTTTTTTCTTAACGAGGTATTCAACTGTATGATGCACTCGCTGTTTATAATTCAAGGTAATAAAAGCAGATGAAGTAAGAAACTAAAAGGATCAGAGCAAGACAATGAGAAAGAGTGACCAAACAACAGGACCTACCCCTCTGGCAGCTGATGCGCCCCTTGTTCCTGGCCTGGCGCATTGACGTGATAGACGCAGCACTGCTTCAAGATGGGCGTCATGTCAGGGAAGTTGAAGAATCCTTGAAAGCATGTCACGTCTGAAACCAAACCCACAAAAACTTCACAAAACGGATTTCAGGGCAAAAATCTACCAAGTTCATTCCCAATAATGAATAGATTTTTGTTCATTCAATGTGCTGGATGCATTTGTCTTATTGACTTCTGCATGAGACACTTTCAGAAGGTACATGTACATACATGTACTAAAATTTAAACCTCGGAAAGCTCAGCCCCCCCGACAAGGGCACCGTATAGCAGGGCCCTACATGTATTTTTCAGAAGCCATTTGGGGCTAAAAGCAGGGTGAGAGCTCCTGTTAGAAGTTAGGACATCTTGATCTTACAGCACATGTACATGTACATGTATTTGGCAAAAATGTAACCAACACCCAAATCCGCTGTTTTGCAGCATATATTACATTGATATACGATATTGTATACATGTATAAAGTACATGTACATGAAATATCCATCTGATTTAGACATACATGTACGTACCCTTGTACAGGTATCTTTCAAATGACTTTGGGCTTTAACTTCAGGCAAAAATGCCGACTTTCAGAAAGTCACAATGAGACAAACACCTACAGGTACATGTACATGTATACACAGGTATTTTGTTCTACTCACGATTAAGCCCAATGTCGTGGTATGTGATAATAGCTGGCTTGGTTTTGTCACCCTGTACGGCAACCAGCATAATACCATTGTCGTCTGGAACATAAACAAGCTGTTGATAGAAGACACAAATACCAGTATGTAACATTTCAGCGGTGTCCTCAACCCCTGCATCCTCAACCTTGACATGCCTGACTATGTAACAGTGAATACTTCACAAGTTTTCTTGCAGTTGAAAATGCTAATTGAAATTAACATTTTCAACTTCAGGAAAATTGAAGTCCAAGACATGGAACTTGAAGGTGTTGAGCCACTAATTATTTTGCAAGGCATGTACATGTAAAAGTGTGTGAGTACACGTTAAGTAACCTTTTCCTGCCTTTATCATCTACAATATCCATCTTCCATAGCACATGCGTACGTACACGTGCACAGGTACATGTGACTGCACTGTCATATTTTGAGAGCACAAGCCAAGTTTGAAGCCACAATCACAAAATGAATCCATTACCTATTGCACGTGAAACATGATCTGTATACATGTATGTCTCACAGAGCATGGCGAGAATGAACAAAAATCAACGGTTCACTTCAAAAGGATACTCCACATACGTATGTAACGTATGCACACATGTACATGTATTTCATACGACGGTGCAACGTGACCAATAATGCCCTCTCCTGTTCTCACAGAATACATGTAGCTTAAGTTTTAGCTATGTTTTTTAACAAAACACTTTTTATGCGGAACTGGAGCAATTTATTCGGCGACCACTGTAAACACAATATGGCAGCAGAGGCAACGGACAACTGTAAACTCTGCATGGCTTGAGTTGTTAAGTACTGTTCTCATGATGCCCACCTCATATGGGACTGTCTTCTCCCCATCCTCTTTAAGCAGAGGACTCTTGTTGGTGTCCTCAAAGCCGTCAAAGTTCCTGGCTTTGGCGTCGGTCACCTCTACCTTAAAGAGCTCCATGGCAGCCGGCACGGCTGGCTGGTCAGAGTCCAGCCTCTGGTAGGTGTCCTGGGGGACCTCGGCCTGGACATGGGTCAGGTTGACCTCCCCTTCCTCGGGCTCTGAGCCGGCCAGCTTGTGGTAGGACATCTTGTATTGGATGGAGGACGTGGCGCCTACTTTGTGTCGTGGACTGAAAAGGAAAAGACCAGCACAAGAGGGTTACTGGACTGATTGCATAAAGCTACATGTACATGTACATAATGGGTTAACATAGGGACAAGAGAAAATCCAAAACCGTAAACTTAACGTATATAATAAAAACATCCATCTTTTAGATCTTAGGGGACAACATCACAAGAAATGTACACATGAACCCATGTTCAATCACAACAGCATAAAGCTGCTAGTATGCATTACGTAAAGGCAGTACTACATGTACATGTACAGTGTATGTACAGTGTACATGTGTGCACGTATACCAATGCATGTGCTGTTCATTCCTTCACATACATTTACATGTAAACAAATTTTTGCAGTAATCACTACATCTACCCAAATATTTGTGAATTAAATTTGAATAGAATCAACAGCCGATTTCACGAAATGTGGTGTAACTTTGAACCATACCTTCCGCCACAAGTTTATGACATACATGTACATGTGTAGCTGTGCAATATGCTTACGTTCATTTTCACAAAAAGTTGCGTGCGTGCACCACGTTTTAATAATATTAAAGTTCTTGGATGGGGACAAAAACGGCTTTTACGATGGCTTTCTTTTCCAATATAATAGCAGTCATCAAACAGAATAGTTTTCCTCTTTTCTTCGTCTGAACCGGACAAAAAGTTTTGCAGTTTTCTCACAGCCAAACAAGTTTATTGTTACCTTTTTGAACAAAGTTGTCCATTTCTCGTATAATCCTTTAAGTTCAGCAATGATGAAGCTTAACCCAACCTGACAACCTAGTCAAATTGTTCGTTTTCGCTTCATTTTGGCGCAACTTACGCCACCTAAAATGACTGCGTACGTTACGCCAAAGTTTGTTGCGTAGGTCGTGGACTTATGCAGTCTGTAATTTTCATGAAATTGGTCTTAATGTGTTGCGCAATTTACGCAATAACATGTACATGTAGTGTAAGTGGAGTTACACCATTGCGTAAAGTTTTGTGAAATCAGCTGCTGATATACTGAGTTCTTTAAATTCACGTGAACATAACAATTTGAATTCTCCATACAACAAATACTGTTGCTATACCTCGTGATTCGGGGCAAGCTCTTGCTTAGTTACATAAGAGACGGATTGCAACAGTACACTGTTCTCAATGGATAAGACAGGCACAAAGGAGCCAGTCCATTCCAGAGATGGTGGTCGCTATGCAAAAGCTTGCCCCGAATCACGAGGTACAGCAACAGTGTCTTTAGCCTGGGGAATTCAAATTGCTACATTTATGTGAAATCCCGTAACTCAGTGTACCAGATTTTATTCACATTAAACTCGCAAATGTATATGTAAATGTAAGCCTACAGCACATGTACATGTATTTATTTGTACATGTACTAGTATGCACATGTACTTCCCACAATTTGTGGTACAAGTTCATGACATTCTGTAATTTTTCATTCAAATCCTCCCTAAATTAAAATCTATTGGTATTCGGTACAACAACATAGAAACTCCTATAAAAAATGTGCTGCAGGAAAACAAAGTGACTATTCAACATCTTGATCCATGCAAACAGAACACGCAATAAATATTCAACCATCTTGATCCATGCAACCATCAATGTACTCAACTGCATCCTGCACGCAATGTGTTTGTAGAATGAGAAGAGAACTACAAGTACATGTCACCGGCCACGCTGGCAGAAATCACAGACCATGCCAAACAATCCTCCTCATGATGATTGCAGAAGAGATTCCCCGCACGCACACAGCCCTAGACGGGGGCCGACACGACATCCGCAGTCCACTGACAAACTGTGCATGTGCCCCACACCTTGCTCTGTACAGACACAGACAGAGCGTTTGATCTCTTCCCCAACTCTCCTGTCCCGCACTCAGGCCACAAATTTGTGTGATACGCTGCCCCGCAAGGCGTATACTAATCGGATGAAATGAGCACCCCGGACGTGTTAATTTAATCGGCACAACGGGGGAGGAAGAGCTGCACCCAGCACTGCAATCAAGGCTTCTAGCAATGTAAATGTCCTGCCTGCATAATACAAATACATGCCCACATAGATGCACAAAGTACTTACAATGTATATGTATGTACTCAGCTGAAGGGCAGTTGAAACGTATATGTACATGTACATACAGTAGAGGTTGTTTATTACAGTGCAGTCAAATTAAAGGGGGGACACAACTTTTTTGTTCAAACTTAAACTCCCTTGACATTTTTTATTTAGGAACCTTCCATAATGCAAGGTGTGTCCACCAGTGGCACATTCCTTGTACTATTCGCTTCCACTGGGCATTTACATGTACATGTACATGTTGCCCATCCAGCATGGCCAGCAAATAGCTGGGTTCAAGCTTTCTCAATATTGCCCAAACTTCCTCTAAGTAGATTTTGAAGGATCTTGAAGGGTACTACCAGACAGAGTCAACAGCGTCCCTGAAAAGTGTGCTTTCTCCATCCAAATTGCCTGATTATTTGCAAAGTCCTTGTTTTACCATTGGAATAAGGGTTGCAGTTAAAAGCCTTCCAGATTATCATGCAAATGAACAATTGCAAAGCCGTGAGCAAAACAGTGCTATCAAATTGCATACAATTCAGTGTACATTGTAATTACAGTGAGTCACAAGCGCAAAAAGATGCCTGATTTTTTGTTTGCTTCTTTTTTACTTTTATTTTAAGACAGCAATCACATACGCAAAGTATAAGGAAGGTTCCATCATGAGCAAACTGTTACAGAGAGCCATCACTAGCCACTCAAATGACTCCATCAAGCCGTTTTAAGGATGTGACTCGAGTTGAGTCGATGGATTAGTAGGGTCAGATTGAGACATGTGAGCTACCAAACTGAACATTAATACCTGTAATTTGATCGGAAAGTCCTTAACTGTAACACGGAACAACACCAGCAGGTGTCAGCAAATATTGACACTGTGCTCAGTGCTCAATTTCAGGGTGAAGTGCACTAATTTGAGTGAAAATGTCTGCTGAGCTCATTAGCATAAAAAGTGCCCTACGGTTTCTTTTGAAATGGGAAATTGTTTGCCAGAACTGGAGGGATAATGATTACAATAATAACAAAGCACTTATCGGGTGTAAGGCACTCTTAATCTGTAAAATATTCAAAGGCGTTGGTCTAAGGTGGAAAACAAAAACTCAATTTTGTGTTCATGATGAAAAAGCTAGTGAGTCAAAAAATGTTTTGAGATGCTGCTGAAAATGTTTGATGTCATGTTCTTGTCGCAAACAATCAGGGAGCGAGCTCTACAAGCAAGGTGCAATGCTGGAAAAAGCTCCATCTCCATAACTGGTCAGCCGAGTCCGGGGAATAACAAGGGTATTGCTTATTGACCTCAGACCTTAGGGATTGTGTAAATATGGGCCAGGATCAACTCCCTGGGTTTTGGGGCTCCCATTTGAGGGCAAAATTGATAAAATTACGAATGGAAAAACCATCCTCAGTGTCCGGGATAAAACGATGCCAATCAAAAAAATGGCTGTGAGTAGGCTTGGGAATTATCACTTTACAAGGGGTCAGTTTGTTTGGCGTATATAATTAAAAATTTAATTGGCTAGTCCACCAAACACTGGAAAGACCAGGGTAAAGACAATAATTTATGTTTTCTTTGAGAAAATTCAGTAATGTCAGCTTGCAAGTGAAGCTGTGTCTGAATCACTTGGCTGCGGCTTGAAATTACACATGACTCAATGGGAACTAGCCACAGCCACTACCACAGACTTGTCATGCTTGTTTGTAATTGCTAGCCACAGCCAGTTAATTTGGACATGGCCTTATCAAGCCCTGAACTTTGTTTTTGCACTGTTTTCAATGGGGCTGGCCTTTTAGTTCATGGCATCCCTCAGCAAGCAGGAGCTGAAAACAAGATCATGGGTCCACTCAGTGCAGAGGATTTATGGAAGTTACCGGTGAATACATGTAAAAGGGAGGACATGCTCATTTACCAACTACTTTCACAGGAGGGCGCTACATAAAAAGAAGGGTTCTTTTGGCAAGCAGTATAACCAAATACCAAATGTATCAAAACCACATAACTTTGTGAACGTACATTGTAAAAAGTCAGGAAGTTCTTAAATTTTTTAATTTAATGTACTCAACTAAATTACTCTTCTCATTCCAAGATAACTTTGCAACAAGGCAATTCACATCCACACATACATGTACATGTACCGGTACATGTACACGTACAGTACTGCAAATATTCTTATAACATCAAGCAATCGTACATGTACACGTTAGTACTACCAAGAATGGCAAGATGATTGGTGGAGTGGTATAAGAATCAAAGCCAAAATGAAAAAAATGTAGTGAAGCAGAGACAGGGACTGGTACATGTACATGTACATACATGTACATACATGTACATACATGTACAGGTACATGTACATGTACAGGTACATGTAGTCATGTATAACCTATATGTACAACTGCACCATGGAGGACTTCTGCATGCCAGATGCAGAAGTTAACTTGATCGCCGTGTGTGTGCACACTGTGCACGTCTGTTTGATTGCTTCATCAAACAAAGGGTACTTCATTGTTAATTACGGTAAAGTGTCTTCAACAGAAGCATTTAATGTGAAAATTCCAACTGATTTACATGCACAGCCGTTTCCATGAACTCAAGAAAAGACACGTTTTCACAATAGACAGGTACAAATGTGGCTGTGCACATTTTAAATATGGTACCATTAATTAAATTTTGAAGAAACAAGATGGAAACTTAAAGATTTTGATATCTTGGCTAAATCTCACAATAACAACGTTGAGTACATTCTCACAAAATCTTGTTTGGCAGTCTGGCAGCCATGCATTCAGAATTTCAATCCAATTGCTTCCAGGAACCTTCACCCACATGTAGGACTAATGTGATTTGAAGCATTTATACCAGAATCTGAAGTACATGTACATGAACCTGTGTGCATTAAAGTACACAAGTAATCAGATGAAATGCAACCGGCAGAGATCCAAGGCTAGAAGATGGATAATTTTATTACACTAATTCTGTGCATATCTGGCTGTGTTTCATCATCGATGAATGTTTCCATAAGGTGTGCAGGTATACATGTAAATGGCTTCATTGGAGTATCACTTCTGGATGTGAAATCAATGTATACTGCTGATTGGTACCGGTACCTACATGTATACATTGTACCGGTATGTGATCAAGTTAACACGTACATGTACGCGTTAACTTGATCACATACCAGTACAGCGTACATACATGTACATGTACATTGGTATGACACCGTAAAGGGGAGGGGGAAGGGAGTAATAAATAAGCAGTCTCCATGTACAATGCATTTTTATGGCCCTTCCAACAAGCATACAAATACATGTACATGTATGTCAAAACAAAATGTGGGACTTCCTGTAGTTCATGACAAAACCATACAGTGTACTCACAGAGTAGGTGGAAGTTTATTTTGAAAGGGGAAAGTGCCAGAACAGCTGAACCTACGGTACATGTATGTATGTATACAATGTACATGTATCGTACAATTGATCTCACGGTTCCATCAATCAAGCCCAACCCTGGTGTGCTATCACATGCATAATCTGACCATGATGATAAGGGAAGTACATGTACAGTACATGCACATGTATCATAATGTTGTTCATGTTGGGGCAGTGGATACTTGTGAACTGGTATACTGTACAGGATGCTGACAGGGATGCATATTTGCCAGCATACCGTACTAAATGACGATCGTACTAATCACTGTCAACACATCATCCACACAAACAGTGCCACTATGAAGGACACAGGAGTTTGAACTGCCCGGGCTGTAACATCTGGCCAATTACCACTTTCTGGCATACCTGGTACATGTACAGATTTTTGTGGACGAGTCTTTCAGGATGACTCAACACGTAAAATCAAAAGAAAAAATAACGACAATTGACCGCAACTAACATACATGCGATGGTCGTGTATCTTGTGCAGTGGGCGTGGTTTAAATTGAAGTGGCGTCACACTTACGAACCGGATACTCCATGTACTGTGTCGACTCTGCGGGCGCGCGCGACGAAGTTCAACACAGAGAGCTTCGGTTTCGATGCAGATACATGTATGCGCAGACAGCGCTAATGTGAAGTCCCTCTATGATCGCTGCAGCAATTTGTCGATGGTAATCTGCATCCTTAAAACTTCATGTACTGAGCTATAGGAAATTGAACATTCATGCCTTTGTTGGTGCTTGGTATAATCTCATGACATCAAATTTAATGCTTGTGCAGTTGCCTGCAATATGCTGTGTGCCCTAAATCTACATGTGCAGTCCTTGCCCTTAATGAACTCTTTCTCCTGGAGTTACATGTATTTTGGGAATAAATAGCCCGGTTGTTTACAAGATTTTGTGTTTTGCTTGAATCATTTTTATTACGGCATTTGTACAAAGGCATATTTTATGAGATTTCACGATTACTCCCAGTGATCAGGTGATAAAATAGCACATTTTTTCCTGATGACCTAAGCTTTCCAGTGGTAGTGAACATTTTTCTTGGCCAGTCTTAGCCAAATTCGAACCAAGTCTTTGAACACTGATGTATTGGACGGAGAATAAAATTGCAAACTTTGCATGGATAATGGAAGAGTGTATCAAAATTTTAAAAGTTTATTTATGATGGCAAAAGTACATGTACGTCAGGAATTTTTCTCACTCTATGTCTTGGTCACATCAATATAATTTGTATTTAATTGCAAGTAAAACACTACAAGTATTGCCAGGATATTACTGACCCCGCTTGACCGGCTAAGATGCAGGCAGTGATCAGGCATTTTTGGAATGTTTTCTATTATTTGTCCGACTCGGCGGCGACCATCATTGATTACTTTGAAGTGCCTGAGTTGCAACTCCTGTGTCCTTCCTCTATGCACCAACACACAGTCAACAACTTACATACATTCTCAACAAAAGCAGTATTGAACCAAAATTACCTTCTTGCATTTTATAAATAACAAAAGATTAGATGATTAAAAATTTCCAAATACATGTAAGTTCATGAAAATCACCTTTAAGAAAAGCTCTGAAATCGGCAGTTATGCTGCTTTGGGGTGGTGGCGCAGACAATACCATTAAGACAAAGGGGTGATAAACCAACAGAGGGCCATCATTATGTGTGCATGTAAGTCTACTGAAAGTAAAACCTTGCAATAAAACCAATGGGTTAAGATAAAATTGAAACAACACAAGTCAAAACATTTATGATCAATGATCCTGAGTGCACCATCCCTTACCAACTATCTGCAGCAAGGCGCCCTCTGTTGTCTATAGCATAATAATAAACCTTTTACGAGTTACTGTAAATCAAAAACAAAATCTGGCACACTGAGTTCCATAAAGTCACATGAACATACGTGTAATTTGAATTCTTCAAACTTTTAAGACACTGTTGCTAAACTTGCAACAGTACATGTACATGTACACAAACATGAGAGTGCACAGTTACATGTACAGTAGTTCACCGTGGCCAGCTAACGATAAAAAAATAAATCACAAGGGGTGTGGCCTCGATTGTCCAGAGCTACTGCATTTTGGGGTAAATTTCAGTCCTCCCCCCACAAAAAAACATACCCCCGATTAAAGTCCCATCTTTGCCCTCGGTAAAATGCTGTTGTTTTTTCCGACAAACATATTTTTGGTCATTTTGAGGCCAGTGCATACCCTTTCCTAGAGAACACATTCCCACTACTCTGAGGACTATTTTCAGTATGTACATGTATAATGTGTTGTCCAATGAAACGTCCCGTCCATGTGACCTATGAAATAAGAGACAAGCTGTAGTTGGTGAACGTCATCAGCACGCCATTCAACCGTTAGAGATTTTCTTTCATTCGAGAGTGAAAAGACCCTCAATAGCAAGAGATGAGAGCCACGTTGTAATTGGTCAAGCTGCAACACTGCTGACAATGATGACCTTTCAACTGACATGACCATGTGAGCTATGCAGGCAGTCATGGACACGGGTGTGGATAAGGAAAATTCTCATAAATTTCACCATTTTAAATGGTATGATGTACATGTACATGTAAATGAACCCCCATCCCATTACAAAATTGTATCCCAGGAGACCTCATGAAATTGTAGGGGAAAAACCGGTGTGACTAACAGCATTCAAATTTCATACAAACCAAAGTAGCACCATGTCAGATATGACTATTTACGTTACTATCTGTAAGGTTTGTATAAATGTTATGATTCTGGAAGTACATCTGTGCATACATTGCAAAAAAAATGTCATTTCCGGTATCTGGAAACAAATTTGCAGTTTCTTTTATTACACTTGGCATGCCTGACCTTTAGTCACAGGAGTCTCTAAATTATGAAAATTCACTTTTAAATCTTTAGACATGTTAGAGGGTATTTTGAAGTTGTTGACGCTTTGTTGACGCAACATGTACATGTATTTGTGCGTGTTGACGCTTGTTGACCATGCTGACCGTGACGCTAAAACAGCACGACCGGTACCGGAAATAGGCCCATATCATCATGATGTACAAGTACATGTACTGTAGGCCATGTAGTACTGTAGGCTAGTCTAAATAAATGATGATCATGTAACTTACTTTTTCTTCAAGTCTTCTGGCTTTCAAATTCTAGATATAAATGATAATAACACTGAAAAATAGTGCTGCCTTTAGTTTTATAGGAGAAGTGATGCCACCTTTAGTTGAAATTAATATGTCCTGCCAACGCTAAGGAAAAGTCGACGACGCAATAACCACCTGCTCATAGCTCCATGATATGACCAGTGAAATATTTGGAATACCTGGTCATTGTACTGCAGTACATCCCCGGCTTCTCTCCCGTTTGCATACGTTGTATTCTCAATCAAATGCTAGAGCCTGACTAAGGCCATGCCTCAAACGAACATTATTGTATACGGCTACAGCTCTTCGCCCTAGTGCAACAATGCGGAGAAAAGAAGTCGTAGCCTTATTTTTAAACATTTTAGACTCGATTGCGCCCTCAATCGTCGAGTCCAAAACTTGTGATCAGGTACTAGGTGAGCGTCTGGAGTCCTGAAGTAAATTCCTGCTAGTATTTATCTCTACAAAAAATCATAGCACTCGCTCACGTCACATGTATGTAGCACCCATGGAAGGCGTCAGCATTAATTTCTTCGAGGACCAGTACACATCCAAAAGTCTCAAGAAATGAAGAACAGAGCACTCAGTATTGTTCCTATACATGCTATATTTCTCACTGCAATCTCAACATTATTTGCATGTTATGCTTTGTCATCAAAGTTTACACATGAAGAAATTTTGCGGTATAGGTAAGCATGTCATTGTCATTTCAGTTACAACATGTACAATGTATGTAAAAATCGACACATGAGCATGATGAGCGTACATGTACATGTACTTGGACCCTATTTTTTGTGAATTTAGATCCGTAAATAAGAAGAAAATGCAACTTTCTTACCATATGTTCTGACACTGACACACTGAACACGGTTTCCGTAGTTTTTTTACCCCAGAATCTCCCTCATTCATGTAAATCAAAACCCTGCCCTCTTTTCACCTAATTAATCCTGCAGTTATTTACAGATGTAGCTTGGAGTGTAATCTAGTAGTGTGAGTTTTAAAGTTTAAAAGTAAGTTTCATTCTATTGTAGGAACAGGGTCCTGAAATTTACAAACGCCATGATTGTTGAGTATAAGCACTTTGCACAACCTCCAATATTAAGACTTTCGTCAGGAAGTCTTCATTAGAAAGTTTCTGCACTGTATCCTGACAAAGTATTCGAATTTTGGCCTGCTTTCTGCCCAATTTTTCACCAGTGTTACTGAAATAAATCTGGAAATGACATATTGTGCCAAGCAGTTTAAGAATTCTGAACACAACTGAATGATCATGTAGTTATTTCCAAAGATTTTGTGGTTCGTGACCAAGTCAGGTGGGGTATTAAGGTAAAATGGTTCCCATTTTTTTTCCCGTTGTAATAAAGTGAGAGTAGGCCAACATTTAAGAATGCATTTCATGGCATTTGCAGGCAGGCTTACACCATCCATAGGGAAATAAAAATGCACCATGTCCACAAGATATTTAATAAACATGATAAATGGCTTCATCAACCTGACCACCATCATTTAACCATGACCATGATATTGATAATGTTTCTGTCTAGGTTTTTCTTAATCATGTTAAATGTAGGCCTATCCCATATTTCAAATCCATTTAATTGTTACTCTTTTAAATTAAATCCCAAGTTCAGTTGCAAGACATTTCAATTTTCACATTTTTTGTGATTTGTGGCTGTGGAGGGTTTTAAGGGAAAAAAGTCTGACATGACATTAGTTCTTAGTTCCAATTTGGGAATTCATAGTGACAGTGGCAATTTATTCGTAAAACCAGACAAAGAAAAGTATCAAATTTTTTAGACCCCAAACTCTCACTGCACATGTTCAGTTGTGTCAGTGCAAAACTTGCAAAATATGTTACTCACGGGGATAGGTCATTGTGTGGAATAATTCCATACTCATTGTCCACTTCCCCAGGACCATTATTTGCTTAGAGACTTACGTGTAGGTAATGTGTAAAAGACTCACCTGTGAATCAGTTGAAATTGTTGGGTAGTTGAACATGCCATTTTTTGGCGTGAAATTGAAATGGTTGCCTTCTTTTAAACCTGTCCGCCTAAGTTACTAAGCCCCCGTTTACGTCTCCAGCCCCCCTAATTATTTTGTTGTCTCTGTTTAAAATCGTTAGGGTTCAACAATGTCAAGAAGTGGCAAATGAGTACGGAATTTTTTCCCACTGCAAATATCCACTGCTTTTTTTTTTCTTTTTCCAATTTCCACTAAAATTGTAGAGAGAGGGCGCGGGCGATGTTCTACCATGGCTATGAGAATTACCTGAATAATGCCTTCCCATATGATGAACTGCGACCTTTGACCTGTGATGGTATGGACTCATGGGGAAGGTGAATTCCATTAACTACACATATCTTTACGGTACTTCTTAAAATACGCTACTCAAAAAAAGTTAAGGACCACTTTTTTCTTGTAATTTTTTTCAAGCAACAAGTGGGATCTAGTTCTTTCATTTTTTGTTAGTCTAGATGGTGTTCGCATTGGAATAAAAAATTTAAAAATGTTTCAAAACATCAAATGCACATTTTCAGCAGTAAAATATCTCCTATAAAAAAGTATGCACAAAATAAAAAGTGGTCCTTAACTTTTTTGAGTAGTGTATGTACACATGTGCCCATGATGCGTACGTGCTGGTTTTCAGAAATTGGCTCCCCACGACCAATATTAAAAACAGCAAAGTTATTCAAGAACAAAGCAAGAGTGGGTATATAACCTAGCTGATCATGCTGATCGGACCGACCTCATACCTGCAAAAATGCTGTTCGGGAATGACCTTAGACTTGCTTCAGTTTGGGCATGTGCTGTTAGAATGCTGAATTAGCTCATTGAAATAAGCCTTTTGCGAGTTAAATTTGACTAAAATCTGGTACAAAGAGTTATGTGATTGCACATAAACAAAACGATTTGAATTCCCCAGAATAAAGATACTGTTGCCATACCTTGTGATTCAGGGCAAGCTTTTGCATAGCGACCGCAATCTCTGGAATGGACTGGTTCCTTTGTGCCCTTCTTTTTCCATTGAGAACAGTGTATTGTTACAAGGTGTCTCTTATGTACATATACATGAACATGTAAATGTATGTACATGTAACTAAGCAAAGCATGCCCCAAATCACAAGGTATAGCAACAGTGGTTTTAGTATGGAGAATTCAAATTGTTATGTTCACGTGACTTTAAAGAGCTCAGTGTAACAGATTTCATTCAAATTTAACTTGCAAAAGGCGTATTGATACATGTATCTAAAATTGGCTTTTATTGACATTTCAACAAATTTGGAAATTATACACGTACATGTACATGCATGCGTGATGTAGGCTTGACCCAAACTGAACACTTTTAATGTTTTCTAATGCTAAAATTTCGCAGGATGAGGTGGAGAGTTGTTGTTTTTGTCTTTGGCTGTCTGTTTTTGGTTGTCTTTCAGCAACAACTTTAGTCACACAACACTCTGGACGTGCTTTCAAAACTACTAAAGACACTAATGCCCATATCTTTAATTCATATACCCAGTTAAGTACTTACTGACGCTTTAGAGGCAAGGTTTTTTCCGTTTGCAGATCAGCAAGATTTATTTAAAGCTGCACGGCTTTTCAAAGCCTCACATATTATGGTCATATCTTCACTTGATCCTTTCCCTTGTCAGTTACTCCCTGACCCTCATCGATGCCCTGGACACCCTGGCCATCATGGGGAACCACAGCGAGTTCCGCCGAGTGGCCACACTGCTACAGAATCACCTGGACTTCACTGAGGACATCAACGTGTCCGTGTTTGAAACCAACATCAGAGGTTAGCCCCTGTATTTAGAACATTGCTAGTTGTCTTAAACTGGTGCTTTGCTGCTGGTCAGGCATAAAGCATTGCTGAAAAATTCAAGGCGGAGGTTTATCACTGCAGATGCTGGATTGACGTGTACCAGTGTGTGTAGAAATGCGCCATCTCTTGATTACACATTGCGTATGACATGTATGAGGCACTGTTCTGTCATGCTGCTCCAGCTGATCACTCATGTCAGGTTGCCAAAAGGCACATTAATTAAGAGTGCATGTCTTTAATGGCTTTCATGCCCACATTTTCTATGCCTTTTTTGCAATTGCTTAGTATGTGACACCCACAAGCCATCTAGTTATATATCAATCCCGGAACAGGTACCATGTGTTGTCAAAACAAAATCAAAGCCTTAAATGTGGGAAACTATTTTTTCCAAAAGGATGGCAGCAAATTAAAGCCAATTTAAGGTTATCAAGGTTTCGCTTGGCAGAAGTAAGGTGTTTGCGTATTTCAGGAGCATGATGTCAGTGCAGCTCGTAAAATTGTGTCCAGTTCAAAATGGACGAGGGCTGACAAAATCTGAGACCAAAAAACCTCGACGTACAAAATTCCATGCTCAAACAGCAAATACATCAGTTTCCCATGAAGTCCAGTAAAGTTTAAGAATCCTAAATCTTAAATTGAAACATATAAAGTAGCAATTGGCTTAGCCTATTGCCCTCTGTTTAATCAGTTTTAAATTGGGTACACATAGTTCGTCCTGCTTTAAACACAATTTGTTTGTTTTTTTCAGTTGTAGGAGGGTTGTTGTCAGCGCACCTGTTGTCTCATAGGGCTGGGGTGGAGTTGGAGCCCGGATGGCCCTGTAAGGGCCCACTGCTCACATTGGCTGATCGAGTGGCTAGGAGAATCTTACCAGGTACGGCAGAAGACAATATTTCATGCAGAATATGAAGTTGGATTTTAAAAAACAAAAGAAATATTGACTTATGGTTTTAATATTATGTCATGAAGGGCACACAATTGCATTTCTCTAAAAGAAACGAACAAAGCAAACTGTTTCAAACGTTGAGGCCTTTCTCACCACTGGCTCTTCTCAGAGCCAATACTTCTTTCTTAAAGAAATTGTTGGCATGGCATACCCGCAATCAACACATTGTTGTACATTTATGCAAAGCTTTAAACAACACCCAAATTGGACTGTTAATTGAAAAAATATTCACTGAATCTTAAATTAAATTCGTAAATTTGCCACAGTACCATTTATCTCCTCTGGTGTGCAAAAAGCTCTGCCACATGACAGTAGATGGTTGTACATGTACGTGTATTGTGATTTCCATTGTGTTGAAAAAGCAGCATGAAGATGTCATTGCCATGAATTTTAATCCACCCTGTATTGAATTGAACATCAAGGCAATAAGCAGGATAAATTAAAAGAAAGTTTTCCTCCAACTCTACCCAAGTTTCCCTGAGTTTCTCCCCCCCCCAAAAAATTTTCTGCATCGCCCATCGTTGCAGCCTTTGACACCCCAACCGGTATGCCCTACGGCACAGTCAACCTGGCCTATGGTGTCCCCCCGAGAGAGACCCCGGTCACCTGCACGGCGTGCGTGGGGACGTACATCGTGGAGTTTGGCACCTTGAGCAGACTGACTGGAGATCCCATCTTTGAGGAAGCGGCTCTCAAAGCTCTGAATGCACTGTGGCAGTGCCGATCAGACATAGGATTGGTAGGAATATTGCTTGTCCTTCCATGTTGGAAATCATACATGTCAGTCCACCCATCGATTTGTTCTACCTGCCTGCGGTCATAACTGATTGTTAAACACACTTTTTTCAGAATGATGCTTGGTGAGAGCATTTACTCATCTTTACTGGACATGATTTGTTTTTTTGTGAGGAAAAAATGATCAAAATTTATGAATTGGTATTTCTTTAAACTATCAGTATCTTTGCTGTATTTTGTTTCTTCTTCCTAGTGGTTGTTTGTTGACATGGTAGAATTAAATACACTTCATCATTGGGAAATGATCACAGCCAAATGATTTGGAGCGATAATTTTTATATTGCTTGTTATTAAATTCAATGATAGAGTAAGGATTCCAGCTTGCTCCATACGCAAGCTCCATACGCAAGCAAGCTAATGCATTTCCCTGCGTAAAACAAAAGCAGAAATACTCATTTGCCGAGCAGAAAACAATAAAGTGCAGTCACAAGTAACATGCCTACCTTCAGTTGGTTACAGAAATATTTGATCTATTGCATATTTGAAGCATTGGAGTGTGTGTGTGTTTACAACGCACAGCTCCTCATTTTAACAATCATCCTGAATGTGTCCTTTGTTGTTTGGCAACCTCAGTTAGGCAACCACATCGACGTCCTGACAAAGAAGTGGACCGCGATGGATTCTGGGATAGGCGCAGGCGTAGACTCGCTACTTGAGTACCTTGTCAAGGGAGGCTTGTTGCTAGGGAACACAGACTTGCTGGACAAGTTCTGGGGTAACTTTCATGCTTGCTTTGTGCACTTCTTTCCAAATTTAGATTCCCCAACAACTTGCAGACTGTCTTTCAAGTCATGTATCAGTACTTGATATGAACTGGGTGTCCAGCTTGCACGTTAAATCGCCCGACACTGTTTTTAACCAGCATGAAAAATATTATCAGGTTTTGAATCTGCCCTGAGTTGAAGTGCACCCCCAAGCGGCGGAAGAAAGACAGACAGAAGTAAGTTTTCCAAGCGGGGGGTTGCTCACATTCTGCGTGTACGCAAAGACTATACATTAAGGAATAAATTCGTAACGCGTACTCAAATGAGTACTTAAAAAAAACACGTCCTCTTTTGTTTCTCTCGGAGCAGATGGCATTTTTAACCAAAGTGCTTCACATTTGCAGCAGTGGAATTGACATCGAATAATGTCTGCTTTGCAGTCATTCAATCATGCAAAATGCCAGAAACTTGGAGCCTTTTTGTATTGTGAAGATTTTGCCATTGTGTCGTCTCTCCTTTATTTGTTTCAGAATACGAGAAGTTAATTAAACAGCTCATGAAAAGGGATGACTGGTACATGTGGGTCAACATGAAGAAAGGTCAGATCACCATGCCTGTATTCCAGTCACTGGAGGCATTTTGGCCTGGAGTACAGGTAAGAATCACATATTGTACACCAGTTGTAGACGGGCTACCAGCTAATGTAAATATGCAAATTGTCAGTACACTCTCCTAACTTAGAAAGAACACTCTTTGTTCTGATGGTGTCATTTGGAAGTGTAATACTTCTGCTACCTGTCAACATTGCTAGCCCTGGGGGGAGGCAACAGGAGCTTTCCCCCCCCCCTGAAAAACAAGGCCACTTTTTTGTTTTTGAAATACAAGGAAAGGATGATTTTTGTTTCTTTTTTTATTTCCCTCTCAAAGTGTTTAAAAATGCACCAATTTTAGATTTCTCACCCCAAGAAAGGCTGTAATAGGTTTTAAAATCCCACACTCTTCCTCCCCCCCCATAAAAATTTTGGAACCCCCAAAAATTAAATTCCAAATCTGCGCTTGCCTGCTAACAGTACCTTGTTTGGATGAGAGAAAGACGGGCCAAGTTTTTCTCCTGTCCATTGCTTGCCACTTGTACTTGAAGCGGGCAGACACACGAAATGCAAGCGTGCTCGTTCCTGCCACGACTGCAAGCAAGACACAGGGAATTTCTCTCAGAGCATTGTTTCTCTCTTCCCTTTAAGAGTCTACTGGGCCAAACTGACGAAGCCATAAAGACACTGCACAACTACCACCAGGTCTGGCGTCAGTTAGGCTTCACGCCGGAGTTCTATAACATTGTGACAAGCAAGGTCATCGACAAAAGAGAAGGTTACCCGTTGAGACCAGGTATTATCTATTTTGTGACGAGCCAACCAGTGCACATTTTTTTTTTCACAAAATGCATGCTGCTGCACAAGTTATCTTGCTTCATTTTTTTTTAGCCTATAAATTCCGGCGAGGCAGTGGCCCTAACATTGTTAAATTCACTCATGAAACTTACTGTTACATTTAGCAATATACTTTATGCAATCATGATGCGGTTGCATCAATTTCTACATTCAAATGGGGGGGAACAGATCAAATTCAAACATCGTCATTGAACCAAAAAGATATTTTTCAGAACACTAGCAATTAATGTAACAGAATCCAACATCTAGAACGGCACTTGCCCCAAACTGTCCTCACTATAGACACAGGAACATCGTAAATGTTAGACTGTGTAAAGTCATGAATGGACCCATACTGCTACTTTGCTCCGTTATTTCCCATCCTCTCCACATAGTTTTTTTCAAATTTTTTGGCACTTCCCTTGAAGCACAAACCCGCTTTCCTTCTCAAAACAGATCCTTGGTCCCTTGCCTTACTACATTCATTTGGAACACAATGAAATCTTCCCAAAGACTGATTTGAAAAATACTGTCACGGGTTCACCGTTGAAACAGGCAAATAAAAGGGCAGTCACACAGATCTGTACTTCACAGCTGGTTTAATTCCGGGCACAGATCCGAATGGTGCAAGGTCAGAACACAAACTCTCTATCTACAATCTAGCGTGGCTATTTATACAGGTTGGGCTTGCTTTTACAGAGAATTAAGAACAAAACATTCCATCATAACATGTACTAATAAGTCATATAAGGTAGAACAAAACAGCGTGCCGCGTAGCGAACATTAGTGTCTCACGCTCACCGCAAGAGGGTGCTAGCATAACCAAGCAAGCAAGTGCGCGCTGTTTACATGTGGTTTTGTTAGCGCGCATGCAGTGGTAACTCAGCTGTGCACTGTCAATGCACTCTGAAGTGGCGAAGACGCGAGCGAATAATTGCAGAGCGCGCTGTCAGGTAACAATACCTGAAATAACCAATAATCATTAACTAATAATCAATCAATAGTTCATGTTGAGTAATTTCACAACAATACTAAACAGTTTATGGTAATTTTCTTGCCTGACAGAGTTAATAGAAAGTGTGATGGTCCTGTACCAAGCCACGAAGGATCCCTACCTCCTGGAAGTAGGACGGGATATCCTAACATCGATAGAAACCAGTGCCTGGACACCTTGCGGATATGCCAGTGTAAGTTTGGTAACATTGCTCAACGACATCCATGAAGTTCTGCTTGCGGGGTATTTCAGTGCTGACAGGAAGGTCTGAGCTTGCACGGCTTTTATGGCTGTCACACATGAGCTTTAAATGATCACATGCATATCATTGCTCAAAGTATGGGGACATTCAGTCATTTGGTTTTGTATTCAAAATGTGCATCTTAGAACTCAATATCCTGTGTGCTTGGGTAGGACTTGAAACAAGATTAAAGAAATGAGAGGCAATGTAACATTGGATCCCCATCTGTATCGGCCATGTTGTTCAGGCTGGACCATAATAACAGAGCTTTAATAAAAGTTCTATATTTTAGATAAAAATCCAACTGCAGAGCCTGTTATTTTTTTCTTCCAAACCCTAGGTGAAAGATGTACGGAACCACAAACTTGACAATCGCATGGAGTCCTTCTTCCTCTCCGAAACGACAAAGTACCTGTATCTCCTTTTCGACCCGGACAATTTCATACACAACACCGGTGGCCGCGGGGACATCATCCAGACGCCCCACGGGGAGTGCGTCCTGAACTCCGGGGGCTACATCTTCAACACAGAGGCTCACCCGATCAGCACGGCGGCGCTGGACTGCTGCCAGCGAGGCAAGGAGCTGGCCGTCTTTGAGAACATGATGAAGAAGTTGGGAGGCAAACAGGAGAGGCTGGACTTTGTCCTGGATTACATCAACCAGGCCGGCCAGGACCAACGGGAGCTGGGTGGACTACCCCAGGGCTACAACTGCTCTGTCAAGCCGTTCAGTGCCAGGTGGTCCATGATGGGGGAGATGATGGAACCTTGACGGAGTGGCTAACATTGCAAACAACATGGGCCAAAGGGCTTGCTTCCATGATCATTGACTCCACAATTTGAACACAGCCTCAGTGCACCACTCAGGTATTAAATCATCACCATTTTCATGAACTAAAAAAACGTGCGTGCGAACACTTTATGAAAAGTGCGCAAAAATTTGGGCTTCGGAGATTGCCAGAGGCTTGTGCATGGACGCTGTGAACACTGATGCGCTGTGGAATACATGTACTTGCGGTTTTCACAAACTGACAAGCAAGCATGTGGAAGATATAACTTTCAGAGAAAGTTACAGTCCATGGAAACCCAAATTAAGCACTTGTGTACCGTCAAGGGTCAGTTCTTAATGTCAACAACAAAATATAAGAATATCTAGTGCATCAGTATTGTCAAGACCCCTGAGGGAGTCAATTCATAAGAGAGTGAGACCGATCAAATTACCAGCAAGGTGGAATCATCATCCTGCATCTCAATTTATGCAAAGTCTATTTGATTACTTCCCACCTGCTCACCCCGCACCTGCTTCCAATGTGGGGCATGTACACAATCTATAAATAAACTAGCAGTGTCTAAGTACTCAAGGTTTAGCCCTGACAACTGGACTAGGTGAAGAGATAGCAGAAATTAAAAATGCTGAACGAACTCGACCTGTCAAAAGCACTTCACATCCAAACACCCATTTCCAGCCTTTCACATTATGGTTCGAATGAGAAAAAAGACTTCGGAGATTGGATGAAATATAATCCTAAATCTTTACTTTCTCTCTGAAAATTGATAATTATGCTTTTATAATTAAATAATTCATTATTGCAATTTGCAAGTACTGAAAGATTGAAACTACGTGTATTTAAGTAACAGTTGAGTGAAACAAACACTATTCAATCTGACCACTGTAAGGTGGAATTTTTCAGAGAATCATGGATTTATGCTCGATCGATTGTGCATACTCATTATTTTAATTGTTTGGAATTAAATGTAGTTAGCTCAGCCTTGGACAATTTGAAGTTTCCTCTCAATTTCTAAGACATGCAACAATTCCACCTTCTTTGTGTACATACAGGCAACTATTTATTTTCAAGATGTTATTTTTAAAAGAAATTGAAAAATAAAGGCTATTCTTTCCTTGAAAATTACTGGATGAATATGTTCCTTTGTGTCAAATTTAGTGAGGCTGTGAATATGTAGGACGAAAACCCTAAAAAGCTTTTTATGTAACCAGTTACACTCCTTATTTTAAGGAGTGTGACTGGTACATAATTAAAACTGAATAAGTAAAATCTTTAAGACAAAATGTCTAAACTCAGCAAATCTTCCAGTAAGAGCAAGCGCAAGACCAACTGTCGACCATCACCGTCTCCATCCAGCTCCGAACTGCGGTCAGAAACCAGCTAAAAATACCTCCAGTGATGAGCACATGTAGTCATTACTCCTATCACTGGAACTAGACACCTTGAACCATCCACCAACGCAAACAAAGTCTCCCACTGCCTATTGGATGAACACTTTTAACAGGTGAAAGCCCTATCATGATGACATATTCACGTGGTACGGTGCACTCTTAATGATCGAGAATCTGCAAGAACTGTAAATTTCGTCACATTGAAAATGAAGTGAAGGAAAGTATGTCTCCCTGCAGGGGCGTAATGGAAGCACAAAATATATACACTGTACATGTGTAAATGTTAATGATGAAGTCTTCGTGTTTAATGTGTGTCTCTAACTACGGCAATACACATCAGATTACATCTAAATAAAGAAAAGCTTACCTCTAAAATAAAGAAAAGCAGAAAAGCTTTAGTTCCGCTCTGTAAACAGGCCGACCTCTTCGGTTAGTTTGTTGCTCTTGTGAGCGTAAAAGGGGACGAGGAACTTGGGAATGCAGAAGCCGATAGGGCCGTTGAGGACAACACAGTGGGAACAATAGCGCAGAAAGAGGACCGCTGAAACACCTGTCAACCATTCTGAGTCTTTGTAACGTGCAGCTTGGAAGGGGAGGTTCAGCCCACATAGTTGAATGGAAGTTGTCTAACTGCATGAACATTAAGTACCTCACGTTTGACTCGTATACGACCATGAAAGCCTGAGCACAAAGTATCACAAAGGATATTTCAATATCATAAACAGGTAAATGTATCTCAATGAGAAAAGGAACCATGACCACACAAAATGAACTTGAATAATGGCCTCTAAAAGGCTTCGACAAAAGTATGGAAGCATAAAACAATTAAAATATTCAAATGAACTGAATATGAAAATATATTTAAGGATCGGTCAAACTGTAGAATCAGTATTATGTACAACCATATACCAGAGAAGAGAAAGACAGGAAAAGTTAATCTCACTACATCGAAAGTGAGTTTAAGCTTTCGAAAAGCTGGGCCTATGGGACAAATAGTCTTTCCTGTCGTTAGAAATGCCTTCGGAGAAAACTAGCCGACACACAGACGTTACTTGTCGCGTAACAAACCGACTTAAACAATTTCAAACAGACACGGTCTCATCAGAGTGTTTGTCGAGCGTCGACAGAGGCATGTAGTTGGTAAGATGGGTAGCGGTGGTGGTGGCATCCGGGTCACTCTTGCTGAACAGATGAAATCCCTGGCCCTCTGCAAGAAAGGGTTGTAACCGAACAGAATATATTCAGGGGATTTCATTTCACTTGTTACGGAACATTATCGTACACGGAAATGAAGAACATCTACCGATATTAAGAAAAACAAAACACGTCCACGTTCTTGGGACAACTTCCAAATTCTAAATAAAACTTTAAAAATCGGCAAGAATTTCAAATCCATTTCGCCGCTGGAATAAAGGGATGCAGTACAGGACGGATGATATACTGGCAATCGAAAGAAACGTTTAAGTTGATGGTGTTCAGATTTTGCTTTGTTGTGTTTCTTGTACATTATTCCCGAATACTGTCTAGTTCTATCTGTGCCATTTATTTGGCTTTGTTGCATTTGTTGTTTCTGCTTTTGTGCTGTGCGTTTTATTGTGCTGTTTATCGTCTGTTAATTAAGTTATTTTATTGCTGTGTGATGCTGTGTTGCCATGAAGCTAAGAGATTTTTGCCAGTTATGGCAATCAGCAATTGTCAGCGATTGTTCCCGCCCGAGCCTGGTGACGCGGAGCAGCAACTCATATCAGCAAATACATAGTTGAGACGTACTTCCAAACTCCTCCCCTTCTTCGATACTGTCCAGCAAGTCACAGCCCAAGGTTTCTGGCAGCATCAGCGACAGTGTCCCGGCCAGTAAGGAGCTGCCACCGAAGACACACAGAGGAAGCGGTTCCCAGTACTTGCCAAGGAGCAGAATGATGGGGCAGAGAATGCCGCTGATACGCCCCACCATGGAAGACATACCCATGCCGATACTCCTGCAAATAAGGAACCACAGCATCAGCCCTTTCAATATCCAAGACATCAGTAGTGCGGTTGGTAATTACATGATTACATTCCTTTACTTACACCACAATTTCTCGGGTTCAAATCCTGGTATAAAGGCACTGTTTTGTTTGTATAAGAACCCGCGTCTTCATCCTTCTAAACGTCTTTTCCCTAAATTGCTTCTCTCTCTACCGTTAGTGTGGGACGAAGCTTCATGAGTCATTAAGCTACTATCTTTCGATTGAATTATAGCAAAACTAGCTTCCCGAGGTTATCCACAGAGCATTCTGTTTTCCGGAGACAGCCTGTACTCTTTCGAATAGGTTAGATTTACTTCATCACAAAAAGAAACAATTTTATAACACTTCCCAAGAAACTCTGCTTGATTCAAGCATTAAATGCTTCATTGATCTAAACGCACTACAAGGCAGACCTGTGTCTATTCGAAGGATAGATGTGTTGAAAATGTTCAGGCACTTTTCCAAACTAGGTTCATCAGGAAAACGTTAGTAAACTCAACTCTGTACAGAGCAAGCACTTTTAAATGCACGCAAAGCACAGATCACCAGTGTATTTGCAATGAATGCTAGTGGTCGTGTGCACTAGGTATTGGTACTGTACAGCTACATGCACAGTATTGTGGTTACTGCGGGTATAGTTCTTTTGGCCGTGAAAAGAAAGATAACAAAATTAGCGAATGCCACATGACCATCTCTCTGTCAATCAAGACAGAATATGTGGGTGAGGCGTTAATTAAAAGTAGCAATATCTAGACAAATTAAAACAGATTTCACCCTAAAACTTTACTCTAATGTCAAGTAGTTCGAAAACTGCAGTGAGAAGATCAAGAGCGTTCAAACCTGACAACCGTAGGATAAATTTCACATGAATATGTGTAGATGTGGCTGAAAGCCCCGCTAACAGCAAACTTCCCTGCCATGGCTACTGCCACCCGTGCTGGACCCAAAGCTGTCAGAACATACCATGGAAGCAAAACAAAAAATCCAATGACATAATTTGAAAGTTGCAAACAATGAGGAATAATCTTTAAAGCTAAAGATCTTAAATTGCTTTGCAAGTACTATGTACGAGGACAAGTTTAAGATAATGTCTCAATGGGCCTTGAGCGGGACCAAGAGAGGGCACTTTTTCCTCAGCAATGGGCCGGAAGTTCCTTTAACGCTAACTGTGCATCACTGGTTCACGAACGACCAAAAAAGCGCAAGCGTTGCAGTCGCATCGCTAAAATGACTACTCCCGACCAACGTGGCTTTTTTCAAACGATGAGGGGGTTCTTTTGCTCGAGGCGGAGAGATACTGCTTGATACATGTCATTCAAGTTCAAACGTTCGACAACCTCAATATGATGGGTTTGTCATACTCGTAGGTCTTTCTTATTTATGCAAATTTTATTCACGGCAACTGAAAACGCGGCTGCAGGGGACTCGCGTGTCACGATGGCTATAAACGGAAGGGATCTTTCCGTGGTTCCCAAGATAACCTTCGGGTTTGTGGAGGATTACGTCAAAAACGGCCCCAAAAGTAGTGGAGAGCAACAGCTTGGTAAAGGCTTCAAGTATTTTTCAGAAGCCTACATTCCTTATAATTATCTGAAGGGTAATCGTTTTATTAACAGGATTTTATCTAGGACATTTTGTTGAAGTTTCATGCATGCACCATTTATGTCTAGGCCTAAACGACCGGTTGTGGCCACGATCGAGCAGTTTGAACACTTTCTGTCATTTAGCAGGTTACCTTTAATGACAGGGCTATTTCCTTTAGAAGTTCAGAATTTTATAGATGGTAATTCGAAAATTGCAGACGTTATTTCATTAATGCTGGGCGGGATCAATCATGGAGGAAGGAAAAGACTGGCTCAATAGAACTGCACCAAAGTGCAATAACGTGTACGGTGTAGGGCCAGTCATTACGATTTTTTATATGAACTTCTCAATTAAAGTGCCCAAAGAAGTCGTTTCAAAGTCTAAATCTACCTTGAACAGTGGTCCCTCGTCTTGTTTGATCTTAACAATCCACTGTTTCCGCAGGACCTTATTTTTTGGAAATCGATGGAAGCTAATTTCTGGCGATGATCTTCCTTCGTGATTGCCATACAACACGGTACTGAACAATGCTTTGCCATGTTCGCCGACAGCGAGGAGTCCCCTACAGCCTCGCTTTCAGTTCCCGTGCATAAAATTTGCATAAATACTAAGAAAGGCTTATAGCTTCCGCAACCCACATAACCACTTGTAGGCTAAGTACATGTACCAATAGCCTAAGATAACGAGCACGCACTGAAACTCACGAATGAAAATGCTGATGAAACAGAATACTCCTGCAGAAATGTAGAATCCGACCAATGAGAGACGCCTGCCGATTCGCTCCATTATGAACCAACAGAAAAGGTAGCTTGGAATCTCAACAGCTCCGGACACGAAGGCAGCGATGTAGTCGTCGACACCAAGGGCTGAAGTACTCAGAGACAGCCCGTAAAACACCATGACGGCAGCAAACCTACATAAAGATTTGAAATCACCTTGTTCAGTTCAGTTCAGTTCCGGCATGGTCCTGATGGCTAACAAACAAGATCAGCCTGAGAAAATCGACACATCTTTGCAATCCCTTCTTTGCAGAGCTTCGTTTTTTGTTTTTTCATCAGGTTTTTGTAGTTTTATTTAAAAATAAACTACTCGTCTTACCAATCAAGAAAAATTATCAACGTTTTCTTCCGGAGGTTGGGGGTTCGGAAGAGATCCAAGTGTGTCACTCGCCGTACCGTATCAGACCGAATCTCCTGCCATTGAAGGAAATACATGCGTGATTATTCAAATCCCGATAAAATAATGTTAGAATGGCCTGCCGTATAATGTAGTACCCAGTTAATGAAAGTGACTGACAAGTTCCTTATTGTTCAAATATTTATGCTACGTAAACAGCACTAAGGCTTGACTCTATTCGACGTCCAAATCGAGGACTTTACTTCGTGGAAAATCATATCGCTATAGATTGAATAAGCGCTATGGAAAATATTGGTCGTCTAGCCCATGATCACAATTAATTCGCCGTCTACTTTGTACCTTTTTCTGTTCGTCGGCATTTTCTGGACTACTATTGATCAAGTCCTCAGGAACCGTTGTGCCGTTGACTTTGGCAATTTTACGGATGATCTTCGTAGCTTCCTTGAACTTGCCTTTTGATATCAGCCAACGCGGTGACTCAGGAAAGATTCTGCCGACAAGAGCGGGAAAATGGTTCAATTCTCTTGGAAAATAATATAAAGCATCATTTCCAGACTCTCAGAAATGATGCTCATGGAAAATGCGTTCCTTACTCAATATAGGTTAAGGTTGATGATGTGAGGATTTTTCTTTAAAACTCGGGTTGAACGGTCGCACGTGAGTTACATATATACAGTTCATGCTTCATGCTGACGCATGCGTGAATGTATTGACCGGAAATGACAAATAAGATTTCAGTACTGTGTACATTTAAATCAGAAACCTAAACTTACACGTATATGTAAACTGTTCCCAGATTCCAATCCATGTTCTTTGGGAATCAGAACGTACAGGAATTACAGGGATGTGGATTTCGGTAATGGCAGCATTGTGCCATAGATGATTTTTTTTTTAATCTCATTTTCCACCGGTGTCAACTGCGTATCCACTTCCCAGTCGAGTTTTCAATATGCCCGTAGAACTGGCAGTACTGATCAATGTCAACATCTCCCAGTTATCCTCTGAATGTTGCACGTTAAATAGCAATAAACAAGGTATCCCCCATTCTTTCTTTGGATTACTTCATTGTAAAATTATGAAACTCGGGCCATTAAAAACGCATAGGGTTAACCCCTCCTTAACAAGTCCTAACATTGTTCCATGCTATATGTGTGCTGTGTGCATTAATTTAACTCAACTTTTAATTAACGGATTTAATTAAAGGATTTCATGATGGAGCATGTGTTTCGATTCATTTGACTCCAGTCTTCATTTCCACTTCAGTGTACTCACGGGATCAGCAGGAACGCAACGACGTAAGGAAGTGATATTGCCAACTGTAAATGGCGCCATTCTCGTAAGAAGAAAGCCGCAAAGGATAGAAGCATATACCCCACCGCGAAGGCAATCGAGTGCATGGCACCAACCAAAACTCGTTTCCAGGGCCCAACTAACTCTTTTGCTGTTGACAAAACCAGTGAAAACAACACAGCGTAACAAGTGACTGAACAAACAGGTGCACGTTTTACCTGCAGCAAACTATAGGTGTCGTCTAACTAAGTGAAGAGGTCTGTTTCTATACGTTAGAGCGCCGAATTATAAGTCGCATTACCTCTACTTAGGCCATTATAGAAAGGTTACACATATTCTCTATCAAAAGAAAATAAGTATTTTTACCAGCCTAACGATTTCGTGGGGCTATAGCTGCATGTCATGGACAAGAGCATGAAGCATGGAAAGTTTGTGCCAATCTCGCTTAAAATAACTAAAAACAGCTGTTGAGTATGGCGGCCGGACAATCTATGCAAAAGTGTCCGCGAAGTTACACCTGGCGTAAGGCTGGAACTTAACTTCCGTTTAAATAACATTAAAGGTAAGAGTACGTCACCCACAAGCAATCGACGCGATCAAGCTGACACCATAGCCACAAGCTGCCGTGATGAACCGCGCAGCCATGTAAGCCGAAAAGGTGGGTACAAAACTCGTCAAAATGGATGAAATGGAGACGAGAGAAAGACTTAGGAAGAACGCTGCCTTTCGGCCAAGCCTGAAAAAAGAAGTACAAGTAGACCAAAGTAGGCGAAATGTCCACTGTCAAATGGGGGTAAAAGAACACAAAACATAGGTCAGGACAACGTCTCTCTCGCTTAGTACCATGTTAATTGGCCCATTTCTACATATATCTATTATGCAGTCTCAATTGTCAACAACAAAATAGTACATTAAACTAGAGTACCAGTTTGGCTTCATGAGCTGGTGTTGTCACCTAGAAGGCAAAGTACGCGAAAATGAAGTTTTGGACGCCATAATATTTAAATTCATTGGCAGAACGACATCATCACGCAGCGTCCTTCAGCCTAATTTTCAAGTGGTCGTAGCGAACGCCGACGGCACGAGAGACGTCAAGGCGCATGACAGTAGCGGGAGAGACATGACGTCATTCTATTGAAAAAGTACACATTTTTATCGAAAAAAAAATGCCTTTTCAGTTGACAATATCGCCTCAGTCAAACTGATACTCTACTTTGATGTATTTATTTATGGTTAGCTATTCTGTTTGCAACTTTTACTATTAATAAGGAGGGGCAGGAACGTTGTTGTATACGCACGTCCATCATGCGTGTTTGTGTGGTAAGCCTGACTTTCAATGTCCAAATTCGTCAAAATTTAGAAAGTTAGGTGTTGCCTCAGCCTGCGGCAACACATTCGGTCAGTATGATTTCTGAAGCACCCAAAAATTGGATTGAATTTTCCGAACTCGACCCAAGAAATCACACTGGACACGCACTGACGCGCTAGCGACACGACGATGTCTTCTCAAACGTACGTCGCAGATATGCAAATTTTCTGTGTTAATGAGATACCTCTCGGGACGGGGCATTTTCCCCAAAATCTTTCACATTTTTCCCTTCCATTTATAAAAAAAAACAAGAACTTCCATCGTCTGGATATCGTTTGAAAATGTACAATTTTCAATTGTAACTAATAAAACGACAATTTCATGGACCCTTTGAATTTCCCAACAAGCATGCTGTAAACCATAATTGTTTCGAATCAAGTCTAAGAAGCTCACCAGTCAGCGACCGATCCCCACACTAAAGAGCCCACAAGTGTACCAGCGAACCACACAGATTGAGCAATATCAGCGAAATCTTCCCGCTCACAAACTAGACTGAACTGTTAATTAAAAAAAGAAAAGGGATGCAATGAACAATACATAAATATGCCAAAACAAAGCAAACGTAAACAAAACCCCAGAACAAAAAGTTAATATTTGTAGCCGTACACCTTGCGATCAGTTTGTGAAGTGTTATTATTGCATACGTTGTTAGGAATATGAAACAGTGGAGATCGTGTGCTGGGCAGTGATGGGTTGAGCATTCCGAATTGATTTTACTTTCCAGTGGAGTGTGTTCTTATCTAGCACTCCATGGGAAACGGAATCAGAGATTGTAAACGGGATTAAGTTATGCTGTTGGTGCCAGAACTGATTAACTTAAACCTTACATTGGTCAAACAAAGAATTTTATAATGTACCAGAAAAAAAGCGAATTACATATGCTCGCATTTGCTCATCCTAATTTTATATCAGGCAAATCGTCCTTATATGAATTGAATTGAATTGGTTTATTACAATAAAACGTCATCACGGCCTATGGTCGAATTGAAAGTGTTTGTACAATGTAAATAGTAGTTTGAGGATGCCAGACAAATAAGGCATAGGACTGTTACGAAATCGATTCGGTCTACACTAGAAGCTTTCTCTTTTTATCTCTTTTGATTTTTTTTTTTACTTTTTCTTTTGCTTCTTTTCATATAAAACGCCAAATAAATGTCGGAATTTACAATAACATACCTCGTCGTTGATTGTGGACTTGTAGCGCGATCGATCAAAATCCCACCCAGCATCACAGGCGATGACATCCGTGGAATTCCAACCTTGATCGCCATCGTCCTCAGCAGTCGCGTACCGCTCACACGAGGAGTAAACTCGCTTCCCGTCGTCGTCCAGCTCATACGGTATGCTCTCGTTCTTCTGTTCCTCCTGACAGGCGGACACAGACTTCAGCTGAAGTTGAGTGCAGTTGATAGCCTCGCTTGCCGGAATCAAGCACCAATGATCGGTGTTGGCGGCCAGAAACACTTGAGCTAGGAACTGACACGCCGATGGACCTTGCATCAGGCATAGAGCCAGGACAACGAGCTTTTGGTACTTGCCGAAGTGCCCAACGTGATCCAAGATACCATCGTAATGCATTTTGATAGTCGCTATTTCTAGTGCTGTGAATATGAAAAAAACGCACAGTGACAGTCGATGATATCAAACTGGCTTTGCGTTGGGTTTGGTAATTTTATGCTAGGATATTTCGCCCTATACTCTCACTTGTATATTCACTCTTTTCTCAGTCTAAACGCAGACACACACTTAAAAGTGAACAGAAGTGAAAGAGATACACGTACTTTGACATCACATGGCTGCACCAATTAGCCAACCTTGATTTAACGTCATTGTGCCTCATGATTCATAACAGTTTATATACCATACACTGCAAAGTATTTCGTGTTTTAAATGACCCAAAGGATTATGTACTTTTTATTCCGCACACGTCTAACCGTTGGTATAAAACGGGTGTCCCAAACCCAGTGCTAACAACTATACTTACGTGTATTTAACCAACGTACCAGTAAGCCAAAAATGTACTTCAAATTGGCTGATATTGTGTCACCAACCAATAGTCTATCACAAATCGGCCAGTAGAGTAGAAGAATTTCTGACAACACTTTGACCCGATAAGATATCACCTGTCGACGGGTAATTTATCTACCGACAACTAGTCAAAAAATGACCGATGATGGATCAGTCTGGGAAAAGGGAAACTTTGGAGGAGAATTGTTTGTGTAATTTCAGCACGTGACCAACTGTCTCAAACTGTCTCCAAACGAGAGATGAGTGATAAATAAGGCTCTTGAAGTTTGTTCCAGAACATTTTGGGGCTCAATCAAGCTGAAAGCTCTATTGTTTGTTCCTTTTCAAATAATCTTTTTCTTTCTCTTCATAACGACCCTTGAAGGAATGTGATATCCTGTAACGAACAAATTTTCTTGCTTGTATCTGCTTGCCTTTATGCAGCTTTAAGGTTGCTTCTAATGTTGCACTCATGACAAGAAAAAGTCCAAAAGGTTTCTTAACAAATCGTTATAAATCAAGTGACACGCAGTTACGATTAAATGTCTTTTGACTTGTCCAATGGGAGACTTTGAGACGCTGGTGGCAGCAGACACACCGATTTTGTTTATAATACTGATCAGAACCACGCACGCATGTTCGTGACAACGTGCGCATGCTCAAAAATGGCAACAAGGACCGGCATGTTGGCCGCCACCAAGCGTCTCAATGTCACATATTAAAGTCACACAACGCAATGAGCGACTGGCCACATCCTGAATGGAGATTCAATACTGAAGAAAGCGTGTGTACACTGGATTTGGGGTGTGGAGATTATTATTTGCAAACTTCAGTGTCACAAGCGCATCCGAATCATGTCCATGTTTTGATATCTAAATTTTAACTTTTGGATCATTTACGTAGGCCAATTTTCTTTTATTGCTAACTTATTGCAAAGCCCATTTCTAGAAACAAATTAATTCAACTTAGTCATCTATTTTTCACAATGCCACACCCAAAATGCACGAGCATTAAAGATTTAAAAGGAGACATGAAATGCAATTTTTATGACCAACTTTCTTGCAGTGTTACAATGACTGTCCACCTCACAGTGATGTAGTGCCTAGATGCTGAGCCTTGGCTGCCTAAAGACTTGATTTTAGTGCCTTAAGTGCAAAGCCTAAGCCTTGAGGGATCAATGCCTTGTGATTCAAGAGCCTTGCTTCGTCAAGGCCCTCGGATTTTTTTAATTTTTCAGGTAAATTTTTTTGAAATTTTGTTTTCTACGAACATAGATGTACGCCTGAGGGTCAGCTTTGAGCAGTCTACAAAGCTGCAGTATTTACGATAATCATATACTGCCATGGAGAAGGGAAACACCCTGCATTTTGTTCACTTGTACATTTGGAGTATGAACATTTTGCTACGTTCCCAAAACAAATCTATGGTCATTTTACATATTTTGAATTATAACCGTACTTGTAGCCACAAGGCCAGGGAGATTATTTTTAGCTTCCAAAAATTATATGGAATACATATACATCTATATGTAGATAGAACATCTGTGTTGCAGACTGCAACTTTGATCGCCCTTTAAGTATGCTGCCTCACGCAGGAAATGGTAGCCTATCTTGCATACCTATGGCCACAAGGCCAGGGAGACTATTTTTAGTTTCCATAAAATTATATACATGTACATGTAGATAGAACATCTGTGTGGAAGACTGCAAATCGCCCTTTAAGTATACTGACTCACGCAGGAAATGGTATTTTGCTTATTACACTTGTTGGTCAAATTATGAGTTTCTTTCTATGGTCTGATCTTGCACACGTCATACAGAATTCATTTGACTTGTCACCAGAGAGTTGTTGACTCCATATCTGTAATAAATACGTTATAAGTTGTATATAGCATGTCCCCCCCCTCCAAAAAAATGCAACTCAAATGTAACATTCATTCTCCCAAAGTATTAATGGTAACCAATCAAAACTTACCGTGTTTTCTTTTTATGCTGAGAATTTCATTTGAAACCCATGCTACAGTGCAGATGTTTTCAGTTTAATACGTAGCACAGAACTCTACTCAGCTCAGTATCTGGATTCTGTGGGCCATTTTCAATGGTTTCGTGTTAGTGTTAAATGGAGTTTTAAGAAGCACAGCTGCGTGATTGTTGCGTGTTTTGTACGATCTCCAGAATGCACTTTGTGCACGACCTCCGACCGTGAGGTTCAGCACTTCGTGTTTGCGAAGCTTTAATCGAAGTTTATGGTCAGCTAATGGCAATACTTTGACACGGGCCAAAGTGTCGGCTTAAATGATAAAAACATGGCCTTGATACAATCACAGTGATTTATCTTCTAAGTATCACGGATCACGTGTGTTTTGGCGATATATTTCAAATCACTGGTTATCTTGATCAATTTTGGATGAACTAATAAGGTGTAGAGAGAATATTTTCAGCAAAGAGGAAGACAGAGAAAAAATCGAATGGATAACCGCCACATAGAGCGAGCTCGCGCACCTGCCAGAAATTTGCCCACAATGCTTTGCGCGTCGTTAGCTGTGACCCCTTGTGACTTATTTCCTTCACTTAAATCTGCGCAAGGCCATCAGCCCTTGCCAGCGCCCTGTTTGGGCGCTGGGCGACGAGTAAAGCAGTATTGATATTATACTTAAGGATCTTGGCCTTAGCCGAGAGGGTTAAGCCTATAAGGCTTGAGAGTCCATGACTTGGCCTTGGCCTTGAGGATCAGAGCCTTTGCTCCAACACTAACACCTGCTTTTGCTCCAGCGCCACCACATGCTTAGTAATAGAAATCCAAGAGAGAAACTTAAATATTTAGGTTTTTTATGCAAAGGTAATTTCCATGTTCAATATTGAAAGCAAGACGCCATATAAAGCTGAACAATAGTGTCTCCATGATAGCTCTATATAGATGTGTTTCTCGCTTTTCCATATTTTTCTTGAAAAAACTCCAACTTGCTACTTTATAGAGTTGATCAGATTGTTTTTAAAAAGAATATTTGGCCCGTTTGCTTAGTGTGTGAAAGATATTTTTCTGTACTTTGTGTATCCTCTCTTGACAAGGAGCGCCTTGTGTGACCCAAAAAAATATATATAGGCCTGTATTTATACCGGCTATATTGACACCAATAATGCTTCAGAGGCACCATAAACACAAAACAAGACCCGGCGCATAGGGTGCACCTACAACGTCCTTCACCCCTATATCTTATTGTTGACATCTATTGTGGGAATTATATTCCGCGCTTGTGCACGATGTAATAGGCTACAGTTAAGGAATTCTTCATTTTACATCGGCAGGTTGACTGTATTGGCCACCGGACAAAACCCCAGACAATAAATAGACCAAACCATTGTTCGGGGCTCTCCTTACTGACACTTCGGCTTTGTCCCGATACTCAACTCAGACTTGTGTAATTTTGTGGTGATATAGGCACGTGTAGTCTCGAATTATTAAAATAGATAGATTAAATTAGCCTATAGGTGCCTCGAAAACAGCGTTCGGATTCATGGGTAAGCCTAACAAATGAAAGAATAAAAACAAAAACCTAAGCCCTTGCTATTATACAACGCAGATGATTAACTCAAGTATACATACGTACATCCAAAAGTTGTGAATATGTTCGAAATAGATTTCTGCGGAGTTAACAATATTTCTGGTCATGGTGGCTTGTTTCTATGTGTGACATATGTTCACAGTGTATGTACAATTATGTTACACCATATGCCGAAATATTAATGTGAAATGTTAACCTATGTTAGCCTGTAGGTGCCTCGAAAACAGCGTTTAGATCATGGGTAGGCCTAACGAATGAATAAAAACAAGATTTCAAGCCCCCCTGCTATAATAAACCGCAGATGAATAACTCAGGGAGGTATTCACGGAATACATAATGTACATCCAAAAATTGTGAATATATTCGAAATACATTCCTGCAGAGTTAACATTATTTCTGGTCATGGTGGCTTGTGCCCAAAATATATGACGTGACAGCAGATGATACCGAGCCAAACCCCACTACTAAAACAGAATAGACAGAGGTGTATTTAAAAACTAAATCTAAGCTGTGGCTCACCTCAGGTGCGTGCGCTGCCTGCCGACGCAGGACTCCACTGATTTTGACATGATAACAGTGAACAGAAGTAGGCCGGTAGTAGATGGATGGCATAAATGAAATGGAAGCCGCTTTAAACTCCACGAACCGAGACGAAATTATATAATGTAGACTATGGCACGCAAAACGTTGCAAAATTTAATGTTTCATTTCTATGTGTGAGATATGTTTACAGTGTGTGTACAATTATGTCACACTATATGGCCAAATATTAATGTGAAATGTTCAGTATGTGCGATTCCCTACAATGTGCGACGTTATTATGAGCAATGTTTAATTGAGTGCGCGTGGCTTCTTCAGCAAGCGACACTTAAGCCTGGCTTCCACATGGTCGTTTGTAACACAGACGGTCTGCAAGACGTCAAGACGGAGACAATCGCGGAAGAAACGCTGCACAACACTCGTGGACAGGGGGTGCGCACGCATTACATGCCTCTTCGACCAATAGGTTAATGTCATGATTTGCCGAATGCACGCATGCGTCAAGCTGAGGAATGTGCGTGTGAGTACCCGCGGTTTTCATAGGGCGTCTAATCGGATCAGTCTCTATGCGAAAGTGAAATGAATTTGACGTCACGACAAATTTGCAGCGAGAATTTCGCTCGAGTTCTCGTGTGTTCAACTTTACGGATTCATAACGAAAATATTTGATCTGACGTCACAAATGCACGTTCGGTTTTGCGTGAAGCTATGAACCGGCCTTTATTCAAGGCGTGACGGCACGAAGTTTCCCGACATTGTGCCGTCGTGTGTATACACGATCGCGTCGTGTCGCGTTGGGCGTCGCATGACGCAACGCGCAACGCGACTGTCAAGGGAAGGAACGACGTTTAGGCAGCAAACTATGCTAAAACAAAAAATAATAATAATTGAAGATAGTGCCAGCAGTTGAGGCTGCTAACCACCAAGATCATCCTGCCTGCCTAATTAAATGTCATTTGTTTCTGTTTGACTGTACAAATCATTTTATATTGAGACCTCAGTAAATTAAACACTATCCAAATCAGCTAGTCGTGTCGTCGTCTTAATGCAACTGGGGCCCACTGCTTCAACGCTTTCGAATTATGCTCTCTACGTGCTACGTGTGTTGGCCTCGTGTGCCGTGGCCTATCCATCTCTTGGAAAATCCTGGATTTGTCATTAACGTCATTAATATTTCGTTGAAACTGACTAAGTACTTCAAAGAAATGAAGTGAGACCGACATATAATGGCCTACACGAATAAAACTACTGCGCTGTCGATTGTGAAGTTGGTAGATCCGGGTATCATTTACAATCGTTTCGCCCACGTACAAAATGGTGGACGGGTTATACGGGCCAACACCTCCGCGTACAGTGTGCACAATGTAGACTAAAGGCGCCTTCCGTATGTACGTTCTTTGGCTGCGTTGCGTATACGATGCGCTCACTTTCAGGATACAAAAAAGTAAACCATTAGCGTAACACGCGTGCGTTGCGTATTTTGACAGGTTGACGCGCATTTGGAAATGTGCCTTTCCCCTAGAGCGATTTTGACGGCCGAGCGCAACCACAGTAATGGCTTCTAATTGTGGTTGTTGTTAGTACGCGTCAACTCTTAATTCACTAGATAGGCACGTCTCAACCTCACGGCACTACAGGACAGACCCTTGTTGGTTTGATACCAGAATGAATTTGATTGTATTTGACCCTCCAAAGGTAGAATGATTCTTTTAAGAGGTGGCAGTTCACTTTCCTGGTTACATAAGGGGACACCACCAACGTACCTCTGGGATTGAAGAACACACGTATCGCAGTCAAGCAAACTGAACGTACTGTGCACTGCACAAACAACAGACAGTAACGCACATACCAATGAAGGTGAAAGATTTTTATTATGTTCTGATACTAAAATGAATAAGTCCAAGAACGTGTCTTTTACAAAGGTACATCTTCCACAGGCTTAGACCACACTCATAATTATTGTTCATGATTTTCACTAACGTTCGTGTGGACGGTTTTGGACCGACGTGTTTAATCCTTCGTCCACGATCGGAGTCAGTCACACATAGACGTGCGGTAGTGCACGTCGCAAAGCCGTGACTGCGGTGACGGCAGTCACTTTGCTTCGCAACGAAGTGCTCTTAATTCGACAAATCCACAGCGTTACATTGTTGAGGGAAGAGACACAAAGCTGTGGTAAATTTTCCCAACCTTTGAAAAAAAAAGAACTTCTGTGAGCATCTTCGGTCAGTAGATCCCGCTGTGGCATTATCTAGGCACTCGGGAACGTCCTATGGTTTATGGACTTTCGCAAGATAAATTACATGAGTTTTGGGTGTCAAAAACGAGCAGTGTTTTCTTGATTTTTTCAAACCGATGAACTAAAACGAAACAAGCCCATTAAATGATACACAAATAAATGAACAAGAAGTCGGTAAATTTTTGAAAAATAACGACAACTGCAAATGGTGTTCGCCTATATACCACCTTAAACAACACAACTGCATCAGAACTCTCGTGAAAAATCATTAAAATTAATTAAAATCAATGTGGGGTGACCATATGACATGTATGGTTGCTTGGATGGGTGATACACAGTGCCGGTAACCAATTCCAAACAAAACTTTACTTCAAAAGATACAATTTTTTTCTACCAAAAGTTTAAGATTAAAGGTTAAGTTTTAAAATTTTAACATAAACCCCGTCACCAAACCCAAACCCCATCCGTGGCGTGGGGGGGGGGACTTGCCCTTCCTGTCTATTAAGGCATTTCCCTGTTTAATAAGAACCAATACGCAGTAGTGTAGCAAATATCTACAGGTTCTGATTCTTGAATGGCCGAGAGATAGTTATTTGACAGTCACTGTTTTTGCTATGTGAATCAATGTAGTATACCCGTCGAATATGCATGCATACTAGTATGGGCGCTGCGCATATTCCAAAGTACTAGCACTATCCGGTTCGTGACTTCGTCACAAAGGCTGCCATTGGACGATCGCTAAAGTTGTGCGTTAACTTCCGGTTCCATTACTCCATGGAAACGGTGATAAATGCACGTAACTCTATGTACAGACCATGTGCAGTGGGCGTGGTTTAAACTGAAGTGATGTCACACTTACGAACCGGATGCACAGCGCTGGGAACAAACATGGTCGTGAAGAGGTAGTCTGGAAAAGTGCTGGTAAATTTTAAACATATATACCTCGTTCAAATAGACGTACCTTTTATATATATTTCATATAGATAAATCAGTTATCGCTATCAAGCAGAATCTGTGGGAGAGGTGTTTTTGCTTTAGAAAAACAGAATGTTCCGTGGATCAGAGAAATATAGAAGGGCTGCGTAGCACCTTGATCAGAATATCGACAAGAATATAATATCAAATCAGTGCTCTGAAATATGTGATTGCCGAGCTTTCGGTAACTGAGTACCTTCTTCAGGGCAAGCAGATCAGAACTGAATCTGCTTGCCATGAAGAAGGTACTCAGTTGCCGAAAGCTCGGCAATCACACATTTCGTAGCACTGATTTGATATTATATTCTTGTCGATGTGCTCGGTGGATCACCTTGGGATGACGACTTCATATTTTTCCTGTGATGTCCCAATCGTGCTGGACTGCGATGTGTTGTGATGGTAATGAGTGGGTATGTTGTGATGGTAATCTACTTATTCAAAATAAACTAGTTAAGCATGCAGCGTTCGCGCGTGCGCTTGCACGTGGTTGAAGCTGTCCGTAGGATTATGCGATCACCGTGGCCAAGGCGGTCCCCATGTGGCGGTATTGTTTACATTTAGCGCAATCCAGTCACGTGGGTTAAAAAGGTCTGTACTATTTTCAAGGATGAATTTGCGCCGGATTTTTTTTGGCCCTACCCGATGTGTAATATAACACTGTATATTCAGTATTTACCCCGAAGACTTGTGAAGAAAAACCGAAAGCGTACTTGGGTGGGACCTGGGCCCACGACTTCCTGCTTACTAGTGTAGACCACGGACGAATAAAAGCATACGCAGCAAGGTATGAGACGGAGAGAACCCCCCTGCTTTGTGTTGGTCATTGTCTCGCAGGAATCTGGGGAATTCCTTTCAGACATCTTGGGGTGGGTGTATTATGTAACAATAGTCTGGAATGTGTATAGGGATTAGACATGTTGGGGGTACCCCTCGGTCTCATTTCTTGCTGGGTATATATAAAAGAAAGTCTGGACTCGCAATGCCCTTAATCAGCTTGTAGAAATCACTGAATCCACTAGCAGCCATTTTACAGAGCCAAATACGAAGCTTGCCTGGCAATGCCCGCCTTTGTTCTCTCTGGCGTCCATAGAAGCGAGCCAACCCGCGCATCTGTATTCGGCTCGATAAAATGGCGGCTGGTTGGCTTCTATTTCATACAAAGGCATTGCACGTCCAGTTTTTTTTATATACGTCCGCGGTGCAGACGTCTTACACGCTCAACCACCGAGCTTGCCGGTGTCGACTTGCTGGTTCGAGTCAGATGTAGCAGCAGGTACCGCAAACAACTATTATAATATTATAATACACGTCGGGCAGGGCTAAAAAAAATTACAAAATTAATTATACAGTATACACCATGAAATTAAAGCAGGCAATATATTAGCAACTTTCTTGGAAGTGATTGCACTGCCGAATTTGAATGAACAATCGTTTTAAGAAATAAAGTTATTACCCCTCTTCCAACTAAACTCGGTTCGAAAACATTCTTAAATTTTATATCGGCCGTATTGTAACGGCTGTAACCCTTTCAGCAGAACGAGCTCTCATAGACGTTCACAGATCGTGGCCCCTGAAATTATAAATATTCAAACTTAAATGTTACTGTTTTACAGTTGCCAGTTTTCCTCATTTTCCTTTGGCCAAGGAGTTAAATAGGTAGAGTACCTAAATACAGGCTTTCCCCCCCCAAAAAAACTGAAATGGCAAGCAAAACTTAGTTTCACACCAATTTCATAAAATCGTCAAAAAAATACACGAAAAACTCTCTTCTCTTTGGAAAAGCATCCGATTGGAAAGTAACTGATGCATTGGTGTAACTTGACGCTCAACAATCCAACTGCAAGGATTTCAAACAGACACATTTTCATCGGATTTTCTGTCGAGTCTTGACAGAGGCAAGTAGTTGCTAAGATGGCTGGCGGTGGTGGTAGTGTTATCCTGGTCACTCTTGCTGAACAGATGAGATCCCGGGCCCTCTGCAACAAGGGTTGTAATCAAACAAAACATTCATGTGAAATAATCTGTACAAAGTTGATTAATGCTGGTTAACTCTTAACTAGCGCAAGTTTGAGCGACGACAATGTACGGCTCGACTAGCACCGCCCGAAAGATGGAAGGTTTGGACAAGCTAGTCCACCGTTTGTAACCAGCAGGCCCCAGGGTATGGTCACACCGCTGGTTGTCAATAACCAATTTCATTTATCATTACGGAGGGGACCATTCACATGAAAATAAATGTACGAGATTTCATTGACCGTGTGCGCTGCGAGAATCCTAGCCAACTTCGAAATGTGAGAAATAATGAGATTTAAAAAAAAATGGCCAACTAGGGTCGATCGAGTGTCAAATGAACTGCGCGCGCATTGTTAAAAAGCATCTGACAACTGGTCGAACTAAACTTCACGTCAAACTTGCCATATTGTTCACGAAAAAAACGGTAAAACAACGAGAAAACGAAGTATGTCCATAAACAGCGAAATATGAAAAAAAATCGAAAGTTTTCTTTGACTTGAAAAGCTGCCAAAATTTTGCATCTTCACCACTTAAAAAGTGCAGCTCACAACAGACTTATATATATATATATATATCAATAATACAAAAATAGGCAAAAAATACAAACATTCAAGAATCAAACAATGCTTTCTGCTCTCTGATTTTGCTTTGCTTACTGTGTTTAATTCCATACCCTAAAGTGTTTAGTCTGTATGCGCTATTCGTTTTAGATTGTTGCGTTTGTCCTTTTAGGTGCGCTGTGGTGACTTTTTATTGCTGTTTATTAAGCTGTGCACAGCATGTTAAGTCGTTCTATGTTTGTGGTAAAGTCGTCGTGGTAGAGGTAAGAGATTTTGTCAGTAAAGACGTACTTCCAAACTTCTCCCCTTCCTCGATGGTGTCAGGCAATTCCCGGCCCAGGGTTTCAGGCAGCATCAGCGACAGTGTCCCGGCCAGTAAGGAGCTTCCAGCGAAGACACACAGAGGAAGCGGTTCCCAGTACTTGCCAAGGAGCAGAATGATGGGGCAGAGAATGCCGCTGATACGCCCTGCCATGGAAGACATACCCATGCCGATGCTCCTGCATTATAGAGAAGATAATTTCAGCCCTTTAAATATGGCATTAGTCCCAGGGTTAATAATTATATCTTCTCCTTGCACTACAATTCCTCACGTTCAAATCCTGCCTAGAGGGCACCGTGGATTAATGTTGTTCAAGTGCACCCACGTTTTCATTCTGTGTAAGCAAGCTTTTCCCTTAATCCGCCTCCTCTACCATAAGTGCAAACATGAGGCTTCAATGAAACGAGTCATAAAGCTAGTTTAAAAGACAACCTTAAGACCAAGTCCTATATATTTCATTCTGAACGTTTTCTCTGCAATATGAATATCTCTAATTTGTTTGAAACAAATGCTACAAGATCGAGGGCCTTCAAACCTGACAACCGTCGGATAGATTTCACAGGAGTAGATGTAGATGTGGCTGAAAGCCCCGCTGACAGCAAACTTCCCTGCCATGGCTACTGCTGCCCGCGCTGGACCCAAGGCTGTTTCGAACACACCATGGAAGCAAATAAATCGGAGGTACAGTTAGGGGTAATCTGTAAGGCTAAAGATCCTTAGGCATAACAGGAGCAACTAGTTTTTTTTTTCTGTTTAAGCTTGACAACAACGGACATCAAATCAATTTGTTTGGCTCTGCCTAGTCTTGGTTCCAAGACCTTCCAGTAGTCATTCCGCAACACAAACCGCATACGTACACTTTTAGAGCTCGCTATCACCACAAATCGTTATCCTGTGATAGCGATTCGTGATGTGACAGCGCCCTGAACATGTACCTGTAATGCACATATATGTGTGTACACGTATGTAATGGTTGTGTCGTGGAACTGGAATGTCTTGCAACCAAGACTAGGCTCTACCCTGCACCAATGAACAATTTGGCCAGGCTGATGTTGGTCCGTCACAATGTTCCAAACCCTTGCAACCACTTGTAAGTACATGCACATGTATCAATGTGTGCATGCGTAAAACTCACGAATGAAAATGCTGATGAAACAGAATACTCCTGCAGAAATGTAGAATCCGACCAATGAGAGACGCCTGCCGATTCGCTCCATTATGAACCAACAGAAAAGGTAGCTTGGAATCTCAACAGCTCCGGACACGAAGGCAGCGATGTAGTCGTCGACACCAAGGGCTTGAGTACTCAGAGACAGCCCGTAAAACACCATGATGGCAGCAAACCTACAAGAAAATAACAAAACAAAATTGGAACCGACTCGTCGGTTCAGTTCTATGGCCTACCATGCTAACAAAGATCAACCCGAGAAAACCCAACTACAGAATCTGACAGTCAACCTTTAGAGGGATCCCAATACGACACTTTTAGCGTCGATCTGCGCACTTCCGCGTTTGAAAACGATCGAGGCAGTATGTGTCGGCTTCATCGTCGATCACACGATTGAAAGTGAGGAGTCAAGACACAAAATACACACAGGTATGTTACATTTTAGACTTTTCACGTTGCAAAATTTAGTGGCAGAGAAACAATAACGGCAATTTACTACTAACGTACCGGCGATGGTCGTGTATCTGCATGTGCAGAGGGCGTGGTTTAAACTGAAGTGGCGTCACACTTACGAACCGGACACTGCATGTACTGTGTCGACTCCGCGGGCGCGCGCGAGGAAGATAATACAAGGAGCCTCAGTTTCGATGCTGATATGCGCAGACGGCGCTGATGTGAAACCCCTCTATAGTTCTGGCGGAGAAGTGAGAGTAAATCCGGCATTTTCGCCCAGCCACACAAAGCCAGAAAAATAGAATGTAAGGCCTACATCTGTACAGTTACTTCACTTCACAAAGGAATACGTAGATTTCATTGGGGGCTTGGGAGACGCTTGGTGGCTGCAGACAAAGGGTCCTTTCAATTTGTGCTCAGATTTACACGTGCATGCCACGTATGTTTGAACCTATCGTTTAGCTTGTGCGCATGCGCACTGAATCATGCTAAGGTCAGTGGCCAGCAAGATGGCTTTTGACTAAGGTAGGTTGACCCCAAAAGTAACAGATCGACATCACACTCAGATTTCGTTGTTTCCCCCTTTGTTTCCATACTGATTAGAATTTCAACCCCAAAAGTCTCGGCAGTGATAAACTAAAAATGCACTCACGGTCTCTGGGGACCAAACCTAAGTGATGCAGTGCGCGTGCGTGCCCAGGACAGACAAAAAGGACTGTTGGTTTTCTTTCACCACCAACCGTCTCATGACAACCCACTCTCCTCACCAGTCAAGGCACATTACTAGAGTTTTCTTCCGCAAGTTGGGGGTTCGGAAGAGATCCAAGTGTGTCACTCGTCGTGCTGCATCAGACGGAACCTCCTGACAGTAAGTACATGATCATATACATGTTCAAATCATAATCATTTATTGTTAGAATAATCCTGGCGTATTTGGAGCACACGTTGGGTACAGGGGATGAGTTCTTTGCTGTGCAGAAAACTAAATCAATTTTTCGTCCAAAAATCTAGAAATTATCTGTGCTTTGGAACGAACGGGATCGTAACTATACAATAGTCTTTCAAAGCACTCTGTCTTTTTTTTTCAATTGCATGTGTAATACTTGTGGAAACAGATTTTGAATTAAGTTTGTTGTATCACTTGCTTCCGAACCATTTAGCAACAACTCAACGGAATCCTTTTAACTTATTTTACGCTAAAGGGTTAGCATTTCAAGTTGGAAAGACTGACACTGCCAGGGAAATGCCGAAACTATGAGTAGTATAAGAGGTACTGGCATCATTTTAAAGCCTTGTGCAGAGCGCCCTCAGTCAGCTATTGACGGCCATTTTCGTAATTTCTTAATTAAAATTTTTTTACGGCCAAATGCAAAGACCTTATAAACCAACCTACCTCTGCCGATGCTGAATAACCTAGTTTAGCCGCCTTTGAGGTAGGAACTTCCCCTTGGCTGGTATAAGTTTCACCAGAGCCAGCCTCTTGTTCAGTCCCATAGGAATACGTACTATAATCTCTCTGCCACGTGGCCCTTATGGGGTCGATTACACAAAGGCTGCCTGTCATATATCTATTGTCAGTCTCTCTGATGTGTCTCTGAGCTGTCTAGACAGCAGTCCGAGTTGTTTCATCTTGTGGGGGGATCCCATTTTTGTTGACTTAGTGGCCCCTCCCCCTGGACTGGATAAAATGTACTGTTGCCGTATTCTGACCTTTTTTTCTTCTTTTTTTTGGTAGGCATTGGTAGATGCCCAGGGACACCCTCAAATCAATTTAAATGCCACTACAAGGGTGTTTGGGGCTGGGGGCATGATTACAAATGGCTATATGACATTGACGGAGTTGGGCCCATGATCAGTTAAATACGAAGTCGGTGCACCAGAGGATTTTAACTGAAGTCTTCAAGTGTTTCATTACGTGGAAAAACCATGGATTTGGAAAAGTACGTTGAGAAAATATTGATCAATAGGCCCAACCATCACAATTTGCATTCTACATAATACCTTTTTCTGTTCGTCGGTAGGTCCAGTTTCACGACTCTTATTAATTACGTCCTCAGAAACCGTTGTGCCGTTGACTTTGGCAATTTTACGGATGATCTTCTTAGCTTCACTGAACTTGCCTTTCGATATCAGCCAACGCGGTGACTCAGGAAAGATTCTGCCGACGAAAGCAGGGAAATGATTGAATTCTTGGCCAATGTTTAAGGCATACATGGGGTAATGAAAAAGTACATAAATCTGTCCCTCCGTACTTCATTTTGATAATGTGCAGTGTCATCACGTCTGTAAGCAGATGTCATTTGACAAATAACTTGGGTTCACCCAGTTTGAACAGCATGTCCTGCTTCTGTAACAGTTAACACTTAATTCGGAGGCGTGTGTCATACCAGACTGGGCTGACCGTAAATTCCATCCCACAAACTACAAAACTGCTTATCGCATATAACTATTAAGTGATTAATTGGAAGAGTTTGAACAAATTTTCCTTCAGGAATAAGGACTGGAATTACATGAGTTTTGATCACAATGATGACAGTTGTGCTGTCATGAATGAAACTCCCAAATGCCTGTTGACAATGTAATTTGTTCAACTTATTTTCGCAAGGTTTTGAACCGAACACGGAGTCGTATCAACTTCGATTTTCCCGGTTGCGTATTTTTTCCCTTGGAGGTTTAAGGGTGATTATAGTGAAATGGGTGTATCTGAAACGTTGCGCATGCGTTTTGTGTAGGGAGTGGGGGCAATTTCCATAAATGGGGTACACAAACTTTTAAGTGTAAGACTCAACAAAATTGCTTTCCTTACCGACTTGCAGGCTAGCTTTTTGTAAGGAAAGCGTTATAGGTCTACTTAGAACCAACAAACCGAGGGTTCAAGTTTATTACGTAGGCTAGTAATTGTTTTTCTTGGTGGTAATTAGTCGGTTGGAGAATGTTTTTACAATAGTAAAGTAAAACCCGACAGTTACCCTAGCAATCAAGTTTCTAAATGTCCATTAACCTGATCGAGCTTGCAGTTAACCACGCCCATATATGATAACTACCCCCAACCCTCCTAGGAAAAAATACGCTTCCCAGTTAGCAAGGTCGTAAAAAACGGTTACAATAAACTATGCAACAGGATCAAGACGAACTAAGTAATTGACTGAACCCGGATCTGAACCTGCGACCTCCGGGATACCGTACCGCTGCTCCTCCAACTGAGCTATCTAGCCCTCTGTTGGCGGCTCTTCCCATGTGTCAATGTCTTTGCTTCAGCGTAGTCGGAAGCCATGAAACCCAAAACACAGTAAAGCCAGGGATCACCCCCCATTAATACAACACAAACCTGGGAAGTGGTGAATTGGGATCACTCAGGGAGGATACGATTGTTGGCACACAAATCACGAAACAGATCACATATGGAACTGACTGTACTGAGTCTTGGTCTTCATCTTAAACAGTTTTGCGATATTCCAGGAGAAATTGTTGGTGGAAGATTTTTTAATTAAGGACAGAGTCATGTTCGTATGCTCTTTGACAAAGACTGACTTGTGCAAAACCATCAAAGTAGCACTGTCACGTGCATATTGTGGAAAGTTTTTTCCTGAGAAATGAAAAACTTTCACCTTCTGTTCACTTGAATGAAAACGTGTGAAGATCTTGTTTGTATTGTTTAAACACGCAATACATGTAGTAATCAACATGAAAACACGCAAAGCAGAATATCCACTTTTTCCTTTAAAGTTGTAGTGAAGGAAGAAAGAGCCACTTATTCCCCTTTGTTGTTAATTTCTCCTCAAGTACATGTATATACTTACAGGATCAGTAGGAATCCAGGGATATAAGGAAGTGATATTGCCAACTGTAGATGGCGCCATTCCCGTACAAAGAAAGCCACAAAGGATAAGAGCAAGAAACCCAGTGCGAAGGCGATCGAGTGCAGAGTACCAACCAAAACACGTTTCTGAGGCCCAACTATCTCCGTTGCTGTTGACAAATAATACAACCATACAGCATCAATGACTGACAGGTTGGAGCTTTTGCCTTGGAGTAAAGTAATCTAAAGCTGTAGCTTGAGGGGTTGAATATTATAAAATGTAATGCAACATTTAGAATATATAAAAATTATGAGGTCCCTCGTCAAATATCGCTTCTTATTAACCAAAAAATACACACGCTCATTATCTCAAGAAGACATGAACTTGTAATTAGCCCGACTTCGCACATTTTACACGTGCAAAGTTATGGGTTGCAAGCATAAGCATAAAAAAGAGAGCAAATTTTGTTGCAATCAGGTGGTTCAGTATTACGTGCAATGTTTCGTTTAATAGGGCAAACGACAACAATTGCTGAACTGCCTCTCGGACTTTGCTGCACTTTTGATGGAGGCTGAAATCCAATTTCTGTAGAATTGAGAAAGGCAAGAAATTGAATACCCACATGCAATGGAAGCTATCAGGCTAGCTCCGTAGCCACAAGCTGCAGTGATGAACCGCATAGCCATGTAAGCTGCAAAGTTGGGTACAAAACTCGTCACAATGGATGAAATAGTGACGAGAAAAAGACTGAAGAAGAAGGCAAACTTTCGGCCAAGCCTGGCAAAAAAAGAGAAGAGGCAAGAAAACAGAAACACAAGTAAACCAAAGTATATCAAATGGAGTATTTAAGCATACAGCACACAGCCTGGGTCAGCTTGTTGGTGGTTGACATTATCAGGGATTGGATATATATGCGATAGGCCACAGATTGGGGCATTTCTTTATTTGGCCAGTTGACTGAATTAAGAAAATAATTGCGTCTTGGTCAACATATATACAATTGAAACTGATGAAGTAAATAAATATACTTACTCCTATATAGGGGACTTTCAAGTTAGACGATTATATTCTGCTCTTAAAAACTAATGTATTATTTTCTCGAGCTCAAACCTCAAAATTAGAAAGGAAACCATGTCAGAGCGGTACCCCCTTTACAGGTTTCTTCAGGTTTACGAGCTAAAGTTAGGCGCTTTTGGTGTCATAAGATATAAATAATAATATGAACAATAATTACAGGATTGAATCTGAGATTTCGGAAACCGTGTTGCCCGCGACTCACCTCTCGCGCGAAGTCTGCAAAGTTCCCCGAATCGCAAAGTTTGTTTTTAGCTCATGCATGCAAAAGGCAGCCCTGCTGATTTTTGTCGACTGCGTGCACTTTATACGAAAGAAATTATTTTTTGCAGTCTTCATTTTGTACTCAAAAACATGTTTCAACTAGAAAATAAAAGCCATGATGATTTTAGAAATTTCAAAATCTGAGAGTAAATGGCCATGAAATTTACACCCATATGCACATTTTTAATGGGCTGCTCACGCTTTTGTGCCATCCTGGCCATTAATGGGTATTTTCTACTCGGAGTGTATAATTATAATTGTGCACGATGTAGCGCTTTAAGTAAACGAGCGCAGTTCCATGCATCCAAAACACGGAGTAGGCCTAAACCTGTTTTTGAGTTAAACTCGAAATATTCAGATGTCTCAATGCTCTGTATTACTGATTTAAATAATATCATTTTACAGTCGACTCCCCTTGGAGACGAACTTTTATCGTTTGAGCTAAAATGCCATTAGGAGGTCAAGAAATGGAACCAAACTAATTAAGAATACACAAACAACCGCGGAAAAGAGGGAACGAATCATCATTCAATTTACCAACAAGCAGTTCATGGTTATCGTTTCGATTCAAATCTGCAAAAACTCACCAGTCAGCTACCGATCCCCACACAAAGGAACCCGCTAGTAAACCTACGAACCAGACAGACTGAGCAATACCAGCGAAATCTCCCCGCTCACAAACCAGACTGAACTGAAAAATGAAAGAGACACCCAAATAAACATACAAACAATCAAAGAAAAGACAAAGACATATAAGGCTTTCAGCTCTGTGGCCCGCGATCATTTTTTAAAGAATTAATTGTAATTATCGCAAGTATTTCAAAGAATTTGAAATACGGGAGACCATGTGTGGGGCGGTGATGCGGAGAAGCAACCTACGCGAATCAATTTTGTTTTTTCAGCGGCGAGTAGTCTTTATGGTGGCCCTGAAAGGACATCACCCGTTGCAAATATCTTCGGATGTGTTTGTCAAAATATTTGCCACGTCTCAAATATTTTCATAAATTAATAGTTACAGACATTTGCGACGTGTGATTGCCCTCTAGGGCTGTCATAATCCTTAACACTCAACGGAAAACGAAATCAATGATTTTCAAAGGTTATTCTGTTGGTGGTGTAGATAAAATTTACACATTACATTATGCAGACAAAGAAATTCAACAGGCGCAAGAAAAATGAAAATATTTATCTCGTTCACAGCCGTTCACACTTCATATAAGGTTACCATGAATGGGTGTCCCCAGGATTTTTTTGGGAGGGGAAGAAGTACTTTTTTTTCCAAAGGGGTGGGGGAGTTTAAGGGAGATGGACAAAGTACTCGTCAACAACGAACTCGCTTTTTCTCTTTTTGACTTTCATTCTGTTCCCGTTATCACCGCAGTGCAGTTTTTAAAAGCTGAGCCTTCAGGACTTTTTGAGTACCTCTTAGCAGTCATTTTGACACCAATTTTGTGAAAATCGAACAACTTTCTGAATCTACTTCTTGTTGGTTGTGGTGGTTGTCGATTGTGGTTGTTGTAGTTGTTGTTGATGTTGTGATGGTTACCGATGTTGTTGATGTTGTTGTACATTTAGTTGATTTGGATGTTGTGGCTGTTGCAAAATTAATGCGAGAATTTACAACCTTTACTGAGATGACATACCTCCTCGTTGATTGTGGACTTGTAGCGCGACCGGTCAAAATCCCACCCAGCATCACAGGCGATGACATCCGTGGAATTCCAACCTTGATCGCCATCGTCCTCAGCAGTCGCGTACCGCTCACACGAGGAATAAACTCGCTTCCCGTCGTCGTCCAGCTCATACGGTATGCTCTCGTTCTTCTGTGCCTCCTGACAGGCAGACACAGAGTCCAGCTGAAGTTGAGTGCAGTTGATAGCCTCGCTTGCCGGAATCAAGCACCAATGATCGGTGTTGGCGGCCAGGAACACTTGAGCTAGGAACTGACACGCTGTTGGAAGCTGTATCAGGCATAGAGCCAGGACTACGAGTTTTTGGTACTTGCCGAAATTCCCAACATGATGCAAGATGTCCTCGAAAAGCATTATGACGGTTGCTTTATCTAGTGATGTGGATATGATGCATGCTTAGGCAGCTCATGATACGAATTGGGCTTTTCGTGGCAGATGTTAAGTAATGGATTAATACTACTCTCACCAATGGGCTGACGTGTATATTTCATCGTGTTGTTGCGTTTTGTAACAAACCCAATGTTATACATTATGCCAAATTCTATACTGCATGCAATAAAATGTGCGCCTACTTCGTGCACTGGCATCTACCAAAGAACACAATGTTATAGCATGGAGGTAGAATTCTACCTCCATGGTTATAGTTACTGAACCCTGCAAACCACATCTGCCTGTTACTGTGCCTGTAAACACCTCCATAACTCGGCCAGTGATACCCACTGAACAAATACAAGTGACAATGAAATATACATGAACCGTTACGCATAACCTGTATCGCTGTCTATACACACACGACCACCAAATTACCACGCATACACGTTTATGTTAAGCACTACAGGGTGTCTAACAAACGGTAATCCTACCTAAAGGGGTTATTGTGGCCAGACTATTTGTTTACCAGCAAAAAGCGCTGTATCGTCTTAAAGCCGAAGCTTCATCACGCCTTTCAATGAAACCTTGGGTCATGCATCACGGAGCACCATTGTCTTAAAATTGTGGTGCAAAAATACAGTTGCTTCACTTGTGAACCGATGTCATTCTGGCACACAGACAATGTATCAACCTCCAGTTGTCATAATGGTTCAGCTAACGGCAGAACAGAGAATCTTTGTGGTCAAGAAATGGCATGAAACCGGAAGTTTGCAGGCTACACAGGACGCCTTGCGAGAAGCATTCCCAGACCGAGAACCACAAGCGAAGAAAACAATCTGGGCCAATGTGAGAAAGTATGAAGCGCACGGAACCAGCCTCAACCGCAACACAGGACGTTCAGGAAGGCCAAGGACGGCGAGATCTCGAGAAAGCATCGCTGCCGTATGACAGCAACTGATTTACCACCCAAAGGAGACAAGTGCAAGACGGACTGAGCCACGCCACTTTTAATTGGATCACGCGTCATGACCTTAATTTCCATCCGTTCCGCGTCCACATCCGTCATCATGATCTGCCTGCTGATCTTGAAGACAGACTTCTTGTGAGCGGCTTCTTGAGCGGTGTGAGAGAAATTCCAGATTTCTTCGCAACTTCTTGATCGGGGATGAGGCTGCGTTTGCAATGAACGGTGAGGTCAACACCCACAATGTTGTTCAGTGCGCCCCAGCTGGAGGAAGGAGGGGATTGTGGCAATGGCGTGATCATTGGTCCATTTTGCTTTGAACGAAATGTCAGAGGTCAGGCCTATCCACTTCCAGCGTGGGCAAAATGGAATGTTCCGTTGTTTGGTGGGTTCAAGATAGTGCACCAGCCCATCGTCTCGTCGCTGTTCGAAATCGACGCTTTGAACCACCTCACTGAATGGCCCCCAAAGTCACCAGACCCCAACCCCTTTGACTTCTTTTTGTGGGGTCATTTGAAGAACGGAGTTTTCAGCACCCCTCCCCACAACATGCAGGATTTGCGTTAAAGGATTCATCGCGAGGTTGACAGTTTGCGACAAGATCCACGTGACCGTGGGACGAGCTGTGGAAGACATGCCCCGTCGATCTCAACTGTGCTTGAAGTTTAAGAGGGGAGGTGGACACGTGGAAGGTCTTGGCCCATGAGACAAAATCATACAAACTTCGGCTGTTAGGTGTTTTACACATAATCGTAAATAGAATCCATGGAGCAAACCAGGCTTAAAATTCAGGAATAAAATCCTGGAATTAAAAAAAATCATGAACCTGTGTCGATTTTGTCCCGGAGGAAAGGGAAGAAACTGCATTTTTTATACCCAGCATTCAGCAAGAAATGAGACCGAGGGGTACCCCCCCAACATGTCCAATTCCAGACTATTGTTACTTAACACATCCCCCAAGATGTCTGAAAGGAATTCCCCAGATTCCTGCGAGACAATGACCAACACAAAGCAGGGGGGTTCTCTCCGTCTCATACCTTGCTGCATATGGCATTTTTGCACCATAATTTCAAGACAATGGTGCTCTGTGGTGCGTGGCCCTGGAATGCTACCCAAGGTTTCATTAAAAGGCGTGAAGCTTCGTCTTTAAGATGATACAATGCTTTTTGCTGGTAAACAAACAGTCTGGTCATAATAACCCCTTTGAGTAGGATTACCTTTTTTAAGATACCCTGTATGTATAATCATCCCTGGCATGCCATGTTGGGTCACGATTAATCCACTCATGTGACATCATCCTATTACAGTGACAACATATGAGATATTTCGCGATTAGCCTGACGATCCGCTCGTACAAAAATTATCAGTTTTTAATACAGAACAGAAAACACTCATCGGCAAGATACTACACAAATGACTGTGTTCTACAACAAAACTTACAACCATAAGCAGCAAAATCTCCCTAGAGTGTGAGCAAAATCATATCAAAATTGGAGGATTCAGGACAGTTGGGTTTAGCCCTAACAGTCCTGAATCCTGAATAGCCAAGGTCTAACATAAAACTCTGCGTGTGGCTAAGCTAACAATGAAAGCGACTACACTGTGTTCGTTAAATTTACGTGAACCTAACATTTGAATTCTCCCTACCACAGACACTGTTGCTCTGTAGCTATGCCTCGTCCTTCGGGCAAGCGTTTGCTTATACAGTTACGTAAGAGACGCCTTGCACAATACAATGTTTTCAACGGATTAGAAGGACACAAAGGATCCAGCCATTGCTTTGCAAAAGCTTGTCCCAAATCACGAGGTATACAGCAGCAGTGTCTGTATATAATACGGAGAATTCTGAATTGTTTGTTTATATGCTAGATTAGATTTTAATCGAAGTTTACTCGCAAAAGGCGCCACCTAATATTTGCCTTTTATACCGCTTAACGCGTGCAAATTCATTTATCAGAACGCTGGTTTACGACCAACACTTAGTCTATAGCCTACTTGCAGTGGGAATCGAGGCTGCACATGAAATTTTGTAACAGCTTTCAGTAGGGTGATTTTACCTTGCTGTGTAGGTCAGTGGAGTGACTAGACGCTGGTTTTCAGACAGTCGTGTAGCGGGTCACACTTCTAGATGTTCGGAGTCCTCAGTCGAATGAATGTCTAACTTGCGAGTGGGACTGACATCAACTCCGCAAGTTTTGGGAAAAACTAAGTTGTTCACTTCGCTAGACTCAACCTAACTGCGCAGCACATGGCACTGCAACCGAGGGCTATATGCATTGGTGGATGAGCATTGCGCTGTGTACAGAGCATTCAGGGAGTGGCTCTGTTGCAGGCCATGACTGCGTGGGTTATTCAACCAACTCTAAGTCATTCATGAACGAGAACGAGTATTCAGTAGACACACAACACAATAACCGGGTCGTGGGGTTGTCGGGGACTCGATGTAAAAAGGCCATGCACTGTTGGGGAATTCGTTTTTCTCTTATCCATGGCTGAACTATAATTATTAGCAATAACACAAGCCATGTCACGTACATGCCTTGGTCAAGGCCATAGAAACAACACTTTCAGAGGCGAATCTTGCGGTGGTTACCCCCCCCCCCATTTAGCCGCGGACTAAAGGGATCTCACCAGTGAAATGACTAGAAACGAATAAAAAAATCCTGCACGAGGATTGCGCCGTCCATAAACAATTAGTTCGATAGTTTTAGATTAGAGGAGAAATTAATACTGTAACTTTTGGAGTTTTCTTTTCATCGGGGAACGGTGCATGATGACCCTTAGCAGGGCATGTCCCTTCAGTATGCCCATCCCCCCTTTTACTTGAATGCTAGATCCGCCCCCGACTTAAACAGTGCTCTTATTCGGGTTCGATTGTACCATGGAGAAATGTTTTATTTCTCCATGATTGTGCTAGCCACACCTGTAAGCCTGTACTGTAAAGTGACACGTCTCTATAGCTCATACAAGAAGATATTTTATGAGGCAATGATCAGGTTAACCCCTTCATGGCAGGATTATTTTGACCGCGCTTGCTGAGCTGTAAGTAACATGCCGTGAATGGACGGCTTTGTCCAGCAGCAGGCTCCGTTAAACCAGCAGCTGCACGGTGACTGGACTGTATGTGTGGTATGCACTAATGCTCACAGAAAGGTGCTGTAGTAGCAGTCTTCCGTAGCGGAGGGGTTTTAAGATAAGGTCGTGTTTATGACAAGGACACTTAGGTCCCAAGTCTTTGTGTTTCGTTGTTTTCCATTACTGCTAATAAAAATAACTATTATAACAAAGAAAGTGTGAAGTCCCAAAGACCTTGTTATGACAGTGTTCCACAGCATCATTAAAGTGGATCCACATTATAGCATAGTTGGCTTTAGGTTCTGTTGTAACGTAGAAGCAAGTCATAACAACCAAAAGAACGGAACAAACGAAAGATGGCTGTGCACAAACTTCTACAACCTTTTAGTTGTTGTTTTGTTTTAATGGGGCTTTCAGCATCTCAGGCTATTGGCGCCAATAACTGTACGTTTATTCATACACTTTGTTAATCAGCATCACATTACGGAGTTAGGGAGAAGGTCCAGTTTTAGAGGCAGGAAGGAACCGGAGTCCCTAGAGAAAATGTGCAAGAGCGAGTATGGCCTGGAAACTAAATGCCCCTAGCGCCTGGGCCAATCCGGGACTGGAACCCGGGCCTCATTGGTGCATGCAAAGCGAGGAAAGAACCGCTACACTAACCTGCCCCCCCCACAACCTTTTATTAGTACGAGACACACTCTTATATACACACAATGCACTGTCAAAACCATTTAACTGTAAAGCAGTGAACCAATACCAAATTAGCATCTTAGTTACCCGCATAGCAATTTCAGGAATTCGTCAGGTGAGTCTAAACTTGCTCTATGGTATGTAGTTATTCAAATCACACAATACCACAAGTTCCTCGGAAAACAGAGTTTGCTTTAATATAATTGCAACCAGTGGAACAAAGGCTACCATACACTTTCATTTGACGAATAACCACTCGCGAAATTGCTCACGATGGTACAACCAAAGATTTCAAACCGAATTTGATGTCCCATGCCGGCACTAAACTCGCCAAAATCTGGCTTTTAAAAGAGATTCGGTGTCTCGTGTTACATGAAAAGAAAGAAATCTTTCTTTGTACTAAAATGATAAATATTATCATTTCAACCATGTGTTAGAACTCCATTCCTCATGTAAACCAAAACTGGCCACATACAACACGTACATGCATATCCAATCTACCATTTTTCAGCCGTATACTAAGTGCCGACGCAGCTCTAAGATAACACTTAATGGTAGCAATAAAAAATGAAGCCTGCCAACCACTTGTAATTGCTGTAATCTACGAAAGCCCATTGGTGCCACCGTATGTTAGTAAATTGTTATTCATTACGGATGATTAATTCGTTACAACGGCTTATTAATTCGTTATTATGTAGATTAATTTGTTATTACGGATTACTAAAGATTACCTAACCTGTTACTTTTGTGAAGCGATCACGGAAATAAAACGTGCACGCTTGCGCCTTTGCACGAGGTAGGGCGCGCTCCTAGGGGTCATATTTGCATGCCAGTCGCATGATTTTGACGACGGCTAGCGTTCAAGTAAAGGCGCCTTTCCATATGCGCGTCAACAATTGTGCCCAGCCTTACGCATCCGTCACTGGTCGCTCTCGGGACGATTTTGACGGCCGAAGGCAACGCACACGTGTGTTGATTTTTGTGTCCGTCAAATACGTGAACCCATCGTGTACGCAACAATGCGGTTGCAACATTTGAAAAGAAGAGATAGCAGTACTGAAGAGAAAAAAATGAAATCGTATTTTGAGAGCACATGTAAATAAATACAAACATTCCAAGTGCGTCACGCAAAATTCGCACTGAACGCGCTGCAATCCACCGTTTTGCCTATTGCTTGCCCATGCTTTTCAAAATTACGCGTTTATTTGTCTGTGGATTGTACTACCCGCCCTGAGTTAAAGTGCACCCTCACCGGTGAAAGAAAGACAGGCTGGTATACCAAGTTTTTCAACTGAGTTCGTACAAAGACTGTCAATTTCTTTCAAAACACGCCCTCTTTTGTTCCCGCTTGGAGTGGATAGCCTGTAGGTGGCGTCAAGGCAAGTTTCGATTTCCGATTTCTGCATGTACAAATGTGATACTGATCGCTGACTATTTTTATCACTGTGTAAAATCATTATTTTGCGGGAAATAATTGTGTTTGTGATTAATTTGGGGGCGAGAATTCACTTATGAAAACCTTTTGAGACAAGTGTGCTTTTTTCAACAGCATTATTCGATACGGTCGATTCACAAAAGTACGCCTCCAAGAGTCTGCGACACGTTGACCAATCACGAAATCTGTCAACCCAATGCCCGACTTTGCACGGGGACAAATTTCGGGGGACAAGGTAATTACCCGAACACTTTTACTAGGGTGCGATCTGGTGAAAGTGTCCGGGGATTTCACTATTCAGGATCGACGCATTCCTGATTTTCTCCACGGGACGAGGCTCTTAATGTACTCCTGCAGTTTCTGTGGGCCGAGAAATTGTTTGTGGGATTCACGGTGTAAGCATGCATGGCACAGAATCAACACCCCAGATTCAAGGGCTATATATATATATATATATGTATATCACTCAACCACCAGCATGCAGGTGTTGGTTCATGGTTTCAGCAATGAATCTGAGAAAGTCCAGTGCCCAAAGCGCCACTCTGAGCGGAGTCAACCTTCACTTAAGAATGCGACCAATCAAATTTCAAGGAAGATGAGATTTATGCATTTTTCAAATGAAACCCCTCGAATTTCCGGGCTCTTCTGACGATTTTCAAAAACATTTTTGTCTGCTCACCCCAGATGGGAGCCCTTGAATCTGGGGTGTTGATTCTGTGCCATGCATGCTTACACCGTGAATCCCACAAACAATTTCTCGGCCCACAGAAACTGCAGGAGTACATTAAGAGCCTCGTCCCGTGGAGAAAATCAGGAATGCGTCGATCCTGAATAGTGAAATCCCAAAAAAGACACTGCATTTCTTTTTCCTCGATATATTTCTATTGAATGATAACATTTTAAATTTTTTCAAGGACCGATAAGTTTTATTGAGGAAAAAGGCATTCAGCAAGCGTCACGTTTAAATTCCCGGTTTAATGTAGTATTTTCATGTCATCCCAAAGATGAAAGTTAGCTGCCTAAAAAACTAAGCATATCGCTACGGTAGGACCACTTGTATTATTTGGGCTGAAAGTTTGCATGGGGATATGCAAAACGTAACGCGTACTGAAGCTTTGAACGAGAACTTGGATGTCAACGAAATTAGGTTTTATTCTCTGCTATGTGGTGAAGCCGTCATTTTAAGATCTAAGACATCAACATTGATAGGATCGTCTCCACTTTCAGCAACAAGGCCACCCGTACTGCGTATCCTAGTGCGCCCAAGGGGAGGGGGTGGGAATTTTGATTAAGAGACGACTCCACATTTTTATCTGAAATTGCTAATCCCCCGAAGAAAGATGGTAATACGTGAGGCTACCGGAGCTTTCAATAGCAGCATATACCATCACAGCCCCGAAGAACAAATTATATGAAATACTGGAACACTTCCCCATGTTTGATTCCAAGAAGGCTGCAGTCACATCACCCGGGTCTTCCTTATTACTCTACCATAAATAACAATTTTTTGCAGACTAGACAAAATAGCCAACCATAAACGTACGTCTGTCCGGTAAATGTCGAAACCAAATGCTTCCCTCCGTAACAACTGTCCGTACCCCAGGAAGGGAAAAAGGGAGAACAAAAGAAAACAATGAAAACAATAAACATGCAACAGCTTTGCTATGGGAGAAAATTTGCTCTGGAACCCACCCCCCCCCCCACG
>NW_019091376.1:112107-138460 GCF_001949145.1 Acanthaster planci | reverse complement strand
AGAAATGTGGCCCACCGAGTGTTACGCAACATCTCCATTCTCACATTGTGTGTAACTCCCATTCACTGAGGTAGTCTTTTTGTTGAGTATCACGTGGTCGTCGATCGGCACACAATGCGCGAAATTTGAAGTATCCGCATTAACACGTTGAAAAGGGTGGTTGCCCACAGGCCTGCCGTGCATTGTGTTAAAACTGCGTGTCTCTTAATGGAAGCTAGCTAACCAGGCTTTCCGTGCATTTGGTTTCCAGTCCATACTCGCTCTGTCAGGTTTTCGCCAGGTTTTTTCCTGATACTGAGGTTTCCTCTAAAACGGCTCCTTATTCCTATAACTCTGTAACGGGGTGCTGATAAACGTTGGCCCGAATAGCCCAAGTAGCTGAAAGTGCCATTGGATTTGAAACAAAACAGCGCTCAACATACTCAGAAGCCGTGATTTTTAACCTGCATGCTGTTGGTCGTGATGTTCGAGGCTCGTGGATGTATGTATGGATACTCAGTGCGGTTGAGGTGTTAAGAAAAACATTTCACCTTTCCTTGAACGTGTTACAGATATATTCATTCTTAGAATGTGTTGCAGCTTTTAGGGTCCCAATGGGAAATCGGAAACTTGCCGTCATTACTAATACAGTAAGATGTGCCGATCCTTGCACTTCAGTCTTTTTTTGTTTTTCTGCAGATACTGACTGGATGTGCGACTGCCTGGCTGACTGGATGTGCGACTGCCCGATGAATAAGTTGAGTAGTTTATCTTTTTTGTTCCGGGTAGCAGGGAATTATGGTTCAATGCAATACTGAACTCATGCTTTGTAAACTATTTTTAAATTGGAAAATATTGTTGTCTTGCTTTGTATTAATTTTGAATTGCCTACTGGATTTATTTTACTTCTTTGTAACAGAGTGTAGGACCACAATTGGAATAATTACTCTCTGGCCCCTGTCATTGTAGTAATATTCTCCATAATTTCAAAGTTTTGAGGGGAGGGGCTTCAGGAATGTCATAAACCTACTAGTAAAATGTAAATGACAGTCCTTCCGTACATGCCTGACAGAGGATCGGATCGAGTTAGTCTTGCCAAACATTCTGCACACTGCGGCATAAAAAACAGCATCCTCCTCGTGCCTTGTGAAAGAAAATCCCTATTCTAAAAAAAATTATAAAATTCTATAAAGATCTTCGCTTTCCCCCTTTTTCGGTGCATGTAGTTTTCAGTACAAACAATATTGTTCCGGAGAAACCCGCTTAGAATACATGCCGTTTATAAAGCGACAAAAAGCAGGCGAAGGCTAATACTCGACCTTCACTGAATTTTGTACTCGACTCCACAATGGGACACGACCATCAGTTGCAAGCGTTTGATCCTAATGATCACTGCTGTAACCTTTGAGCAGTAATCGATTGTCGTGCAATGAAATTATCAGGTTTTTACGTGCACTGCGGAGTGACTGTTATTGAATATTTTCGACAAAAATCCAAAAGATCGAAGCATTCTTCCACTGATTAGCGTTTTGTTCACAAACATCTGGCAGTGTGAACAAAAACCCGCCACTACGTACGTACGTTATGTACAGTTCGTACGACGTCCGAATCTCTCACACGCATGCGCGGAGGTCTTGATAATTTTACTATGGCAGACTTTTGATATCGCCAAAAGTCTCCCATTACTGAGTCCTTGGGGAAAAAAATTACGCTGCCTGGTCACTTGAAAGTTTTTGATTGGTTATTGCGCCCTCTGGAGGTAGGCCCGGAAGATCTTTTTTTCTGAAAAATAAAATGAACCTTCAAATTTTTGGCAATTTTTGAAGTGCTATTGAAAGTTGAATTGAAACTACTAAAAGCCTGAAAGAATACTTTTCTGGTATGAGGTGTCGCTAAAACATATGGACTGGTCAAATTAGGTCACTTCTGAACACTCATGCCCCCTCGGGCCTGAGTGACCAAGGAGAGTTCTATTTACGTGGGACATAACGTGCACTAGTGACCTCATTGTCAGTCCATGTGTGTATAATATTACGTCTGTGGTGGGGCCAGCTGGCTGTCCAGAGAGAAAGCCTGACATACCTAAAGGGTGCACTATGAACCAATTCGAGTTCCATTGAAAATACATGTAGTGTAAAATCAACAACGTTTGGAGCCATATGATCCCCATGGCAGGCAACTGAAGTCCATGAAGCCTCTCTCTCTCAAAAAAAATTGTTGTTTGGTCCTTCATAGTTCACTTGATTTTCAATTTTTAGTAGGTTAACCAATGAATTTTTAAATTATCCACCCAAAACAAACTCACCCCCCAAAAAGAGAATGTTCCAAGTCTTATCAGCCGCCATTTTAAAATGACATCCCGCACCGCGGGCTCTTGACATGCCTGACAAATTTTCAATCACATTTTTGTCTGCTTTGCCCCCAGATGGGTGACCCTGAAACTAAAGAGATGATCCTGGGCCATACTGACACATCCTCATAATTTCTTGACCCAAATAGACCCCTCTTTTTGAAAGAATCTGCAAGGGGTACTTTTTATGCGCTTCCGCCTGGCGGAGACTGCATACTTATTAAATTTGGACGCTGCACCCTAAGTAATGCGAGCACTGCGCATGCGTAGTTACATTTACATGTAGCGTATCTCGTTCTCTTTCCAAAATGGCAGGGAAGAACAAGAAGAAAACAGTGATGAAGTCTCGTCGAAAGGGGAAAAGTAAGAAGCCAATGGTAAGGAAATAGCCATTTCGTATAGCAAGGAAGTATCCTGTCTGTACTTTGGGTCTATTGTAAGGGGGAATTGATGGGGAGATAATGACGAGTTTCGGCTTCTGTGCTGGGCATGACGACCTGACGACTCGACAAACTGTTGCCCCGTGTGTGTAAACGTTGCCATGCCAATTCGGTCGCTCCCCTTTGGTCATGCTAGACAGATTTTCGGGTTGTATTTTTTTTACCTGAGGCCTACATCTGCAGATATTTGTTTGGCCAATGCAGTCTGATAGTGACCAGGTGGATCATTATTGACGAAGCGTTGCCAGCCTAAAATATTTAGGCTCATCAATGCGGGCGCGGTAGCGAACTGAAAATTTGATTTTTAAAAATTAAAGTGAGTGCATGGGCCAGGGCCTACTGAGTACTGTACTGTCTTTGCTTGTTTTGTCCATGGAGCTCCTCGGTTTTGTCCTGGCTGACAATAGTGACAAGTGCACCAAAGGTAGTTCTAGACCTATTTGTATTTGAAAGACGGGGTTCATGACCTTTAGCACCCTGTTCCTATCCTAATATAACAACAAATTCTACTTTTTCGAAATAAATTATCTAAACAAGTTGTTGGTGATGTCCTCTTTCATATCAGAAAGAAAAGAGATCAGGGCTTTTGGTTTTGAGAGAAATTTTGGGGTAAAACGGCAGTCATGGCAGTGTACATGACCACCCCGAAGAGAGCTGTGAACGACAGATAAGCGAATGTAGTCTGGTTCCTTGACCTGAATGGAGATTTGTTTTGATGCATCCAAAAAGCCTGAGTCGTGTAACCAGACGAAAACAAAATGGCATCATTCGACTAAGTTGTTGTCTTTTGCCAAACCCGGGTTAGAAATTAGAAGTTTTCTTGCATAAATATTGTCAAAATTTACCTAAACTAGGCCTATCAGGATTGAATAATGAAATTGAATGAATTGAATGTTCCTTAAGGTCAAAATATTAGTTTGAAAAAGTGGACTTTGTTTCCTTTATAAGAACAGGGTGCTGATGGTAATTAACCCCCAAAAGACAGGCAGAAAGTTTTGGTGTACGTGTACCACGGACGTATGTAAAAAAATCTGGACTCGCAATGTCCATAATCAGCTTGTAGAGATCATTGAATCCACTAGCGGCCATTTTACTGAGCCGAATTCAAAGCTTGCCTGGCAATGCCCGCCTTTGTTCTCCCTGCTATCAATAGAAGCGAGCCAACCCACGCATTTGCATTCAGCTCGGTAAAATGGCCACTGGTTGGCTTCTATTTCATACAAAGGCATTGCAAGTCCAGCTTTTTAATATACATGTAAGTCTGTGACGTGTACATGATGTGTAAACTCATTTAATTTTAAATTTCATAGTTAAAAATTTCTTCAGGACAATGAAAAATTTTGTGCCAGATCAGCAGGCTTTTGAAAATGAACATAATTATGAACAGTTTCCTCAGACTCAGTTCTTACAGTAATACATTTTTCATTTTTCTTAGACCTAGGGAAAGAGTTCCATTTCGGGACACCACAAGACACCTTCTGCACAAACTCTATGAGACTGGTCTGAAAAATTCAAAGTGTTTTCGAAGTAACTGCTTCAACACTTTCACTGCTAAGTTAATTTGGGAAAATTAGTGATGTCTGTGTATGGAACTCTTACCCCATCCAAACTTGCATACAGTACATGTACATGTATATGACAAAAGTTGAAATAAATACACGTGTACATGTACATCACAAATTTACCAATAAAAGGAAGACATTTAAAATAAACAAAAGGAGGAAAGGACGGAAAGCTTGGAGTTTTGCAATATTTTCTGCAAAATACTCTGTTTGCGGGCATATTTAGTAATTTCAACACAGCATCTGTGGAATTCGGGATACATGGCACTTGTGAACGACATTTGAGCTGTCTTTGCCAGGTGAAAATGTGAGAAAAAACATTGACAAAAAACTCTCATTGTAGGAGAACTTTTATACCTTGGACGTTAGTCGCATTGCAATGTAGACAACGTCCAACCTGAGCTAGAGGCCGGTCTTAAAATTTAAAATGAATGTATGGCTAAATCCAGCGACATTTCACTAGACGTTCTCCATTGCCTTCTGAAATGGCAGAAAAAACTGAGTTGAGTTTTGTACAGATGACTTGTAACAGTCACGGAGCAGTGGCTATAAACTAGAGAACTGTGATTTACTTTGATCCTACCGAGGTAATTATTCATACTAACCATCAGATACTGTCGTCATTGCTTGAAGTGAAGTAATAAAAGGAACACCAGTATACCGAAGCTGATACTATATGCGCATTTAAAAACAGTAGTTCAGGGGTCATTGCAAATGACCAGTGATAGGACTACCAAGGTCACTTCATTTGTCTATGTGCAAATGTGTACGTGTACGTGCCGTGTAAGGTGCGACATATATACGTAGCATTAATCTGGCATATAACCCAGGCAAGAAGGAAAGTCACCTTTGATATTGGTGTCATTTCTAACAGTCCCATATAGGGTCGGCTCTGTTTCCGAGGGCAATGTTCGCAGCCGTGCCTCGATCCCCAGAACCCCCATCCGAGCCTCCAGAAGAACGGCCTCCATCTGCCCTGTCCACTGCCCTCCTGAATGCATCTCTGGTGGGCCGGGTGATAGGCACCCCTCCAGACAGCGGGACCCTACGGAGCACCGGGGAGGGTGCATCCACGTGGCCCATGGCACACCATCACCAGGACGGGATGAACGCCAGCATGGAGAACAGCATGGCGAGGAGCAGCATGTACGACTACGAGGACAGTGGAGAGGAAGACCAGGAGGACTACGATGAAGCAGGGTGAGGATTATCCATCCCTGTTTGGCATAACTTAATTCTTTTGGGTCTCTCATTCAAAATTGTGTATGTACCACGAGGGAATGCTCTTCAAAGGGGCACTACCTGGCCTTTTTTGTTGATGGTGACATCAATATTGTTAACCAATAAACAATAAAATAAGGCAGACACAAACGACCACTTTGTTTGTGTGGAGGGATGTGACACCTTGAGCGAGGCATGCATCTCTCATTGATGCCTTGATATGTTATAGCAAACATGGATCATTGTGTACAAAGTAAATGACGGATTTATTATCAAGATGACCGACTGATTTGGATGAAAGTTTTAAAAGAAACTTAAATATGCACCCACAATGCATTACGCCTTGTAGACAGTAACCTTGGCATGGCTTATATTCAAAATGTGTGGGGATGTATGTTATCAATGTATTAAGCTTTTTTTTAATTAAACTTTTGAGAAGCATTTCCGTAGAACTTGGAAATCGAAATTTGTAGATGCTGGTAAAGTAAACTTTGTGAATTTCAAACACATATCCTGAAGAAATCTCATCTTAAATCTCAGTAACAAATTCATGCCATATGTCAACAGGTACACGACCATACCTCTTGCCAAAGCTGATCGTCAAAAGAGGGGCACCATCAGCAACCGTGCCAAATTAGCCACTCCTGTTGATAGCCAGTCGGATTCTGTGCTCGGCAGTGAGGACGAGGACGAGGATGATGGAAAGCAAGATTTCCACCCCCAACAGGATACCCCGCCCAGAGGGAGTTCCCCAGGGCTACGCAGGCCCTCCCCGCAGCAGAGGCTTTATCACACCCTGGAGAAGGAACAAGAGGAGGAGGAGGCGGAGCCTCGGGTGGTTGCTGGTAGGCGTGACCCATCCCCATCAGAAGGGAAGGCAAAGAGGTCAAAAGGCAGGCAACGTAAAGATGGGATGACATCGACTGGGGCTGACCATGTTGAGGCCCTGTACGCCAAGGCTAAGAAGCACAATAAACAGGTGAGACGGGTAGTTAACATTTCATTGAGATGTAATACAAATGGCTATGCAGATACTGCGCAGTCTGATGCCGATTTTACTTCAGAGTGGAAATTTAACCATAAGAAGGTCACTGTGATGTGGGGAAGTTTAACAACTTGACATAAAGGGTTCGTAATACCTCTTCCTCACTCAAAATGATCCATGGCTTTCATTTCCAAAACTGTTTCCTACGTTGGTGAGGCATGCTTTAACTTCCATTCCTCATTGATGAGGCCAGTTGTTGTTGAAGAATGAAGTCACAGCAAATGTTATGTTTTCTCCTTGCAAGGTAAAAAAGACACCAGGTTGGCAGCAGTGCACTGTGGTTTAAGACCCAGACATTTCATAATTTTTTCCCCTCAATATTATGCTTTTAATCAATTAAGTAGTATCTAATGAGATAACGTTCACCAAAAATTAGTTTGTTTTTTAATACTTTTACCGTATATTCAACTGAAGTACGCACCTTAAGCTTTTCTTGAAGAAAGATAGACTTATAATTGTTGAAAAAATGTCAACAAAAAACCCTGCTTTTCATAAACAAAATTATATCTTCAGAGAGAAACCTTTGCATTATTTTGTAGCTTGTTAGACACTCTTTCAGCTGATGTAATTTTGCTCTCGAAAAATATTGAATAAAGTGCAGAAATTTGTGTTTTTTTTTACTATGGAAAGTACTAAACAAGTAAAATACACATCAACGTATGTTGATGCCTTTTTAAAATCAGCCATAAATGGCTTGGGAAAAAATGTCTAGTTTATTCATAAATTTGTTGACTGATTGATTGGGTACAAATATAATTGGGCGGAAAAGTCACGCAATTCATCAAAGTGAGGTGATCATCTCTTTAAAATGATCTCAGAATTTTTTAAACACTGCGGTATCCTCAGGGTGCGTGAGTGCCCTTTCCAGAAATAACTGTCAGTAGAGGGCGCCGTCATTCATGGAGATCAACAATAATGCCCTTTTGCCAATGCATCCATTGCAGAAATGTCTTTCTGTAGCCAAATTGAAAATCTGTGAGGACTTTAAATAAGTTATAAAGACGTGCTAAATTGTTTTAATTGATGTGAGTGAAACCAATTTCATAGTATTCACTGATGTCTGGGTCAGGTAAGGTTTTAAACCACTGTGCAGTGGTTACATAATGCCCACATATTAAATGCAGATATTTCATCATTTAAAAGTTGGTTTTTATTTTAATATTGAAACTCGTATTTCAAACCTTTCAATGCATTTAATACAATGTCATAACTACACAGCCGGTACAATGCCGGGAAACTGACCTTTCAGAGAGCAGCAGCCTCACCATGGTCACCAGCCCCCAAGAGGACGACTTCTCAGATCTCATCACACCACCCCCACCCTGGAAACGGAAGGGCAAGAAAAAGGACAAGACGAAAGGTATTACTTTATTCTCTATTTTCAGTGCATAGCCTAAATCTTCTAGTTAAAGAAAAAACATGTTTTTGCTATAAAATGATTCAGTTCACAGAAAGAACACTGGAAAATGGTGGAACTGTATTGTTTTTAATATCTCTTTTCAAAGTGTGAAATTATCAATATTAAAGCCTTTAACCCTTGAAAATGGAGTACAAAAATTAAGTTTCACATTGCTTGGCGGTTCATTTTGACTTCTGGATCTTGTGTCTGTCAAATTTCTGGTACAGTTCCAATTAAATTTTTCATTTTTCCCGGTTGGCTTCCTATCTGAAGTCAGAATACTGAGTGATCTATGGTAGATTCTGGCTGCTTCTCAGTATCAGAGGATGGCAGATTAACTGAAGGGTCGTAAATGCAGAAAGTTGACCTTAAGTTGAGAAATGGCCTATTCATGGCAAAGTCTGTGTGGCACACTGTGTCGTGAATTCACACTGTTGAACTCTACTGACCAAACTTGCCACCGACTTAAGCAAAGGGAGCATTGTTTAGGTCCTGCTTGATTGCCGTTCCGCAATACTCTGTTGGATAGTTCACCCACATAAAATTTGTACTTCCAGGCAGTGGCGTTAGCCCCGACAGGTTGACAGAGGAAGACGTCAGAAGTGAGACGAGTCACCCGCTGGGCCCAGAAGACACTACAGATGCTGCACTCATTCATGAGCCGGTAAAGCTGATCAACACGAGTGCGCATACCATACCTGTTTGTTGGTGGATGGAACCACATGTGCAGTGTATTGTTAGGGTCAAAATCACTGCAGCGATACAAAAGGGGGTCAGAGTTCACACATCATCAACTAAAATGTCTTTTCAGCAAAAATCCTCTGCACAGTGCTGTTCAAATTTGAGCAGGCGGTGTTTACAGTTTGTATGTGTGTGAATCAGAGTTGCAGACTTGTTACCAACCCAATTCAGACACGACTCAACTGGTCCATATATTTTTAATTATTAGCTATTCAGTTTATGCCTTACGTGCATAAAAAACGGCTTTTGGCTTGCGCGGCTTCTACTTCACCCAGCTGCAGAAAATAGACCTCAGGCTCAATGATTGAATCAGGTTTCAGGAATTTTCAAAAAGATTGTCGCAACAAACTACAGTTTTCAATGACCAAGTCTATTGCATAATGTAATGGTTGAAAAAACTATGAAAGGAATCTTACCTTTCATGAATAGAAGTAGGCTTTTGTCAATTGCATGTTAGTAGTCACGCAGTCATGTTAGGTAAACGAACTAGCCTAACCTGTTGGTAGTGTTTTAGAATAAATTGAACAATAAAATGTAAGTATACTACATGTACTATTAGTAATCAGGCAAATGAAGTCTTTTTTTTATATCTCATCTCAACTCTTATTTCCACCCTGCAAAGTATGTTTATTAAATTAAATGAACCAGTCCAATAAACGACATGTGATAAACTGCAAGAATAGTAATTACAACACAAGTGAAAAGGGGAATTACGGAGGCGCTGTCAAAATAATTGGAGAAAAGGTGTGCAGCTGTCCGAAACTCATAACTCGTTACTTCGTAAGTTGACGTCTGGTTCCTTTTGCTTATTACAGCTGGACATAATAATGTGCAGCTTGACTTGTACTTGGACAAAGAGACTTGTGACTTGACTTGTGTTTAGACCAAATGACTTGTGATTTGACTTGTCCTGCCTGGTGATGACTTGTGACTTGACTTGTGACTGAACCTAATGACATGTGACTTGACTTACCCTGCCTGGTGATGACTTGTGACTTGACTTGTGACTGAACCTAATAACTTGTGAATTGACTTAGACTTGTAAAAACTGACTTGCTACCACCTCTGGTATGAAAATTTGAATGTTCATGCCATTGTTAAAACGCAGGTTTTAACCAATGGCTAGGATAAGCATTCAGTCGGTAAAGGCTTCAATGGTCAGGCATAAGGTTCACAATAGACTGACCTTTCCCTGACATCCCACATGAGATTTGATATCTCATTTTGAGTGCTAGAGCACAAGGATTTTCAGAACCATTTTAACTCTTGTTTGATATTATTGCAAGTAAATGGGTCTCCTTTGTCTGTTTTGTATGGCAGATTATCGAGAGGATAGAGGCAAGCTCTGTCAGTGCCATGCAACAGTCGCAAGCCCCAGTTCCAGCCCCGCGAAGCACCTCACGCCAAAGCCAAGACGAATCTGGTAGATAATATCAAGGCATTCTCATTCATTGACACATATCTGCTTTAACAATTTTAACCGTTCCTATTGGCCAGGAGGCTGTCACATGGGTTGCAGCAGACATTTTTCACAACCATGCCAATTGGCTTCAGGAGTATAACAATCACTGCATTCTCATGATAAAATTTCAGGCATTTTAAAACTCAGCTTGGGTTTAAGAAGTGAATGATTTTATGTCGGGTACTGTCTCGGGCGATAAGTGATCATGCCCGTTTTCTTTTATGAACAGAGGCCTACTCTCACATCCAGCGCCAGCCCCTTGGCCATGCCGCAGCCCAGGAGGAGGAGTACCTTAGGCGGACCAACTCCCGCCTGGAGAGGGAGCTGGAGATGGTCCAGCGGGAGCGAGAGCAGCTGCTGGAGAGCCTCAGGACCCTGTCTCCACCCCCGCACCAGCCTCGGAGGGGGGCCAGGGAGGTCGAGGGGGACTCAGAACAACTGAGGACTGGAATCCAGAGACTGGCGTCCATCAACGGTAGGTGGTGCATATTCATCATCGAGGAGAAGGGTACCGTGTGTATTCTGATTTGCTGGTGGCTTCGCGCATGTGGTGGTCCTCTTGTGGTGGACGTATGCATAGTCTTGGCCTGTAGGTGTTAGAGGCACACACCTGTTGATCAGCAGTCGTTATGGGGCCCATAGCTCATCGTGAGACCACACCAAAGTCCCCTTCAATCCTGTCTAAAGGTTCTCAACAAAAAAACTTGTCACCTCAACAAGATGCTGTGGTCTCGGCAACACCTTCCCTAAGATTTCTCATTGAGTGAGGCACTCACACCTAGGATCTGCTTCATGGGGAACATCGCTCAGCAAGTTCCCATGTCAGATGAGAACCAGTCACAGGCATTAAACATTGGATTAAAGTTGGGCAGGTAACCAGTTTTTGTCAAGTAAATACTTTTTGCGCTTAGGCAGTTTCTGTGCTGAGCAGGCAGCTTCATAAATTTGGCCCTCATTTACTGTTGCCTTGCATCTGTGTGAAATTATTCCCCGTCCACAATGATCATTTTATGTTACAAAATCAAGCTTTCAAAAGTGCCTTGAAAACGTACATATGGATGGTTACACATTGCCACAAGGCACTGCAGTGAATGTGACGAACTGGTATCAGGGGTGGATCCAAGAATTTTTCCAGGGAGGGGGGTCCTCCTGGAGATTTTGACCCACCCCCCCCATTCTGCACCTGAGTATTTCACTGTGACATGATAGGGACTTGTCATTTTTTACAGATGATTATGTTGCAAAAACTACCTGGTGAGAAACAAATGACATTGGGTTTCCGGGCATCGCCTTGCGTTTTACATTTTACACCAAGGCAATGGCTGTGTGAAGTTGAGCTTCCATCAGCAGCCTGTTTCAAGCAAGAAATCACGTGCAGTTTGGCTGCACACCTGATCCTCTCATCAACAGGTGTTTAAATTTGAATTCAGAGCATGCAACCCGAATCCTTTTTACGGCCATTATTCTCACTCGGATGCAGATGACATGCAGAGGCAACTGGACGAGATGCACCAACACTGCGACAAGTTGCGACTGGAGAACCAGGCTATCAAGGAGGTCAACGACCGCCTGCACTCGGAGAACAGCAAACTGAGGAGTCTGTCCGAGTCCATAAAGGACGAGGGTTAGTCAGGGATCAAAATAACTCATTCCCCAGTCTTCAACTTAACTTTCCCAGCTCCATTTCTATTGTCATCTGCGCTCCTTGCCTCGATAGAAATTAAAACCAGCCAAAAAAAATAAGTTGCTCGATACGTGTACAACCTGGGGCAAGTTCGATCAGGAACCATAGTTAACCATAGGTCCACTTACTCTGATCGAACGCATGCCAGTCGATGATGGTTGGACCAGTCTAGTTGACTTTTCATGACAAGCCTTATCGAGGTTGCAACCTGTCACGTCGTTGGTTGCCATAAATCGTTTTAATAGCACAGTACAGAGAGGACCAGTTACGAGGAAAATGGCCGAAAAACAGTATGTCACTGGTAAACGACCATTTTCACTTTGATTTTCAATGGCTATTGTGCCCTTCCTGCGACCACCTTTTCTCCCCTTCTGCCTAATGACCTGACAACGGTTGACTAGGGTCGTTTGCCACTTCAACTTCACTGCCCATGCGCTAGGTACGTCATGAACCAATCACTAGTTGATTAGTGGTCCTTGATGGAACTTACCCCTGTCCCCCAAACACTGCCTTTCTCTCTAGACCATTCACAGCAGGTGTTGCTGAGGCAGCAAGCAGAGGAGGTGGTAGCAGAGAATGAGCAGCTGAAGATGGTCATCCACAAACTCAACATTCAACTCAGCAGGTACCAGGCCAAGCACTCCCCTCCACAGGTAAGCAGACAACCTGCTTGCTGGTCAGCATGAGCGTGGAATAAGCTGCCGCTGAATGTAGCTGATGAAAATCAAAGATACTTGTTGCATTGAAGATTGTTTTCCTTGGATTGATTGTTTTCAAACATGTTGTCTTTGTTTGACTGATTTGTTTTGTCGGCTCCGTTGGCAGAAGGGTGACCCTCCTGGTTTGCCGTCCCGAGGCAGAACTCCTCGCTGGCTGACCGACACAAAGTACTTGTCTCCTCTCATCTTGGCCTATGAGGATGCACTCAAGGAAAAGGTTTGTGGATACTCTACCACCTTTCCAATTTTCTTTTACCATTCTTTAGAACAACATAGCATCGTGGTGTTTCACAGGGTAAGCATGTGCAACAGAGACATGATTTCTTTTTCCCCCAAAAACATGCACTTGACTGCCCCTTAAGGAACAAACTTACTGTTTTGCTTTGCATAGGATGAAATGATGCGTTTGACCCAAGAGGACCTCAACCGGCTACGGAAATCCGCAGAGGAGGTCATCCACGAAAACCAGCGACTGCACTTGAAGCTGGAGCAAGTCGGACAGCCAACGTCCGTCACTCCTGGAGAATGGTAAAGATTTTGTCTGTGCCACTGTTTTTGACACCTCCAGCGTGCGTGTCTCAAGGGCAGATCAATTAGTACATGTACATTATTCAGCCATGTTCAAATGAGCTGGCTGTGGCTAGAAGTAACACACAAACCTATGGGAAGTGGTTGCTGCTGCTAGCCAATGTCTTTCATATGTGCATGTGCTATTTCCGGCTGTAGCCATAACTCCAGAGATTCCAACTTGTACCACTTAGGCGTAATTTTTACGATTTGTTTAATCCATTTACGACTGTTCGATCCAGACTCTAAGGTACAAAACGATACAGTTATGTATACGCTCTATGTAAGCTAACACAGAGCCGGCCTCGTAATGCGCACGTCAGAAATGTGTCGCTGGCATCCCGCAGTTGGTGCATACAGGCTGCATGAGTAGGGGCAGAAACCAGCGTTGTTGAATCATCTGTTTGGCCCAATTAACGCTATAATGAACAGTGTTTTGATGTGAAAAGAAGTTGTTGACATTTGTTTGTTTAGAAAGAAAAAACAACAGGACTTTAAAAAAAATTTAGTGTTTTTCTAATTTGCCGATGAAAGTTTTTAGGGTCGCGCAGATAAATTAGGGTCGTTCGGGACACTGGAACTGGAAGTGCGGTAGGATTACACTTTCCATTTTGAAAAGTTGGCATCTCTGTAACTCTGAGACACAGCCTCACTAGGGTTAACTTGGTTTGGTTTTCTGACCAACCTCATCATACAGAGGCACACACCAAAATCTAAAATCAGAACTTGCGTGACAGAAATCATCCACACCAACTGTCATTTTACAGTTGAAATTCAGTTGAGTGCCTACGCTGACAGTTCAGTCTCAGATGAACCATGTAAGAACAAAGACAGACATATTCAACAGGTTTCTGGTTTTGCATTGCTGTTCGTAGGCATCGTATTCAGGAGCATGCGCGTCTCGTTCTTGAGGAGAACCAAGTTGTCCTGAGCCAGCTGGACATCCTGCAACGCAAGCAGAAGGACACGCAGAGGGCGCACTCCCTTGAAGGTAAATGCAGACATTGACTGATCAAGTCCGCAGGGACAAGAGGTGCTGTAGGTGGGTGCCACATCACCCCAAATCTTTTTGTTTTGAAGAGAGGTGGGTGCTGGAACATACTGAAGCCCCTCCTGTTTGTAGACATTACTGGAAGGCCCACAACCCTACACTCATTCCCATGGCAAAAGTGTGTTCCAGTGGACTCGTCGGTTCTGTAGTTAAGCCCATCGTAAGTCCCTGCACAAGTCCAGTCACAAGCTCTTTCACTTGGCCCGTCATAAGTATTAAGAGGTTGAGCAATGACAGAAGGAATTAATTAATCATTTGAAAAGGTTCTGACATGGCTTAAGACTGGATGACTTGTGTTGAGGTTGCGATGGACTTGTAATGCACTTATGATGGACTTGCGATGGACTTGTGATGGACTTGCGATGGGCTTACGATGGACTTGCGATGGACTTGTGATGGACTTGCGATGGGCTTACGATGGACTTGCGATGGACTTTATTTATTGGCACTGGGCATGAACATTTTATCCCCTAAATGCTCATCAAGCACAGCTTTGCCACGAAATTAAACCCTAAGGGCTCTTCCAAGGATATTTACCCCAGCACTTATTGGGCTAATCCAACAAGCAATGAGTCAGGGATTTGTACTCCTAATGGTACACTATATATGATTATGTGAGGGATCGTTTCACAACACCATGAAATCTGTAACGGCACACACACTGGTACAAGTTGGTGAAGTTACCAGATTTTCATGGATGGCCAAACAGAGGACGTTTCTAAGGGCCACTAAGCTCACAGACTATGGATCCCTCCCAGTGTGTGGAAAAAGTCAGCAGTCATTGGCTCACGGTGATTCCAGGGAAGTGTGGTACATTAACAATATTTTACGGATCAAGATGTTCGTCGTGGTTTAAGTGGTACAGCTTCAGGTTCCACCCAATAGCGCATCGTCTGACAGGTTATCCACTAAAACAGGCCAATTTTTTTCCCTCGCGCATTCGTTAGTCTCCAAACTCAGCAAGCGTCTGGCCATGGAGGAGTCGGAGAAGGGAGACCTGGAGGCCCAGCTGAAGGATCTCAAGCATCGGTACAGCACCCTCAAGCAGCAGCACGACCGCTCGGTGGTGGAGGCCGAATCCCAGATGCCCATACAGGAGCACATGAGCACGATGGCCGAGTACAAAAGGTCCACTTGAAAAGCATATTAAATACTTCATCCTGTAACACAGTGTGGCTGAACTTCAGTATTCCTAAACACTAATTGTTGTATTGCATTAACGTTTTTTAAATGAAGCGCATGGTATTTGTGGAAACAAAAACAAAACTGTTAAACAAAACCTGTTAATTCAGTTTTGAATATTGATTGAAACGACACCACGCAACCCATATTCAGTGCTGTAGCCATGTCATATGCCCACTGAAGAGGGACTGTTAGTGACAAGGAATAGACAGTTTATGCCTTAGGAACCAGTGAAGCTGACTTCGTTTTTCTTGTGATTTGTACTTGTTATAAATAGGAGAAAGATGGCATGTCAAGTGAACAAACTATCGCACCACTCACTTTAACCCTACAAGAGCCAGGTTATTTTGGCCCTTTTTTTCCAGTGGGGGGATTCAGATGTATGGTTTTGTTGTTAACACTCATTTGCAGTTCATGGCCACATGCGTGCCAGCCTGCATGCACTGAGCACCGCAGTTGAAAAAGTATACGTTTTAGGCTGACCTGTCTCAGAAAAACGGCAAAGAGTTACTCTAAAAACTCCTAAAGGCAGAACTCTTGAAAAAAAATGCATTGCGACGATATCGGGAAAAATGTCAGGGGTCGGATTTGCTCCCCCCCTTCCCCTGGCTCCCTCTGGATAAAGCAAAATAGATTTTCCGCGTGTTCAATTTGTTGGTTTGTTATGTGGGCAGAGCACTTTTGTGAGTGTTTGAAGTTCTTTGCTCGATGTGAGCTTGACTGCTTTTTTTTTCCTTGATATGGTGTGATTCAGAGGACTGGACGAGGAACAGCGACACCACCAGGCTGAGATGGAGAGTGTGCTGTCCAAGCTGTCCTCAGTCCAGGGGGAGAAAAAGACCTTGGCGCTGAGGCTGGCAGACGGCGAAGCGGAGAGAAGCCAGATGCAAGGAGAAATGAAGGCACTCACTAGGGTCCAAAAGTAAGTACAGTTTTCAGAGTTGTAAATTTCCCTTCATAATGTGCGGATTAACTGTCAGTGGAGTTGCATCATTTGGATACTCCCTCCAAGTCACTTTGTGAGAAACCGTGATTGAGGTTTGACTAACATCCTGCATATGTCACTCTAATAGGTTGTTGATGAGTCAAGCTTGGCAAATATCTATCAGTTGCCATTTTAATGCAATGCTTAGTTTTCCTCTGAACCCTTTCTTTTAACTGTTGGCATTTTATCTATCACACTGCGTATGGTCTGTTGAATTAGCTCTGTGCAATCATGTATCTAGCAAGTGAAATCTGTATGGGTTTACACGATCAGAGGTCAGGATGCCCTTGTATGAGACAGAGAGGGTTGAGTGGAGACCTGGAACGATGCCCGTTTGTCACCGTGGTCAGTTTTTATGGCCAACCTTTTTTGATCCCAATTAATTTCAGGAAACTTCAGCACAAGATCGCGCTGCTCCAGAAGGAGCTGGAACACAACGAGAACAAGCTGGCCGTGGCCAACCAGCACTTGAACAACGTACTGGAGATTGCCGAACAGACAGCGGCAGAGAGAGACGCCCTGACGAAAGTGGTAAGACAGAGAAGACAAACACACAGACCAAAAATATGGCTGCGAGAAACAAAAAAATCTGATCTTTTTAATGGAAAAATGCAAAAAGGAGCCAGGAGTTTCAATGTGGAGTTTTATGGTTGGGTTTTTGAAAATATCTCTTCTATATTTTTGTTTCAAATCATATAACTGATATTAGTTTGTTCCCTCTTTCCATGAGACCAAACTCTTGAAATCTCAGATACAAGATTCACTGTCGGCGATACGAAACTGCTAATGATGAGTTTTGTTGAATTGTGCAGGCCAGGAGTCAAGAACAAGAGAAGAAGAAAGCTGTGAACAAAATGATGGAAGGAAACGTCGCCATCGGGAGGCTGGAGGAAAAGTTGAAGGTAATCCACAACTTTCTAGTCTCTCCAGTTTTTTGAAAAAGGACACTGCTTGTCTCTTTCAGTCCCTTCCAGCCTTGACAGTTTGCCAGTTACCAGGATTTCAGAACTCAGCTGGGCATGCAGCTAGCATGGCCAGTGCAGTTTTGTTGCAGCATTCCTCTTTCGCTGTAGTGATTTTGTGAGGATGTAAGCTCTAACCAGTGGCCAGCAATGTTATTCCACGGTGAGGTTGTCCCAGATTGTACATTTCTGTTCAGCTGGAAATTCCAACTTTTTTCAAAAATGAAAAGATGGCACTACAGTCCTGCACAAAGTTGTTCAAGATTTCCACACAGCCTCCTCCACAGAGTGTCGTTCAAGCCTAATTGTGTCTCACAGTATGTCGTGTACAGACTCAGTGGCATATCACCAAGTTGTGGGGATGAGTACGTTTTGCCTGGTATTGCATACAGAAATTCGCTGGAATATGTTTAGATTTCCTCCATGTTGCAACAGAGGACATCCCCGTGTGTATACAGGTCGTTCAGCATGAAGCGGCCAATATGTGTGTACAGGCGTGTCATACATAGTGTGGACCTCTGCACAAAGAAGTCCACATGCAGGGCATGATGGCATTGTGTGGACTTGCACACATCCACACAATGTTTTCCCCTCTCTGAAAAACAGTTTCAGAGGCATTTGGGGGTCAAGGTTATCTGTGGCAAAATGAAGAGGAACAGTTGGGGAAATCATCATCAACAATCCAGCTCAAAGGAGTTATCCTAGTGGGAGAAAAAGGAGCATTTTGCTCAAGTTTCCTTAACCACAGGAGAACAAAGGAATGTCCCCACTTCGTATGTAAAAGTGTGAGCGTGTCGGACCATGTGTCTCGAGGAGATGTTATTGTGTTTGGGGTTTTGTGTTTTTTTGCAGTCCTACCGGCAGAAAGCTGACCTCAAGCTGGGCAATCTGTCCAGCCGCATCCAGGCCCAGGACAGCTCCCACGTCAGCCAGCTCAGGGAGTATGAACGGGAAATGGCCCATCTCAAGACCTTGCTGCAGCAGAAACAAGATGAATTGGACAACCTAGGTTCTGACAAAAGGTGGATAATCATCAGAAATTTATTCAGGAGTGTTTCTTCTCCGTAGTCGGTCCCTAAAGGGCGTTGTCTTATCGTGAGCTTTGGTATTTCAATGGTTGCTGAAATATTGGATACATTGGAAGAGTCACAAAATATTGCGAATGTAATTTTCTAAATGTTGACAAGGTAGTGGTGGATAACAGATGTCAAGCGTAGGACTTTAAGCTTTATCTTTGGGAGCTGAAGACTACATTAACCACTTCCTGCCAGGGCAATTATCAATGTTGATGATGCTGGGCCAGGATATGTATCTTTTTTTCTGTTTTCAAAATTCTTTAAAAAATCGTATCTTCATTTATTAGACACTTATAAACATGTGAAGGACTGTCTGGTGTCCACCCTAGCCGGACAGACAGAATCTATTGACGCCTGACATGACTGAGTATTTCAGCCAGGCCTGCAGCCTTGTAAAAAGAGCCCAGATTGTGCAGTGTTGTATAATTTTCTTTTGTTCGTGAACCTAGCTCAGTGCGCTGCTGACCTCTTTTCAATAGGGGCCAGATTAGCTTGCAGCGGTGCTGTGTGGCTCATCGCTGTGGTGGTAGAATGCTTTTGTCCCTGGTGGTAGTCCGCTAGCTCTAAATGCCCCAAACTGTGGTATACTGTTTCAAAACAAGGCTGGATTCTCTCCACTCTTGAGATGGAAAAAATGTCGGTAATGCCCAGCAGCCTGGTCTTTTGTTCCGAGTAAAGTCTTTTGTTACAAGACTGAGTTCTGTCTGAGTTCGGAGACCCCGGCCACGCATATAAAGCATACGTGTCCGGATCCGGATTCCCCGGCAGGAAGTGGTTAAGCCATGTGCACTGGCAAGCAGGTCTGTTGTTTGAGTTACTTTTAACCACTCAACACCGAGATTCCGGGTATCGGAGACCTTTGCTGTATATTCATGGCCGGAGTGCCTGAAATTGGAACTTTGGAACTGGGCCTTCATTCGTGGCCAGGGTGACCGAACTCATAAGAAAACACCAGGCTGCTGGGACTTGCCAATCAAGGTTCATATGCTGACATTAGAGGAGGTAATCCATTGTTGTTTTGAAACAGTACCATTGTTTGCCACTGCCAGTGCCTGCAGATTATCAGTGGGGACCAAAGTGCTCCAGCACTCCAGCGATGAGCGTTGCAGTACCCTGCATGCTCCTGGAATCTGGCCGTGTTAGTAAAGACAACACCGTCATCCAGCTACGCACTGGGCCAATTTCTGGAACAAAGGAAATTACGCAACACCCCACCATGGGTGCTCTTTACTGGGCGGCAGGAGTGGCTGCGGTACTCACACGTCAATGGAGGTTGCCTGTCAGAGTAGACTAGCCACCAAAAAACCAGTTCATCGTTTAGGTGTACACGTCCAGTAAATGAAGATATAAATTTTTGAAGAATTTTGAAAACGGAAAAATCACCTGGCAACGGGCCCTGCATGTGCAAACTCCACCCGGCATGGTGTGGTTAATAGTTTTCAGTGACTCTGACCAATTTGTTAAAACGTTGTTAAAATGTTGAAATACATTTGATCCACGTTAAAAAGGAAAAAATCCTTCAAGATTTGCATAAGATAGGGTGTCATGTGTGCTTGGTCAAAACGGTATCTAATTTGGCTATCATTTTGTGCAAGTAGAGCTTGGTGTAAGGAAACATTTGTTGAGTGGTGTGTTTCTGGGACCTGCCAAATAGCAGGCCAGCTGCTTGTTATTGTGTCAATGACAAACGACTCCCCAAGCTGGCATTGCTCTGATGTCCATTGTGAAAGTTGTCTGCCTTTGTTTCACTGTCACCAGGAAAGTTGAAGAGCAACTGGAGACGGTCTGGCAGACAGCGACGGCTGACAATCGCCGGTTGAAGGCCAAGCTGCAGAAGTCCCTCAGGGAGCCCCACTCCCGGAACGGCACCCTTAACGGAGGCGCCTTCGAGTACGAGTCGGACAACCGGGGGCTGATCTCGTCCGAGAGCGACTAGAAGGCTTCTCGGCTAGTGGGTGAAGACAGCTGCCCCAGAGACTGACCCCTTGAGGGCAGTCGAGCCAAAGTGGAGTCTCTCAACAAGGCCCGGACTGACGGTGCTCATCGTATCTCAAACCAAGCCACAAATGGTGCCAGTGTTGAACCCAAACCCCTGGACACAGTTTTGTATTCTTAGAGGAGAAATGGATTCAAATTATTTTAATTTATCAATAGGTGTTGCTTCAGGGAGACCATTGATTTCATATGTGATTTTGAGAGCCTGTCAGTCAAAAGACATCAACCTATCTTTCCTTTATTTGGGGCAAACAAATTTGTGTCCAGGCTTTCACCGAGTGTGTTATTTCCCTGCAATTAATGGCCGGCCATCATAAGCATCTGTTCATTTTCCTTTTTGCATGTGTCCATTAATGTCGGATAATTTTGTTTTGCAAAGTAGAAGTGGATTATTTCTGTGAACTACTCTTCTTGCACAGTGGAAATGCAACTACAAGCCCGAACACTCGCTCTCTTTTTTTTTAATTCCCTTGATCTGCCTTACTGCAATCAGATGTAGCGACATCACATTTGTAGTAATTTGTGTACAAATTACTAATAAAAGGTGCATTTGGAATCAGTCAACCGGACATGTAGTGGCTGAATAATATTGGTAATCTGCACTGATAGAATGTGAAATGTACACCTGATTTTTGAAAAAGTAAAACTGTGGTATTTTGTGTGGATGAAAGTGTGTTTGCGACGCAAGTTTATTTGAAATTTGTGGTGCCTTTTCACAATTTTGAAGAAACATTTATGAAACACAAGGACAGTCCAAACCTGTTACAAAGTATTTTTGTAATTATTAACGTTCAGTAGAGGCTGTCAAAGTGAGAACTGAACAAAAAGTAGCGCTATCACACCTTGATAAATACACAAATGAATGTTTTATTAAATGCAAAATTTTGGAATTTATTTTCTTTCAAAAGACAAAAAATGCTGGAGATCAGCAAAATACGACAAACAAATGTTGAGCTTTTAATATCAGAGAGGGGAAAAAAATTCACGGAAAGTATGATGTGAGATTTTTAATGCATTGGTCTTAATCCATGTTAGTGTTTGAATTGCTTAGCTTGGAGGCAGCCAACCTGGGGCGCCGTGAGGCCAGACCCCTCCTCCCCTTTGGCAGGTCCTATAACATAATGCGGCAGAGCTTCATGAATCGGCTATTGATGACTGATGCTCTCACGTTTGTCCCCTCGACTTTGAAAAATGGTGTGCCGCCGTTGGCTGGGCTGGGACAAGAAATATGGATGGCCGTAGCCGAGGAATTTGGACCATGCCTATTACAAGGCGGAAGGGACGCAAGTGCAGGGATACCATTGACATGATCTGTGCCATGTATGGTTGTCCTTACAGTGCTGACCCAATACTGGACACTGGTTCCACACTCTTCTCATCCATTCAGACCACTTACCAACACGTTGAAGGCTCTCCTACCTAAATACCGATTTCAGCACAACAGTTTTCACCCATGACAATGACAAATGTCTGTAAATTTCACGTCAGTCAGAGCACCCAATAACATCCTTGTTCTTGAACATCTTTTCCGTCAGATTGTATTCATGCAAGCATGTAATCATTCATTTGCTTTGAGCAGTACTCTTTGTACATATTTCTATTTATATTGCCAGTTTACTTTGTATTATAAAGTGTCCAATCTTTTGAAATGCCAAACTTTATCCTTGTATGTACAATAATTTTCTTTGGACATGAGGGTAATGGTTTTCTTCTTGTCACTGCACCTTAGTGAAATACCAAATGAATGTCGAATGTGTGTCATATTTATCTCTGTTTATAAAAGGGTAAGCTTTTAATTTTGAATTAAATTGCACAAGAATGAAGACTGTGCAGAACCCAAATTTACTTGTATAAAATTTATTTATTTTGTCAAATTATATACATTTTATGATTGTGCCGCTTCTGGGAGACATTTTCCCATTGAGTTGCAACAGAAGTTGACAAGTTGGGTCAGTTTATACTGAATTCACTTCTTTTAAGCAACAGTCTCAGCCAGCCACAAGCAGAGAACATCTTAATTACACAAATGATTGAAAGCCAACAGTGCAATTGCATATTTCAGGAAAAGAAATTCAACTGTTAAAGATGCTCTTTACTCCATAAACACAGATTGACTTGGAGAGACTGGAAGACAAACTTAAGAGATCTTTCTCTGAAAACACAGTCTTTCAAAAATGTGAAAATTGTTAAGTGACAGCTAATAGGTAATACTCTCTCCGATGTCAGCATCAAAGGATTTTTCTTTGTTCTTTTGAAGTGGAGTTTCTCTTTAAACTATCACAAAGTCACCCACTTTCTGTTTCAGTGCTCAAGTGAAAGACGTCCTGCGGTGCTAATGTGTATTCAACCTGAAGCTGACCCAGGCAGGCCAGTCCAGCATGTCCAGAAGGTTGAAATTAGTAACCAGGAGGTCACTGGCTCCAGCTTTGGAAAGCAAAAGCTGCCAAGACTCGTAATTCTGAAAGATGTTCCAACAGACAGTGCAGTGATGCGAATAACTTTACAATTGGTGATTTTGCTATGATATCCTTGACACAATTGACATTGGTAGTATTTCCTCATCAAATTTGCCTACCAGCTTTTTCCGACATGACTAAAAACTCAGCATTTAGTACTGTAATTAAAAGAAATCTGAACTCATGGCCTTTGAATATCAATTTTCAGGTAAGAGTGATATCCAAATATAATGCACTATAACTTTTAAAAGGAGGAAACAATGAACCTGTCGTATGAGTAAACCATCCTCAAACATCCTTTACTATAAAATAGGAAAAAAGTTTTTCAATCCAATGAAGCCATTTGATAGCACTGAAGAAACTGACAGACAAAAGTCAATAAATGTTTGAAATCACATTGTCTGCCCCCTCCCTGACACACCAGGTTATATTTTAATGCCATTTGATATATCTCCCACTAAACATGACGATGTGAACCACATCAGCTTTGCTGTTCACACTGAAACTGCATTCAAACGTTCAATGCTGTACAAGTTTCCACTTGGGAATGTTTTCAAAAAGTATGTCACTTGGGTTCTTAGAAAAAAAAAAAGTAAACATTTTTTGACCTTTGACCTTCAGTTGATCCATTTGACTGTTCTCTAATTGTTTTCGGTTTCTGATCCTTCGTCTGGTGTATCAAATTCATCATCTTCGTCCTCGTCTTCCTCTGCACTCTTGGCTGTCTCGTTCGATATCTTCTCATCAGGAATCTCGGTTTCCGTCGCTGGGGGTGGTTGGTCACCTTCCTGAGGTTGCTCTGGGGACGTTGTGTCCTCAACTCTGGACAATTCATCTGCAGCTGAATAGAAGTGATATTCTGATGTGAAACTGGGTTCTCCAAACTTGTTAAGCTATTCTCAAAATGCTGAAACTGTGGAGCCTAACTTATTTGCTCAAGTGCAAATACCATAGGGGGCGCTATACTGGCTCAATGGCAAGAGCTGGTCATGGGTTCCGGCATTCATCGTACAGTGTTGACTGATTCTGTGAACAACGCCTCAAGAGTGAGCATGTGTTTCTGACTGAATTGTCATGCACTGTGCCAAACTAATCGGGTTTTACAAGAGAAATGAGGGTGTTCCCACCATGCTGTGGGGTGTGACGTGGAACAAATGGAATGTAATAACCGTTGGTGAAAAGTAGTTACAATCTACAAAGGCATACACTGTAGATAGTTACAAATGAGGAAGTCCAGCGGGATTTAAAGAAACAATCACGTCATTCTATAAATTGGGGGTCCAAAACTGTGACATTTTTGGTGTCTCTGTTACACCCGAACTGTGGAGGTTGACAAGGAAATATTAAAATTGACTATAAGCTCCATTTATTTGTTTGGCAGGTATTTTGTGTTACTTTATCACTCTTAGAAAGTAATGACTGCATTCTAAACTTGCAAAATCAATGGTCAGATGTGACAGGGCTAAGAAAAAATTAGACCCCAAATTTATAGAACGACCCAATTGTGGAAATGACAATTCGAGCACCTGTCTCTGCTCCATCAGGGCTCTGTACTTCATCTCCTTCTGCTCTCTCCCCTTCGGTCTCCTCCTCAATCACGTCCATGACCTCCACCTCATCCTCGTCATCTTCATCCTCGTCATCATCGCCTGCATCCCCGTCTCTGGTTTCCGTGCCGCCGATGGGTGGGGCACCCAGAAAGTCATCCAGAGCTTCCTGCTCTTGTTCGTCGACGGTGATCTCAAAGTTCTCGATGGAGCTGACGTCAGTCAACGAGTGGGTGCCCTCGGATGATACCACTCCTGAAATGGGCATATCATAGAAGACATGTAAGACCCCCCCCGGGACTTTGCGCAGAAAGGAATCCTCGAAAATGAAATGTATACAAACATTATTTACACTTCATCGGAAAAGCAGTTTTACGGGTAATCACGCTATCTGTGAAAAAACACACCAACTTGTAATAACAAACTTCCATAATTAGCAATCATGCTTAAAGGCATTTGGCGGGAAAACTACCTGTACATCAGAATATTGTTCAGCTAAGAGCAACTTTGAAAGGTTACACTCTCAGAGCTAGGGATGTTCTGTGGTGCAAACCTCTGACAAGTCATTCTACTTACGCTGCATTTCCCCGTGCGTCTTATAGTGCTGCATGTCAGCCGCAAAGACATCCTGAAACGCCTTCTGTCTCTCCAACTTGTCGGCTTTCTGCGATTCCTCCTTCAGACGCACGCTCTGCTCATACTCCTCCTGCAGTCGGACTAGGGTGAGGAGGACAGAAGAATCAAATGAGGCGGAGACCAGGGTCCTTTGTCTGTGGCCACTGGGTGTGTTGATAATGACAGTGGTGTCTCTTCTTACATGAGCTTAATGTGGCAATGCCTCATGGATGTAACTTGGTACGGCAAAATGAAGGTTGCGCAAAGGTATTTTAGATTGCCATACATGCAGGGCTAAAAATTAGCCCTGATTTTGAAAATCTCAACAATATCGCAAAGAATCTGAATACTGTATTGAATTTGTCTTTTTTATTACAGTGTTTTGTTCTCCATGCTAGTTAATCTGACAAGCAAACACTTACCTCTCATCAGTCCTTCTTCTTTTCTACGGAACAAAGGGGGAGAAAAATTGTTCATGAAGCTGGATTTGTCAAACGATTCCCCCACAGCGTGGAACTGATCTTTGAGACATAAGCCACGAAACCACTGTATGGGTTCAACGATCACCAACCACAGCATGGTTTTTAACAACTGAAAGGCAAGTGCTGTTACGTTTTGAACAGGAACACTAGCTGTTCCCCGGCTGGGAATGTGAGTTTCTCAAGGGGAACACTGGTCACTGCCCTTGTATACTTTATTTGGGAACGGGTAGTACCCATTAGGAACACGGCCTATTTCTGAGGGGAACTCGTGGTGTTCTGTAAAAGAGCAATTCCATAGGGAAACAGCAATGTTCTGACTTCTGAGACATCCCCTGAGGTGGCAACTTGGCCCTTTGATTCTGCATTGTTAGAACACGTTGACAAATTTTCAAGATCTGCATCAGACAGCCAAGTGTCATGCAACAGTCATCCTCCTCAGGTTAACCTACTCCCATCGATAATTTGTGCCCCCGAGTTTCAACCATAGAGCGCCAAGACATAAATCTGCCCCTACCCCCACAGTGCACCACCGTCTTCAACCTCCAAGCGCCCCTTCAACAAACTTCAGGATTCTATCCATTAGTTATAAACACATCTGGTGCTAGGGTCGACACCTGTCAAGACACTTACAGTTTCTGCTGCGTGTACCTATTCAGCTCGGCGGTCTGTGTCTGCTTATTGCGGAGCAGTTCGCAGTGGTCAATCAGATCCTCGTAGCCGAGCAACATGGACTCCACCTCCTCAAACTCCGCCTCCAATTTACCTGCCGAAATTTGACAGAAACGTCAACATCGGTGCGATTTGGACATGACCGAGGTCTGGAGGTGCTTATA
>NW_019091376.1:61866-111239 GCF_001949145.1 Acanthaster planci | reverse complement strand
GGGTGGGATTCGAACCCATGACCTCCTGCTTACTAGTGCAGATGTCTTAACCACTCGACCACCGAGCTTGCCGGGGTCGGCTGGCCGGTCCGAGTCCGAGGTGCGTTGAAAATTTAGTTTTGGTGCTTATTACAGCAATGTACATAGTCCAATATATCAATATAAGACACACATTGGCAACAGATCAAAGTGAATTTTAACAAAAAAATGGGCTCTCAATTAATTAGTAATTAATACTGATTTCGTAAGGCAAATGTTCGGAAGGAAAATAGCCCATCTTTAGGCATATTAGAGCAAGTCACAGGAAAAAGGAACTTCCTGTAAGGATACATCTCTCATAAATTGCCAAAAAACAAACAAAATCTTTTTTCCACAGACCATATGGCATTATGAACTTTCTAAAGTCTTGACAAATTGTACAAATCACTCAACACCTTGTTTTGTTGTTGCTCATGTAAAACGCCTGCAAGGGTTTGATTTCGACAAACTGCATCACGTATGCCAGGGCCGTTTTCCAATACTCAACTTCGTCTCCGTCTCAGGCTTCGTCGCCCAAACTAATTCCCAATTGTGAGCCTGAAGCGTTTAACTCAAATTGGCTTACTGTAAGTTTTTGCTCTCTTGGATCTTATTTGATGTTTTGTGGCACTATTAGACTAATTAGTGCGCTTACAGCTTCAAAGTCAGGTAGTAAAAAAAAAAACAGTTGAAACCTGAGATGGAGCCGCAGCTGAATATTGGAAAACACTCCAAGAGAACTTCCACACCTGCTTTCTTCTACAATTTATTTTGCTTACCTAAAGATACCCACACTACCACAATCACTCAGCCCAAAACCCACGAATTCAACATGAACATTTAGTCACATGAACTGATCTTAAAATGTACCTACCGATAGCCGCTGTGAGACACTGGATGTTCTCTACAAAGTGCGGGAGGTCCACTAACTGTTTCTGAAGCTGGAGCAACGGTTCCGCCCGACGCTCGTAGTTCAAGAACACCTCCTGAACATGGCTGTCCACAACCTATGTGTAGAAAAAAATAAAGCGAGAAATACCACCCACCTATGGTTTGGTTATAAGACTATCAAACCTAACCCCCTGTGGAACACAAGATGCTTAAAACTGGAAATTTTCTGAATTACTTCGCCGGACAGAGGCAGGGTAGAGAAAAATGCGAGCAGTGGTTCAAACTTGTTTCCAATGCTTGTAAAAAAAACTGGGTAACAGCATGGCTTCACTGACAAAAACCATTTTCACTTGGACTCACCGTCGCTTTTCCTGCCGCAGTCTCTATTTCTTTATGAAGTTCAGCCCACATCTTCTGAAATCTAGTTTAAAAATGAGAGAGAAAAAACCAAATGACATCCAATGTACGAATAAAGTTTTTGAGTACTTGAATACATTACAGCATCACTTTTAAATATGAAACTATGCTTTATATACGCTGAACTAAACACACATCTTCATTTCTGACAGAGGCTGGTCGCTAAGACATCTTTAAGGTGTAATACCTGTCCAGAAGTTCAGCACCCGCATCCTGATTGCAATGTGTAGAGACTGAAGGACTGCAAGGTTTGAAAACAAACAAAGCATTTCCCGTAAAAAAAAAATGAAATTATTAGAGTAAAAACAGACGTTTTTATTTTGGGTGGAGACAGTTCCGGAGCTAAAAGGGAAATTCTTTGGGGAGGACAAATCCCCCTCAAAATGCAGCAATGCACACCTGAACAATTTCAACTTTGTAACAGAAGTTAAGACTGAGTGGTCGATAAAATATAATCACAGAAAACCTTTTTTTTTTTCACATTCATCCAAGACGACAAGATGACCACCGGTTTGCCAACGTAAATAACTGACCCGTGATGTGTACTCACATGTCTTTTCTCAATGCTGCACGCTCTTCTCTGTGATAAAAAATAAGAAGAAAATGAGGTCAGTGAAAATGTCTTTGCAGATATTGCAATGCATATGCAAAAAAGTAAATTTTCCCCTAAAATTAACCCCCGCCCAAAAAAATTCAGTCTTCAAATGATCAGGCCTCGTTCTAAGCCATTACAAAGTTAATGATTCACCAACTGCTTTGCCATCCATTTTACCTGCGAGATCGCTTGACTTCTTTCGCCTTTGTGCTAAGAGTCTTCAGTCTGGAACAAGGGGAAATGAATACCAATAAATTGATCCAAATTAAATAATCAAACCCTTTCGGCACAAGACCACCTGGGAATGAATTCGCTTCACCATAGTAATCAGAGAAATCTACAAGATCGAAGAAGTTAAATTACAAATTGAACAAAATAAAAACGAAACATGGAAAAGGTGCAGCCCCAGTAATGTACCACTTGAACATCTTAGCAATCATGAGCACAATCTGTTCAGCTCCACTCAAAGCAAATTCTGGACGGAATCGTAATGAAGTCTGTCCAGAGTCAAATCACGAGGGACTGGGAGGGTGAACTGTGATTCGTGACTTGAGGACCGGTGATTGGCCTGGCCTGAGAATTTGATTTACTACAACTCTTGAAATGCACTCCCATTATCTAAATTGCTATGCTACATGTACATGTATTTAAATGACCGATGCGGTAAGTTCCGAAGTGCACAAATGCTAAAATAAATGGCAGTATCAATGTTACCGGTAATAGCAAAAAAAAAACAACACACAAATGAAAGAATGGGATTGGCTTGTCACTGAAACCAGTGGTCAAATCACATCATCGGTCAGCGGTCTGAGTTCCGCGGTCTGTGAAGAAAAAAAAAATTCAGAAAAGAAGAAAAACAAACAAAAACCTGGGCATTACCCAGTGGACAAGTCTTGCTGGACATGATGCAGCCGTTCCTTGAACTGGTCAAACATGGCCGTGGGTTCGGCAGGTTGGGGGTTAGTCCCTCTGCACCTCAGAAGCAGTTGAAGAATACCTGCAATAAATCTGTGTAGACAGACTTTGCAGGTTAGTCTCAACAAATTTGGACACTCATATGACGGAAGATTTGCTATCCCAAAAGAGAAAAGAGGTGGGCGTGTGAAAAACCATATAGTTCTAGGAGTAGGGATTTGCCAGCACACTGTCGATTATCGATAAACCCTAGCACTATGGGGTTTGTCATGCCTACTGTGTTCCCACAAGGGAGGCGGGTGTGACAAACTCCATAGTTTTTGAGACTTTATTGGTATAGCTGAAATAACCTCACTGCTATCAGTCCACTTCCACTGCAGGAACATCAATCAGCTTGTGGTGTTTTGACTTTTGAGGGCTGGGAGATGGACAGAGTTCCATACTTGGGCATCACTTGACACACCATGCAAAAACCCCATGAGAATGATCTGAAAAGTTCCACCATGTCTAAGCATTGCTTAGTAAATGTTCAATATTTTCCCTGCTAAATTTGACAACGATTTAGGATTTGTTATTGCTTCTGATGGCTGGGCCTTAGTGATTTCCACATACAGATTTCAGAAAGAGATTCATATACAGACAACACTTGAGGCCCTGTGCACAAACCTATGAGACTTGTCTGAAAACAAAAGAAGTGTTTCCTAGTAAATGCTTTGGAATTTTCTCAGCTAAACTTCACTTTTCAGGACATGTTTTCACTTTCTGACAGTTGTTATAATATTTTGAGGGAAAATTTGTGTTGTCCGTAGGGCCAATGGAACTCTTTCCAAGATTACTTCCCGACTGGGGTATTCTCGCAGTTGGGATGACGTCAGTGAGTCTTAATTCTTCTCTCTGATTGGTCAGTTGGTGGCTAGCTATTCCATGTTTCACACTCGAAACTCAAAGGGGCAAAAATAGTGTTGTGGTCTTCAGGGAAAATCTGATTTATCGACTAAACTCTTCACCTTTACATCGAAAATGCCCGGAATTTCACTATTTAAGTGCTCTGAATATCTCCCACACTGTTTCAAAAGGGTTTCAGTTATTTTTTATCATAATAAAAAAAAAGGGGAAAACATGCAAATCCCCGTAGGCCTACGAAGTGAATGGAGAGTTGTTTTTTTTACCCAGAAGTGAGTGCAACCAATCAACCTGATAAATGGAACAACCTCCGACAGCGGGAATCACTGAAATTGCCTTGGTCATGAACTACATGTATTCCCCTAAAACTATAGAACTCAAATCTGCGATGAATATAGGGCTAGTACATTGTATGCATACAGCTCAGAAAAAGGATAGGCCAAACTCGCTCTGCCTCTCGCTCCGACTACTGGGAGCGATGACATGAAAGTTTGTAATAACATACCAAACAAGAAATCAAAATTTCACGAAAGTTCAAACACTCTTACCACAAATTTGATTCCAAACAGCCCATCAGCACACTCACATGACACTCACTCAAAAAAAGTATAATTAATTATGTACGTACGACTAGGTTTACGTTACGTTACAGCAACACAACTCGTCGCAAGATAGTGCTACCTGCATGTATCTCATACAAGAAGACAAGGAACCAGAGTCACAATCACAGAGAGGGCGCCCATCATTTTAGCCACAGGTTGCAGCCCAGCCCTGGACTCCCATAGCCAACAGTGATGAATATCCGAACTTCAAAAAATCAGGAAAAATACTCACGAGTTTCTCAGGAGTTCGAGACGTACGTCAAATTAAAGCCCAGTTTATGATTTTTCGTTTCCTTTTCAAATTTCCATTCATTCATCAACTGATGACTTTTGAAGATATTTATTTCCACAGAAGGTCACCCCTAAACGGCAGTCGAGCCCCTCGCCATTTTCGGATCGATTCTACGTGCTTCTAAAAAATAGACCGTTTTCAGGCATCGATTTCCTTCCAAACCTCATTCAAATGCAAGCTGGTATTCTCTTTGCGCAACTAAACCGTATCTTTTCCGTCTACAAATCTTCAAGTTCATGGACCACAAAGTGGTCCATTTCGTTGGCAGTTTTCGACTTCATGTCTGCATCCTTTGGCCTTCAAGTTGTAAATTAAATTTTGGCTTCATGGCAATTAAATTTGGCTTCATGGTAGATGCGGCTTATCAAAGGATGGATAATTATGTACATGTATGTGGCACCTGTAAAAAGAAGTCTCCCTTACCACAGCCCCAACGAACACTTAATTCTTGCTCAAATTGCACTCAAATTCTTCCTGCTCGAATTCTTCTTACTCCAAAATTCTAACAACAGTATACTATAATTCTATTCGAAAAATAACTTTTTCAAAGTGGCATTCCTATGAGCAGGGATCCCAGTGGCGCAGCAGTTAGAGCTAGCTACTTACCACTGAAGTAGAGTTCCCAGTTGAATTCCGGCTCAACAACGTACCCGCCCCTGCATGTCAGGACCCCCCCATTGCGGCTGGACGTGTGGATTTTGTGGACACAGGTATAATAATCCTGTTATTATCAATTCCTGAACATAAATTTAGTTCTAATGGTTTTAATTTCATAAGTGTATGTTCTCTGCACCCTGTAAATAATAAATTCGGCAAAAAAATTCTTAGGTATATTTAGTGGGGGGGGGTGTTGGGTGGGTGTCCAAACTGCAGATCTGAAATAATATTTTGATGCATGACTGCATTCTTGTAATAGAACAATTTGAAAACAAAGTGTAGTTCACATGCATTTATTCAAAAATAAATAGAACTGTCAACCAAAATGTAACGATCAATAATAAGTAAGACCTGGCTGACGGGTTTGGAAATTATATGACAAAACGCACGATAAAGTAAAGTGTAAACTAACAAACACTGAGTAATAACAACTATTACAATACCTCCAAACAAGGCTGTTTGGCATGAACAGAAGTAGGATTAGACGGAAGGTGATTGCAGTTGGCCGTAAATTCTGTTTTTAATCAACTAATTAGTAAAAACTTATTCTCAAAAATCACTGGATGCCTCCATATACACGTAGGGCCTTAATACAGGCACTTCACAACCTAGCTTCCAGACTTTGCGACGCTTTGACCAGTCACAGTGCACGAAAACTGTCGACATAATGCGCGTTTGGAAAGGGTCAACAGATTTTGCGCACTGAGATTGGAACCCTGGGAAGAGGGACCGGCCTCTTTTAGCGAGTCCGTTGGAGCTAATTAGCATTTTTTTGGTCCAAATTCCACGACTACTTATCATATCCTACCCCTGTACATGCTGAAAAACCCGGTTTAGTCATTTTACAGCTAGGGCCTCCCCCAGCCAGAAAAAAATGAAAAAAATCCAGCCGGCCTTGAGCCCACCTCCAGCCAATTCCCATAGGACTGTTGGACCGTGTGCTTAGTGGTCCTTTGTGTACAATCTAATGGGTTGTTTACAAAACGGTGCCTGGTACAGGCAGTGGGATGTTCTTTATCAGTGCCAGCTGTCTGAAACTTGTCAGAGGCCTCTTTCGGCTGTCTTTGAAGTGTTATTTTTGTGTGGGGGGGGGTTGTTGTGGTGGTGGTATGGCTTGGCTGGCGCGTGGCGAGGGCCCCCCTCCAAATCGGGATAGCCTGGGAAAACGGCCTGCACGGTACTGGGATGTAGTTTTTGTGGTTTTTGGTGGTTTGTAAGATCTGTAGAGGCTAGGGGACAACCACTGAAGCATTAATATACCTTTAGGACGGACTCAGGGCTCTGCAACCCTGAAAAATGAAATGGACTCAACGGAATAGTCCACTCCAGCCACCGTGTGAGTAAACATTCGTAACGCCTCGCAGGGTTTTAATTAAATACTAAGTCGCGGTGGACCGTATGTCGGACTGCAGAACATACACACGTGACTTCTACACTTACAGGATCGTAGATATCGCGGTTGTGCCTCCCCCACCGATAATTAATTCCGGTCAACAAAATCGAGCTTTGGTGGGTAAATGAATCCAAAATTGGTGCACTGAATCCAAAATATATGGACATTATTTGGCCGTTGGCATTTCCCCTGAAGCACGAAATGTAGCGTACCACGCTTTACAACCTTTAAATGCGGGGGCCTTGAGAATGCAACCAATCTAATTTCGAGGAAGATGAGATTTATGCAAAGTGTGTTCGATCACTTCTCACCGTCTTCCCTGTGCTTTATTTTCGAGCATAAACACACTTTGCAGTTTGTAGAAATCAATTATCAATGTCACGGGTTACGAACAGGATCAGTTTTCTGAATGAAGTTGACTTTTCAAAAGCAACTAATTAAATCCAAACGCCCATTTCCAGCCTTTCAAATAACTGTTGGAATGAGGAATAGACTGTGGTACACGTTAATTTCTAACCCTTATTTTCATTCTGAAAAATTAATTAATGTACTTTTATGAATAATGCAGTGCAATGTGCAAGTACTAAAAGATTCCAACAATTTCATAACAGTTTAGTGCAATAAACTTTTTTCAGTCTGACCACTTCAATGTGAATTTGTTCAGAGAATATCATGGGTTTATGCACGATCGGTTGGACGCACACGCATTATTGTAATTGTCTAGAATTTAATACAGTTGGCTCAGCCTTCAACAATCTGACATCTCCATTCTGCACGTATGTCTAAGAAATGAGACAACTCCACATAATGTAAATATACGCAACTCTTTGTTTATTTATAAACATATCAGAAATGAATGCAACATTTTCCTAAAAAATCCTGGATAAACGTGTTCCTCTTTGTCAAATTCAGCGAGGCTTTGAATGTGTGCGGCTAAACATAAAAAAAAAATGATACTGACGTAGGAAAACTCTAAATACATAGCTCAGAACACCCGGGCAGATTTTTCTTTATTCAATTTGCATATGAATTGATCCTCCGAGTGTGACAATGTAGGGGCTCTAGCAAATTCCTGATCAAAGACTTGTCAGTTCGCAGTATTAGTGAGGAATGATGGATTTCATTGGGAGGGTTTTCAATTTCCAACAAGATGATGCAATTTATTTCAACCCTTTAATTAATCCCTAACTAGGCAGCACAGGCAAGGAGCTATTCCTTGTCCTTAAAAAGCACCATACTGTGAGTAGACACAGTCCGAGTCAACCCTCTGTCTACCTTAACAAAAATCCAATCTAGAATCAAGATTGTCATCTCTGACGTCATCACTGCTCATTGGGTATGGAACACCAAACTGTTTGCAGGTTCGTCGGAGTGCCTTCTCGTATTCCTTGTTCAGCTTGGCCGACTGCTGCAGGGCGTATTTCAGGTCCTCAATTTCATCAAAGAAGCCCTGGGAAAAAACACAATATGATGTGTAGAGAATCTTTTTGTACTGTGCTTCACTGCATTTAGCCCCTACCATCCCAAATCAAGCGAAACCCAGTGACAATGATGGACCCAGGATCGCAAAATACCACCCACCAGTGCTTTACATGTGGGCTTATCCAAATTTGTTCAACAACCTCAATATCATTTTAAAAAATCAAAGCCAGGAAAGAACCAGGTATCCTTTTGCCAGAGAAGTTTCATAGTGAAGTATCGTTTGTTTGAAGTGACCATTTATTGAAAATTACTAAGCTACTCAAGGGAAGGTCTGACATTTCTTATTGCTTTTGAAGTTTTTTTCTCTTTAGTGGTCAGAATTAGTTTTGTTACCTCATCCAGCCCCTGTAACTCCTTCTTGAGTCTCTTCTTGTCCTTGGCCAGCTGGTCTCTCTTTCTTCAAACATTGAATCTCTGACAACAGAACCACAGACATTTGGACTTCATATGCAATTTTTAATAGAACAAAACTAACAATTTTTATTGAAAAAAAATCAAATAAATTAACAATGTGCTCTAATGAAACGTGGAAGGTCAAGGAAAGGTATAAGTGCACTTTCTACAAGTCTGATGCTTTGAAGAAGCCGCAGCAATATTCATCTGCAGCAAACATGCGCATAAATAGCGCAACAGTATTATAATTACTAACCGCAGTTTGATTTTGGCATATTGGCATTGATGACACACTGGTTTGGTCTACAGATGGAGACACGCATACAGTCATACTACAAATGTACTTGATTTCACATTTGCAAGGGGTCTGTGCACCATCATGGATGTGGCCAGCAGGCTTCATTTTATAATTACAATTTAACACAGCTCTATAGTGGCACACCGTACTGTTCAGGACAAGAAAGGTGTAAAGGAGCAATGTTCATACAAAAGCACACACTGACCTTGGGGATTTGTGAAAGGCGAGGCACTATTTGAGCGCCTCCCAGCCCGCCTCCTGCGACCATTAGGGGTCAGTGACCTCTCCAAACAATGAACTTGCTCTCTGGAGCGATGCACCTGATTTTCCAAGTCTTGAATTCTAAGCTGCCCCTCAAAAATAGAAGATTGCAGGGCAAAACACACCAGCCAAATCGCTTATCATATAAACAAACTTGAATGGCCACATTAATTAGTTGATTTTCAAATCAATTTAACCACACTTTGATTTTCGGAGAAGGGATAGGTAGACATCTGGTCACCTCTCCAGCCACTTTGAGGACTGGCAAGAATAATGTTAGGCAAGCATTCTGCTTTGGCTCAAATTCTACACCCCCCAAAATAAAAAAAATGAAGAAACTGATAATTAAAAAACAGAAATGAAGCCGAGGTTGCTACACGTTGATTATTGACAGACTGAGCCACAAGAAGCAGCTCAGAGCGCATGTCAGCTGCCGAAGGCAAGCACTGGACTTTTTTGTTCCATTAGCTAGTCTCTAATTTTGAGTAGCTTTAAATCGAATGCTGAATCAAATGGATGAAGTTTAATTGGTGTCATGAAGAGTGTGAAGTGGGCGTGATGACTACTGAATGAAAACTGCTGCTGTAGTGCTTGTATTTGCTTTCGGAACACTGGGTAGGATGCAAACATGGCCTTGGACGACTCGACACCAACTTGGTGTCGGTGCTTGCATTTTTTGCTGGGGGTGGACCAGCAGTTTGTACCCCTTTTCTAGGACGGGTCGGGTAGATAATTTAATCCCAGGTGAAATCTTAGCTGTAAGCTCGGTCCAGTTACAGCAGCCATATTTCTGTCTTGCTCGCAAATCCTATCAGTGCCAAATATGCCAGAGTTCAGTTTAATTTCTCTTGAACTTCAATGATCTCAAGAGTAATCGTAAGACCTTTGTTGTGCTGTTCATCTGTTGGATTTGGCAGGCTACTCACTAAGCTGATGGCGTCTGCCATTACATTCAGCAAATTCCAGAGAGAAAAGTCAATGAGGGTCAGGCATAAAGGCGTGGTAAGAAATTGACTCACTGGCCTTTGTTTCCCCTATAAATTGGTGACTAGTTTGGTTTACGTTTAACGCTTTAATAGTCTCTGTGTGGGTAGTGTTGGTCTTCAACTCTTTTTCGTAGCGTTTCATTAGCTTGTTGTGCATTCGGACAGTAACCGGAATATCGAGACAGGCATTTTGAAGAAAGTTTTATTGGAAAGCTCTCAGTATTCACGAGCCATACAAATATATCAGGGATTCTGGAAAGCTGAGTAAATCTTGTAAATTAAACCCCATTTACCTCCACAAATCTTTCAAAATCCATGAGGCTTTGGGAGAAGTATGTCAGACCAATTAAAGCAGCCACTATGACCTCAAACGAGATTTGAAGCCCTCTGGAAAAAAAATCTGATGAAAACAGCCTTGGGTTCCTACAAAGTGGCCCATTTTGGAGTCTTTCAGGAACTTGAGAAACTCATGTGGCGTTATATGAAACACTTTCTGTCCCCGGGTAGATCCAATCTGCCAAACTTGGCCCTAGACATGCCAGAGTTTGTGCTCGGTTAGGCATGATTCCTTCCTCCATGGAATATGCTAATTGCTAGGCAAGCCGTAGGGGCCTAAACAAGCTAAAACTCCCCCCACCCCCATAGCTCCATGTTGATGTGGTGGAGTGGACTATAAAGATCCACCGTAAGATAGTTATTGAATGATTTTGTCCGCCAACAGAGAGCGTGCTTTAACTTTAACGGTGCCCTGATAATGGGGGCGACATGATACTAACTTTTAGGGTCGTGATAGGGGATAAATTCTGGGACATTTAGTTGTAATTTGATTATATTTCGATTGTAAACCTCCAATATAATTAGAAGTAATATGATTAAGGTGCTTAATATCTTTATTTACCCAAAAATTAAGGAGAATGACAATTCTGTACGGGCGTATGTGTAGTAATATTGTAAAGTTTTACTACCGGGATTAGTTTGCGTCTGGACTTGCCGCCAAAACCTAGCGACATGTAGACGTTTATATTTTCAGCGGACGTCAAATCACCCAGATCCTGGTTTAATCTTCAAAAATATAAGTTGTTGGATCGAGGGGGAGGATCGGTTGGTAAGCTAGATTATGTTGAGTTAATTAAATGATCTATTGTGGCCTTGAAAAAGGAAAAAGGACACACCCTGAGGGTCTGTGTGGGCCCAAGACATGTCGACAAACTTAAATGTAACGTTACATGTACTTATTATGTCTATACAGGCATAGGTATCATGTCAGGATGCCAGAATGACATGTAATATTGTGTCACATCAATTGTTAGGAATTTACAATACTGAATATTAATAGGCTGCAATCATGTATTTTGTCACATTGTAGGTTTTCTTCTTATACGAGAAAGAGTGCGGATCAGTGAATAAATTAACCAGCCAAGTCAACCCAACCAAGGTGTCATGACCTATTCCTGCAGTACTACCTCAGGATAAACAAAAATACTACATTAAGATGCAGGTAATCAATCTGCTTCGACCATAAAGGCAGAAATGCAGTACAATTAATACCATAAAGCAGCGAAGCAGCGATGGACGGGGGACTGTCCATATTGCGCGCTGAAAGGCTATGGCAACGGACAGATCAAAGTTACATGTAGTTTTTCTCCACAACTTAACGAGTCTGTGCATCTCACATTTAATTAAAAAGTTCCGCTGAATTCCTGAATTCCTCGCCGCTTGTCTGGTACTCTGGCCAAGTCTAATGGTTTATGTACAAAATCTAACAGAAACTGAACCCATCTCCCTGCGGCACTCTGGGAGATAGATAAATACATAAATTAGTTGAATGTAAAAAAGGAACATTTTCAATTCAATTTTATTTTGTCTTCCGACGCTGCTTTCATGTAGCATTTTCATGTCATCCTAAAAATGAAAGTTACCGGCCTAAAAAACAAAGCATATCGCCACGTACGGTAGGGCCACTTGTATTATTTGGGCTGAAAGTTTGCATGGGGGATCCTAAATTCTTAGATGGTATATGCAAAATGTAACGCGTACTGAAGCTTTGAACGAGAACTTGGATGTCAACGAAACTAGGTCCTACTCTCTGGTATGTGGGGAAGCCGTCATTTAAACATCTAAGAAACCAACACTCATAAGATCGTCTCCACTTTCAGCAACAAGGTCACCCGTACTGCGTATCCTAGTGCGCCCAAGGGGAGGGGGTGGGAATTTTGATTAAGAGACGACTCCACATTTTTATCTGAAATTGCTAATCCCCCAAAGAAAGATGGTAAAATGTGAGGCTACCGGAGCTTTCAACAGCAACATATCTCATCACAATCCCGAAGAACAAATCAAATGAAATACTGGAACACTTTCCGCTGTTTGATTCCAAGAAGGCTGCAGTCTCATCACCCGGGTCTTCCTTATTACTCTACCATAAATAACATTTTTTTTGCAGACTAGACAAAATAGCCAACCATAAACGTACGTCTGTCCGGTAAATGTCGAAACCAAATGCTTCCCTCTGTAACAGCTGTCCGTACCCCAGGAGAGGAAAAGGGAGAACAAAAGAAAACAATGAAAAAAATTAACATGCAATAACTTTTCTATGGGAGAAAATTTGCTCTGGAAAAGGCCCCCCCACAGGCGATCAAGCAGGTATAGGAGACTAACTCCGAGGCATCGCATCTCTCCTATATAACTTGCAGGCAAAAAGTAAACGCGCGACTGCGAGTGGCCTAAAACAAACTACCCAGCTCTGAGCTTTTACAGCACTTTCCGCTTCACTATCTGCCAAAAAAAATTTCATACCTTATGTAAAACATACGGTGCTCTCACACTCAGACGAGATAATCATTTTCTTTCTATGTGCATGTCAGAAGAGTTAATCATTCTCGGGGGCTTACCCGCCCTGCCTTCGTTCGAGAAAAGCCACCCATCGAAGAATCGGCCAGGCCACAATGCATCCTTTTTGTTCTAAACGGCCAAAAAACTACTTTGCAAAATATTTGCACAACCATTTCCAAAGCTCCTGCCAAAACGTTTAGAGGATGGTAGAAATGTGTTCCGCCGAGTGTTACGCAACATCTTCATTCTCACATTGTGTGTAACTCCCATTCACCGAGGTAGTCTTTTCATTCAGTATCACGTGGTCGTCGATCGGCACAATGCGCGAAATTTGAAGTATCTGCATTAACACGTTGAAAAAGGTGGTCACGCAAATACCTGCCGTGCATTGTGTTAAAACTGCGTGTCTCTTAATGCAGGCTTGCTAACCAGGCTTTCCGTTCATTTGGTTTCCAGTCCATACTCGTTCTACTCGTTTCGCCAGATTTTCTCCTGATACTGCGGTTTCCTCTAAAACAGGACCTTCTTCCTAACTCTGTAATGTGATGCTGATAAACGTTGGCCCGAATAGCCCAAGTAGCTGAAAGTGCCATTGGATTTTATACAAAACAACACTTAACAGCCTCAGCAATCGTGTCTTTCAACCTCCATACTGCTGGTCGTGATGTTGGAGGCTTGCAAATGTGTGTATAGATGGACACTCAGTGCGGGTGAGCTGTCAACGAAAACATATTACCTTTCAGTGAACGTGTTACAAAAATGGTCACTATGAGAATATGTTCCAGCTTTTAGGGACCAATTCGGAAACTTGCCCTAATTACTAACACAGTAAGATGTGCCAGTCCTTGCGCTTTAGTCTTTTTTGTTTTTCTGCAGATACTGACTGGATGTACGGCTGACTGGATGTGCGACTGCCCCGTGTCCAAGTTGAGTATTTTATGATTGTTCCGGGTAGCAGGGGTAGCTCTTGCTACCCTCAGGAGGTGATTGGCCCGGCCCTTGCCAGGTCACGTTTGTCCTGTTATCTGTTGTCTGCATTTTGTGACTCATTCGTTTAAGTGCTTATTTTGTCTGTGTTTTGNGTGCGACTTCCCAGCCTACTGAATTTTGGACTTGCTGTTGTGCTAATTGTTGCTGAACGTATGACTGTTTGGCTGACTGTATAACATCACAGCTTGTACTGTATCGCTTGGGCTGAATATGTGTAATTGTCTGATATTCAAGATTATCGCATGGAGTCCACACTCGACTGTCAGGCTGAATGTGTTTGGACCATTTGGCTGACAGGGTGTAAGATTTTCTGAATGGAGTTTTGACTAGAGTGAACCGACCATGCCCGATGGCTTGTTTTTTATCCAAGGAAACATCCTTCAAAAAACCTGCCTCTAAGATATGTCGATCACACCATTGCCCAGGTAAAGGCACTGCTTCTTCAGCTACGAGTTTATTCCATCTCAAGTGCTTCTGGAACAAGTGCTACCATCTGCCACTCCCAACTTGTATATCATCGTACTTGGAAATGCCTCCCTTAGCCCGGCCGTGGCTTGACCAAAGGCTAAGTTGACCTTGAAACACCTGTCACAGCGCCTTGCACAGAGAAGTTATGTGCAGCAGTTGTGACGCTGAACGCCAGGCTGCCGCTAACATCCCACAGTTCAGATGCAGAGAATGAGCCTCACTCCGACCGTCACTCAGCCGCCGCCGCCACACCGTGTCCCGGATCGATGTGCTTCTTGTACATCGTGTTATTTTACATATGTTATAATAGTATTGAAATACATGTACCTGGATAATTTCTAAATCAATCAATTCAGTTTGCACTCAAAGGCGTGCTTGTTTTCAGGATCATAAAATTTAGGGCAACATTTTCTTCGAAAGCCTGGGGATTATTAAATACATTTCCTGTTGTCATCCAAAATGCTCATACTCGGGCTTTACAAGCAAAACTTCCTGGTTTTTAAAAGTTAATTTCTTATGTGTACTAGTAACAATATGTGCCACTATTTTATAAATTGCTCTCATTCATTCCGTCAATTCAAATTGTTTTTATTTGTGTTGGTTTTTATTTATAATGCATTGACTGATCATTCTAATGATTGTCACACAGAACATGTTTTTAATTGTTTCTGCATTGATGATAGTATTTTATTGTGAATAACAGGACCTTGGAAAACTGTTTATCACAAAACATGCAACGGACATCCAATGTATGTTTAATCTGACAGTTTTTGCAACCTATCAGGACCTTTGGTACATGTATTTGAGAAAGATCACTTTCTAGAAATAAATACAGATAATAGGCAATAGCTTGTAAGTAGTTTATACCGATTCTTCATATCCACGGCAGGTTATAGATCTGTTAACATCATGTATAACGTCCATGAAAATTGTTAGCTATGTGTTACATTTACCATTGTGTTGGTCGGACCAAATATCTCACACCAGGCAAAGGAGGGTTGTCCATGTTCAACACTGCAGGGTTTATTCTGGCACTACTACGTGTGTTCTTTAAAACCTGGCTCTGTTTATTTGTACAAGTAGGCAAAGCAAAAGAAGGTGAACTTCAAAATTAAATGTCTCTCATAAATCAGTTAAATTGCACATGCATGTGCACGTAATTTTGAATCTTGCACATACAAAATATGCTGTTTATTGGCTCTTGAATGACTTGAACAAATGGCTAATTATATCTCATACTCTGTAATTGTTCTCTCTTATGACATACTATTTGTCTCATGAAGCTTGGTACTGCACTAAAACATAATGGTTTTCTCAAAAACATTACTAGGTTATTACTACCTGTATGTACTCTGATAAAATTTAAGCAAAACGAGTTGGTGGGACACACAAGATGGCACTAGGAGTTGTCAAGCGTGACGCACAAAAAATGGTAATACGAGTTGTCAAGCATGACACACAAAACATGGCACTACGACTTGTCAAGCATGACTTTAGAAAGAGTATAACTCTATGAGATCTGATTCATAGAATAAACCATGGATTTTGTTCATCAGATTTAGCAAGACTACTGTGACCGCTTTCCCTGTACGGCGAACCCACTTTACCAGAAATGGCCTGCCTTGTCCACTTGCATTCTTCTAAACGCCAATGCAATCGCACCTATAGTTGGAAGCAACATTCTGGTGTGACACACTGCAGTAAAAAGAGCTCAGTGATGGTATGCGTAATAATGCAGTGCCTCGTCCAAGTATGCTGTATTTGGTAGCTGTAGCATGTCTTGGCAATCAGTTTGAGGGGTAATAATTATTTGCAAAGTATTTGATTCAACTTGTATAACTTGTGTTACTCCTTTTAACGTAGCATGAAAAAAGAAAGGGATAAATTACTTTATATGACTGTTCCCTCACCTACCCTTCATCAGAATTGATATATTAGAAAACTGAAGGCTAAAACGTTTGAAATTCAAAACTTCCTTCTTCAAAGAAGTAGTTGAGGTAGACTTTCTGGCAAACTTTGACCTTTTCTATATAAATATCAAAATGCCACGAATAACCTATGAATATTAATGAGGTGAGCGTAAAAAAATCGGGACAGTTTGACCTTTTGTATGGATGACAATAAATAGGAATGAGATGTAAGGGTAAGTAATTCTGGCATACATGCACAGTTGTGAGCTTTGAATATCGAGTGTGGGGTAAATTTTGGCACAGTTTGACCTTTGTATAGAAAACATTGCTCAAAAAATGAAATTTGATAATAATAAATAAAGATGGAATTGACGATCTCAAGCATTCCACTGGTTCATGTTACCTCCCGTTTTACCGGGGGGAAATTGGGCATTTTGATACGCCGCTAGTGCAGAATGGTAGACAACGTTGGTAAACGAAAGGCTTTTACAGCCATTTTATATTGGCAGCCGAAGTCTGCAAAACGTTCGAATTTGATTGTCCACACACTTTCCTTCAAACTGCACACTTTGCTCCATCATTAAAATAGGAAGAATTTTCATTGGCTACTTAGTAGTTGCATCATTATATAGTGTTTTGAAATGACCAAAAATTTGAACACTGAGTGCAGTTTTGCCAAAGTACGTACTTGTGGAGTTGCAAAAGAAAGGTTTGGTAGCCTTTTATGTTATTAGGCTTAGGCTATATCAAGAATTAATGGGAAAGTAATTAACCAGGAGAGTGTATCAGAAATGCTGAATTCCTCTTATGACCTAATACCAATTTGACTAGTAGCCCGGCACTAAATTAGGACGTCGATAATGATCATTGTAAGGGCAATGGACCAGCAAATTCTACCCTGGTCTGCAAAGAGCGCTTAATGCACCCCAGTAACTATGGCGTCAGTCCTACGATCTTCAAGGTCCAGCGGTTTTGCTGCCAAGGAGTGTACCATGGTAATAACGAGATGACCGATGTTCAATGATTCGTGCGAGTTCCATTTACAGCTAAAACACGCGCCTGGCGCCACGAGTTGAAGTCTTCAAGGTTGGCAGCAAAGAATCCGGATTCGCCACTTCGTGAAACGCAAAATCCAGAGGTCAACGTATTGGCCAGCTGCGCACCCATTGAAATAACACTACATGCAGATTCGCCACTTAATTCGTGATCACGCAAACAGGAGGGGCCAATGGATTCGCCAAGTTTACATATAATTGCAGTTCAACTCAACTCACAAACTCCCTTCCTTCCGAGGGCAGTGTGGACATTTTTGTCTGATTTTTGTGATTTAGACTATGCATTTTAGAAAAAAAAACAGTTCTTGAAAATCAACTGATGGTCCCTGGATATTTATTGCCTTGTATTTGGGTCAACAATTATTCTGCTCCGTGCTCTCTTCCAGGTTTCTATTTGGAAAAAAGCATTACATGTATTGTTACTAGCTGATTGCTTGTATTTTTCACTTCAGACTAAACCCATGAAGATCCAAGGGGACAGTTTGGCCCTGTATATGTTATTTATAAAGATATCTCCCCTAAACCATCATGTTAAATTTGGCAATGGGGGAAACCATAAAGCTAGATTAAAGTAGTTTATTTAGGTTGGAGAGGAAAAAATCCAACGGCAACAGCTTCAGAAAACTATTTACTTATATAATTCTTTCTTTTATTGTGTTTATTGCATATTCATTATTATAATTCTGATCATGTTACAGTGGTACAAATTGTGATATCAAAAGTCACTTTATAATGTAACTAATTCATTGACGCGGGTGTCAAGGTAAATAATTGACTAGTGGCTAACCCAGCCCTAAGTACAGCGGTGGGCCTATACAATAAATGAACGTCAACTTTTCAATTAACGTTAGACCATTATTTTCCGAAACATTGGCAAGCAAGTCATGGCTGCAGTACAGTACAGAAGTGAATACGTCACGCGCACAATTATCGTGTAAAAGGCATTAGGCATTAGCGCGAGAACCAGCGCGAGAACCAGCGCGTGAACCAACGCGCGCGTACTCCATTCGTTTGCACTGCACTTTCTGGTTCACAGTGAAGCGTTTTCTTGTAGAATTAGCCCGAAATATACTTTTGTTTATACTTAATGGTCGGCTGTCATTTTCGTTTCCCACAAACAACTCCAGATGACTCCCCAAACGGTACGGTGGACACAATGTTGGGTCTATGCACGCGGTCTGCGCTGCTGCTAGACAAAAAATCCTTGAAATTGCTTCCAAGACCTTCCAGGAGTTACTCCGCAACACGAACCAGAGGGCGCTATCACCACACCACACGAATCGTTATCGCAGGAAGGTCTTGGATTTTTTGTTTTCATTTCTTATGTTGTTCACTGTTTTCCCTTCGACTTTCCGAGGGAGCCAATCAAAAACTTCGTTTGAGCCTAGCGTTGGATTATTCATATAAGTTCATGAGAACCGAGAATTGAAAACAAAATGGCGTCCGGAGCTCATTTCCCCTATTAATTTCCAGGTTGGGGAAAATAGACCAATTTCCACCGGTTCTAAGTCACCTGATATGAATAATGCATATCCTACTTTTATGACCACTTTGATAACGATTCGTGAAGTGATAGCGCTCTGTACATGCAAGTGTACATACATGCATCTGGAAGGTCTTGCATCTTGGAACCACGACCAGGGGAGTAGGGGTGGGGCTGGAGAGCATATGGCTATTGTCAAGTGTCTCAACAATTTTGTCCATGCAGGATTGTCTAGGTTTAGACAGATACCTGTTGACATGCACTGTGTGCGTGGGGAAGGTCTTGTTACTTACAGTGTGTGAACCATTTTCGGCATAGGCCGTTTTGAATCAACACTTACTTGAAATGCATAAATGAGCATCAAATTCTCTGAATTCGTCCTCCAAGCATCACAAGCATTGTCATGATTGCATATTTTCACCCTCACCCAAGAGAAGTAGTCTGCAATAAAATAGTATGACCACGGGCGCGATACGTGAAAACGCGTAGGGTACTGCACCAAATACGCGCTCACAACAGAAACACAAAATCAGACCAAAATAGCGCCACCTGTTGACTCTTGGGAAGAGGTTGGCCTCCTTTTTCACTGAAAATTCAAGATTATGACCAAAAGATCACTTTGCGTTTCAAATGTATGGTGGTTAGCCACGAATATATATATATATATTTCTTTTATTCGCCCTTTCCCGAAGATGTCCCAAAATAGTAGTAAAGCTATGCGCTCAGCTCTGAATGTAGTCGCTCGCCTCTATCCAAAATAGGCCCGCAATTCGGGGCTTTATCTGAAAGAAATACCCGGAACTGGAAACTTCGAGTCCAAAAATGGGATTTAAAGCAGTATGTCTATGACCCCTCCTGATTAGACCCTGTGGGATCAGAAATACAACCATTCGGTGGAATGCACCCATAGACCACCAGGCTTGCGCGTAAAACAAGGGCCGCTTGACGGCCGATTTTATGTGCTTAAAGGGCGCGCTGAATAATCTTGTCATTTCAGTAGCAACCGATAAGCAGGGTTTTTTTTTTTTGCTTAAAGCGATAAGCGAGCAAAAGTCAGCCTTAACGACCACATTTTGTATATAAGCAAGACTTCCAATCATAATGGCTGCATTACTTCGGAGACGTCGTGCTTGTGAGAATTTGCCAAGAAATTATCCAACTCAGAGAGAGAGGCGGATGTTTCGCGATAGACAAAATCCACTCGAGCTCTTCACACCGCTTCAAATTTTGGCGTGATACAGATTTTGCTCGGCTATGATTGTGAGACTAGCGGAAGCGCTTTCGGGTGAGTTGGAACATCCAACTGAGAGCAATCATGCCTTGCCACCCCTGCTTGAAGTATGCCTTACATTGCGATATTTGTCATCAGGGACTTTCGGCATAGTTGTTGGAGACACTTGTCCAATGGTCAGCCCCCAACGGCATGGCAAACATTCGACGGCACCGTCAAGGCAATGCGAATTCAGTTTCTGAATCCCCAAGGTAAAGTCACTTTGATGGCCATAAAGCAAAGGTTTTTTAGAGTGGCCGTCAACACTAAAAGTTTTGAATGAGCAATTCACTAATTAAATGCAGCTCCTCAGTTTCAATAAGAAATGATAACCAATTATTTTGAGTTGAACATTAATAGTCCAAATAATGCATTTTTTTATCAAAGGTTTGGAGAAGTACAATAGCCGACGGTTATTTCGGGACTTTCATTCCGCACAAAATCCTTCGTGAGGGGTAACATTACAAAGAAGGCGGGGTGCAGTCAGTTTCCTCTGAGGAACGATTTTTTACAATTTAAGAGCCTTCTAGGGGAAAATAAGACAGTACCCTCTGAGTGCTTATGAAAAGAGCGATTTGAAATCAAACGGAAATTGTATAAAATTAATTGTATTTTCAGACCGAAGTAAACCATCTTTGAACATAAAAATTCAAACTTGATATAAATATGAACAACAAATATATTCTTTTGGCCAAGCTCAAGTTTAAATACACACTGAATTTTGATATAAATACATGTATTAAAAAGTTGACACTCTTTGAATGAAGTATTTTGCAACACATACAAAGAATCATTTCTCCATTCTCCCTAATGTAATAGGAGTGGTAGACGGCACACATGTTCGTGTTGAACCCCCATCAGAGACCAGAAATGACTGTATGAACAACAAAGGGTACACGTCCCTAAACTGTCGGGTAATACATCCTTTCCAAGTACTTTTGAAACATAAAAGTGGTTCTTTTTAGTTTGAGTAAATCTTTTATGTTTACTCCAAATTTTATAGCAAATTCAAACAATTATTTTTTTTGGCATGCGCTGTAGCCTCTTCACTTTTGTCAGCCATTTTGTCACTTTTCAAGAAGCCAGATTTTGCATAAGCAGACGATATTAAAGATGGTGCATATTTTTTGTCTTAGCTTAGCAATTAAACGCTGGTGAAATACGTTTATGCTTAAGTAAAATTTCCGTGCTAAAGTAAGCAGAAAACTGTGCCTATGGTTAAGCAGCTTTATGAAAGTGGGCCCGGATTTTGGAAAATATAGGCAAACAATGGATCGAGCGATGGATGGCAGCGCAGCGCGTTCAGTGCGCATTACGCGTAACGCACTTATATTGCCTGTATTTGTTTTTACACGCGCTTCCAAATACGTTCATCTTTGGCTCTTCGGTACTGCTCTTCTTTTCAAATGTTGCAACCGCATCCTTATGAGTCCCTATGGGCCAGATTAACTAAAAGAGGAATTTTTTTACTATCGAAACACCCGATCCGGCTACTCACCGCTACTTATAAGTGAGGCATGTGCAGCAGACTGTTAGACGGTGGGTTCGAATCCCGATATGATATTTCAACGTGTTCCCAAGTCTTCTTAATTGTGTCAATCATCAAGATAACTAAAAAGGGACGTGCTATAGACGAAAACCAAGTTGACCTAATGTGAAAATGACGTCAATCGATGACAATTAAGTCACATGAAATTAAAGGTGCATTATTTCAAGCCATATATCTCCTGAACTACATATCCCATCGCGATGAAATTTTGCAGATAATTAAAAAAGGGTAATGTTATAGACGAACATTGACCTCGTGATCGAAGATGTCATGTTCATCAGGTGACAATTCACGTGGCATTAAACGTGCCCTCTGTAAGGTCCTATATCTCGTGAAGTACTTGTCCGATCGAGATCAAATTTTCCAGATATCTTGAAAAGGGAGCGCTTTTCAGGAATATTGACCTCATGTAATGTTGACATCATCATTAGACAAGTCACGTGTCGATTGAATGAGTTGGTGCTAGGGGCACACAAGAGACCATAAGCTAAAAAAGCTTCCTGTACAAGTTCTCATTATGACGTCATCAGCTGGCAAGTCACGTGACATTAAAGGGGCACTCTTTCAAGTGCTATATTCCAAGAAGTACATTTCTGATTTGATTGAAACTGTATGTATAAATGGAAGGGGACGGGTAGAGACCCAGATTGACTTCATGTGGCTATGACGTCATCAGATGACAAGTCACGTGACATGTTAAAGGGGCACTCGATCTTTAAAGCACTATATCTCGTGAAGCACTTCACTGATTGGGTTCAAGCTTTGTGTAAGGTTCAACGGGAAGGGTTTTAAACACAGATTGACCTGATGTGATGATGACCTCATCACGTGGCAAGTCACATGACATTAAAGGGACACCCTTTAAAGCCCTCTATCTCATGAAGTACATGTCCCATTGGAATGAAAGTTTGTCTGTAGCTCGAAGGGAAAGGTTTTAGACCAAGATTTACCTACTGTGATAATGACGTCCTCAGATGATAAATCACGTGACGTTGAGCGGGCACTCTTTAAAGCACTATATCGTGAGGTACCCGACTTATTTGGTTGAATCTCTGTGTATGTCTAAGAAAGGAAGGGTTTTAGACCCAGATTGACCTTATGCAATGATGACGTCATTGCATGATAAGTCACGTGACATTAAAGGGGGCATTTTTTGAAGTGCCATATCTCATGAGGTACATGTCCTATTGAATTGAAACTTTGTGTTTAGCTCCAAGGGAAAGGGTTTTACACAATTTTGATCTAAATATTGTAATGATTCAAACAGCAAATACATGTATTCCCAAGTTTGCATCTGAGCTGGCCCATTGGGATCCCATATGGGGTTAGGCGCCCTCTTATGGGTTGCCCAATGTGGGACCCACACCCTGGCCCATCTGGGACCCATTTAATTTTGGGCTTCCTACCTGCCATTGGGTTGTGCCGTACCATCACAAAGTCGTCTAGGACAACTATTTTTCTCAACGTTAGTCTTAAACATCCAACGGGAAACGATTACGTAAATTAGCCACGCGACTGTACATTCCTCACGCTATGATACAGAAGTAATGTTGAGGCATACACGCACTAAAGTTGGCACACAAAACAACGAAGTAAATTTGAAGAATATGTCTATTTAAAAAGCATATGTATAATGTTTTATAGCGTAAGTATATGTTTGAAATTTCATTTATTCATACATTCGTTTATTTGTTAATCTATGTAAAAACAGAGAAATATATACGATTAGCATCAATGCTGATTGAACTGTGAGGGTTGGTTTGATACCACAGAGTTTGACCTCCGAGATGAGAACATGGTTATTGCTACTGAACTGCAGCAATGCAATTCTTTGAATAAATGCAAAGTTCTGCAAAATATTTTCCGCTGATTTGTCTAAACAGATTAACCATTGTGATAAGTTCTGAGTCGAAGTCCCATGTTGTGATCTTTGAAAAATCATAGCAAGATCTCCATGGAAAAGCCAGATTCCCATTCAAGTAGGTTAAAGTACCTCCTGCTGCGAAAGAAGCGCCTTGATGAGGACTCGTGTAAATTACATAATCGCATTGTCTAGCATGAGCGGAGTTGAAAATAAACAGTTAAATTCCACTGTCAAGGACGTTGTCTAGCATAATCACCCCCATAAGATGAAAAGTGGTTCCCGCTGCTTTTTGTATATACCTAAATGCCATGCAGTAGAAACCAGCCAATATATAGACATGGCCTATGTACTTCTAACGGAAGCGGCTATCGGAACTCGCGGCAGAGTGTCATTATTTCAAGCCGTAGCCAAGGATAAATTCTACACCGCTGTACCACAATTCAGTAATTATAGTTTGGCCCCCTAACGTCCTGCATAACCCCCTGAGGTCTCCTGAATATCAAGCATATATGAGTAAACATTGAACAAGTATATTTCAAGATCGCACATACAAAATGTCAAACACCCGGCGGATAAATATATTGAACATTGCCCATGTACAAGTTGGACATTGAACATGTTTATGCAGAACGTCGCACATATAATATCTTGAACATCGCACATATATATTGGACATTGCATATAACGTTTGCACATTGCACATATAATGAAAACGATTAAACACATATTGTGAACACCACGCATATAATATATGAAAACGATGAATACTGAAACGTATGGCGTGCTATAACTGACTGAGTCGTCTGTTCACGCGTGCCAAATGTTTTGAATATCCTAAAATGGCCGCTGAACAACTTCCGGTGGTTCAAGACCAGCATTCCAATCACCGTACGCGCGACCTACCCAGTGTGAAGAGATCAGTGGGCGCAACACCAGGCGTTTATAGGTAGGTGTGCCCTGTATGTAGCGCGTGCGCGGCCCTACTTGGCGGACTACACGTTCCCTTGGGTTAGGAGGGAGATATGTAATCATGACAATGCTTGTGATGTTTGGAGATCGAATTCAGGGCATTTGATGTTCATTTCAAGTAAGTGTTAATTTGAATTGGCCGTTGCCGAAAATGGTTCACACACTTTAAGTAGGCTAAGCAGACCTAACCCACGCACACACATCAACAGGCATCCGTATAAACCTAGACATGTCTAGGACAAAATTTGATCGACAAAATTGTTGGGACACTTCACAGTAGCCATTATACTCTCCAGCCCCACCCCACTCCCCTGGTCAATGTTGTCATGTCGATGAGCAGTGGATACCGCGTGCGTAGACCCAACATTGTGTCTGCCGTGCTGTTTGGCGTCTTTTCTGGCGTCGTTTGTGGAAAACAAAAATGACTGCCGACCGTTAAGTATAGAAAAATGTATATTTTGGGCAAATTGCAGAAGAAAAAGCAAGATAATTATCCATTCTGTATTGTGCGTGTACAGTCACAACTATTTTGCAGGAGCATTTCGGCCCATAACTGGGCAACATTAATGTGTCCCGTTGAAGAGCCTGGGTTTCTCCTTTGTTGTTCAATGTTAGGCACCGTTGCATTTCTCAGTCGAATGACGGGATGACGCCATAAGAAAAACCCCAAGGTATTGTAAATTGTTTCTGTACCAGAATGGGCCCTTCACATTAACTCATGAACTCTCACCCTATCTTTTAAATTTTCAAGCCCTATCCTTATGTTTTGCAGAAGCCGTAACATGTCAATACTATTAATTTGTCAACCTAGCTGGATAAATGATAACCTCTCACAAACCCTAACCCTTTCCTTTAAATTTTTAACTTTTAAACCCCTTACCCTGTGTAATAAATTTTATATTCGTAAACCTTAACCCTGTCTTTACATTTTGAATTAGTAAACTCTAACCCAATCTTTTAAATTTGGTATTCGTGAAACATTATCCTGTAAGTTTTGTAATTCGTGAACCATGCAGGCTAACCCTCTCCATTAGAAATTATAAATTCGTTAACCGTAACCCCATACTTTCAATTTTGAATTCGTAAAATCCAGTTCTTTCCTTTAAATTTTCCACTTGCAAATCCTACTCCTTTCCATTAAAAGTTTTGATCCTTTAAACGGGCCCTAACCCTTTCTTTTTTATTTTGAATTCGTAAATCCTGACCCTATCCTTTAAATTTTCAATTTTGTACCATTGTAAAAGTAAAGAAAATAACAACAAGATTCGAATTATCATAATGACTATGCAACAAACACCTAAAAATAATCATGCTTGTACATAGTTTGTGCTGTTGGTAGCGGATTTGTTTCCTCTCTAACCTACATAAACTGCTTTGATATACCTTTACGGTTTTCCCCAATGTCAAATTTAGCAACATCGTTTTAGGGAGATCTTTAAAACTCTTGAGTTATACTCACCATATACAGGGCCACCCTTTCCCCTTGGATTTTCATTGATTTAGTCTGAAGTGAACAAATAACCAACCAGTAACAATAACGCATTTTCTATTAAAATAGAAACTTGCAGGAAAGCACAGATCAGAATAATTATTATGACCAAAATACAAGGCACTAAAATATCCAGGTACCATCAGTTGGTTTTCAAGAAATTTTTTTTGTAAAATGGACGGTGTAAACCGCTAACTCAGACAAAGATGTCGATACTGCTCTTGGAAGGAAGGCAGTTAAAGCAGAGTTGAACTGCCATTCTGCAAGTTAATAACGCGGCAATCCTTGACTTCTCCTGTTTGCGTTTTCACGGAGTGGTGAATCCGAATTTGCCACATCGTGAAAGTGCTAATCTGCGATTGCGGCCGATTTGTGTAATTAGCACAATATTTTACACGTTTTCAAGTCTTAAAACTTTGCAGGAATGTTAAGGACATCAACTACAGTCAGAATATCCAAAAAACTAAAATTGGTCAAAAGGCTGATTTTGTATGGATTCACCACTTCGTGAAAACGCCATCGATTTTAATGTAATAGACTATGGTGATAGCCATACACGTAGTAATAACGAAATCAAAAACGTGGTCAGAAGATCAAAATTGTCAGATGAGATTGCATTTAGTTAGATTATCGATACTTTAATATATATATTTTTATTTCCTCATATTAGGATATTTTTAAAGTACATACACATAAAATCGCACACAGAAAAATTGAGAATTGCATGCGCAAACCCAGCGGTGTAATTTACAAACCTTGAAGACTTTCACCAGGTGGTATGAGCTGCACGTTTTAGCTGTAAGTGGAACCTGCACGGATCATTTAGCATCAGTTGTCTTATTATTACCATGGTAAATTTCTTGCCAGCGAAACCACTGGACCTTGAAGAACATAGGACTGCTGCCATAGTTACTAGTGTGCATTAAGCGCTCATCGCCGGCTTGCATGCGTAGAATTTGTTAATTAGTTGCCATTATAATGATCATTATTGACTGTAGTGCTAGTCCACCTAGTCCAATTGGTATAAGGTGATTAAAGAAATACTGTGTTTTTTATACATTTTCCTCATTAGTTTTCCAATGATTCTTGATATATTAACGTAAAAGGCTATAATCCTTTCTTTTCCAACTCCACATGTACTTTGGCAAAACTGCACCCAGTGTTCGGAAGTTTTGGTCATGTTTTAAAACACTAGATAATAATGCAACTACAAAGTAGCCAATGAAAATTCTTCCCATTTTAATGATGGAGCAAAGTCGGTGCGCATTTCGAAGTAAAGCGTGTGGACAATCAAATATGAACGTTTTGCAAACTTCGGCTGCCAATATGAAATGGCAGTAACATTGTCCACCGCCATTGGATAATAATTGAGTTCTTTATTATTATGGTATAACGATGTTTGTTTTACATTTACAACAAAATAAGGACGAATTTACTTACATTAACGCTCTGCTCTATTTGAAGTTGTAAATCATATGTTCATAGGGTAAGGACATAACACGTCAGTTCAAAGTATTCAGAAATTCAGCCACAGCCAGGCCTTCTTCCTCTATCGGTCAGATTAACACCTCAACTATGGTAAGTTGAACACAAGACCATTAGCACATGCCTGTCCTCTTTGGTCCATTTTCAAAAGGATAATTATCTCAGATTTATCTTCCGGGATACACACTTCCAACCACGCGGTCGATATAATTGTCAAGGGATTATCTGAGATTAATGCCCCTTTCCAGAGTGCCCAGTCGATGTTCCACTGCTACAGCATGACATCATTAAATGTGAACCATCTTCTTTTATTATCAATTTCATCTCATTTTGGATTCTTTTCTACCACCAAAAGGTCAAACTGTACCACACATTTAACCCAAAACGTATTCCATATTCATACATATCCACGCGTTGTGCAATTTTTTTTGTGGAAAAGGTCAAACTCTGCCAGAATTCGTACCCTAAACATTCCATATTCATACATTTCCACGCGTTGTGCGATCCTTCCTTCACAAAAGCTGAAACTATGCATGTGTGCCAGAACTCCCCATCCTTAGACCATTCCTATTCATTTTCGTCCATACAGAGGTCAAACTGTGCCAGAATGTTTACTCCAATTCATTCATATTCATAAGTTATACATGATAGTCTGGTGTTTGTTTAGAACAGGTCGATTGTGGCAGACACTTAACTACCTCTTTGAAGAAGCTTTGAATTTCAAACGTTTCAGCCTTCAACTCTCGGATGCCTTCCTGGTCAAACATCGAGTTGAAACTCACTGGTTCTATCTCTACAGAACCTCACCTCTTCATAAAGAGATAGATCTCATGGCGTACCTGCAAATCCGTGTCATATGCACTACATGCACCTCCACCACGCAAAGTTTAAAGGAACGAGGAAATGAATTCTGTACTCTTCTTCCATGTATAAAAACTGACATTTTTTTTGAGTTACGTGAACTGAACGGTGCACTTTTTCAAACATTAAAAACTGGCCAAGCACGTCTGGAGAAGTGAGGGCGCTTTTGCTTTGATGTACATCCAGGAAGACATGGTTCAGGCTGCATGGTTTCATGTTCAAATTGTGAATCCCAAAATTTGCTATCTGGGAACATTTCTGTGAAAAGGATTTTTGCTGGATTATTGCCATATACTTACATAGCAATAAACTGCCACAAAAAATGAAATCTGCTATAGCAGTGGTTAAAAAATCTAGAAATTTTCTGTGCACTAATCAGTGCAACATTGAGATTCAGCGCCTTGGATGACATCATAGTTCTGCTCATGAATATGCAAATTTCATTAGCATAAAACCAAAAAAACATCAAACTATGGGACAAAATTGCAAACTTTAAAATCATATTAATTGAAACCCAAAGATGCAAATTCAAGGGTTTTAGTAAAATTCATAAAAATATTTCTATTTCCTGGTTTCTTTAAATATGACTAAAATTAAAGAAACTGAATAAATCACCACAGGAAAAACAAACTGCACAAGAACGTTAAGAAAAGAAGTACACTGATAACCCCAAATTTGGTGTAGCATAAAACGTGTACAATTCAATTGAAATTGTCTTTAACTCCGGAATACTGTTACAATTTATGTAAATGTAACACACGAATTCTGTTTCAGTTTTAGGCTACCTAATAACTAATGTCGAAATCTGAAAACGGTTTCCGATTAAAAACTAGTGCTTGGTCGAGCTTTGCTGCTTGCATCCGTCAGATTTCACAAGCTGTAACTACACCCATCCTTTGACATGATTTTGTCCTCTGGCATGGTTACGCTTGTTCTTTTCTAGCAATGAAAGACATTCAAAATAGCACATTTTCTGATAGGTAGACTCAAAACTTCAAAAGGGTACAATTAACAATGCAATTTCGATTTAGGGTGGCGAGTATTGCAGGAAATAATTGTGGAAAACGTCCCGGTCTTCGCAACACGATTCAGAAGAGAACGCATACTTAACTCTGGGCTCAACGGCGCGGTGATGGAGATCGACAAATATCACCAAATATGGTCATAACTTTTTCCCCAATGGGGCAATTTGTGATTTTGTGTAATCCTCACCCCGGGCATACCTCAGAAGGCTGTAAACTCTCATTGCCTAGACCCCAACCACTGCCAAGTTAAAATTCTTGAAAGGTCAGTCACCCCAAGGAGGCCATAACGGTCTCTATCAGGAACTGGATCTCTTTGGCGACAGACACGTGCTGAGCGGGCAGCTGTTTGGGTTGTGACCTGGTATTACTTGTACTTCCACAGCAGAATAATGGAATGGGTTAGAGGGGTTGGGGGATTTATTAGCTACCATAAAACAGTCGTACAGGTGGTACACGTTCAGGCATGACCGGAAACTGACTTGGAGACAACAATCACCTCATGGGGTAATGGTGTGATTTTGGGGGCGTGGCTGCTCCTTTGTTTACAAGTATGTGACGACTGGTGACGGCTGTTTGAGTTATGACCTGGTATTACTTAACTTCCACAGCGGCATAATGAAATGCATAATGAAATGTATGTAGTTCGAGGGAACCTGGAGGATGTATGCTACCATAAATCAGTCGTACAGGTGCCGACATGAACGGGAACTGACCGGTGATGAGAATCTCCACGTGATGACAACAGTCTTCGTTTTGGGGCGTGGCTGCTCCAGGGTTAAAATCTGAGTCTGAACGAGTCTTTTGCAAATACATTTGGACGTCCTTACACGTGAGCATGTGAGTGTTCAAACAACCATTCTAGTAAATTTGCCTAGTCATTCAAACCATGAAGTTCTAGCTTTGGTCAACCTAGACTGTGTTATATTTCAAACATAATCCCCAATTTCGACTAAATCATGTGCAAAACAATGATTTGATTCATCTACCCGGTGCGTTCATTGCCAACTTTAGCTTGGCATATCCGACTTAAAGCGTATTTTCATATGTTTCCTTGTTGAGGTGCATTGTGTTCACGATGTGCGCATGCGCTACACTCTCACGGATGCAAAAATCGACCCCATTATAAACATAACACACGTGTGCGTTGCGTTCGGTCGTTAAATTGGCTCCTGGAGCGATTTGGACGAATACACAACGTTTATCACAAGTGCTGACGTACATATGGAAAGGCGCTTTCGTAGTTGTCGAGTGTAATCTAATTTGTGGAGAACAATTTAAAGTTCGTTAGCCCCCCGTACTCTTGATTGGTGGATATCCCTCGGTAGCAACACCGACCGCTGCAAATTATGAAGATTTACGTCAGGTAGTTGCAATTATAATGGACTCCAATTTGAAGTCCAGTAATGAGTGTCGGAAAGAAGCCGTATCTTCAATATTATGCACCCCTCTTATCCTGAGGCGATAATTTACGTAATGTCTTCGGTCTTTTTCTCCAGCATCAGGGGAAGAGTGCTTATACGTCTTTTTTATCATCAATTCCTGTTATTGCCTTATTTCAAAGTAGCTGTCAACCTTCGTCGAATCGTTAATTTTTAAGAGGTTATGAAAACAAGATGGCTAATGGTGGGGGAATGTGTGCAATAGGGCTGCAACGGTTCTAAGGGGTATGTTTCAGTCCTTTTTTATTACCGTGGAGTGGTAATGTTGCAGGAAATGGAAGGTTAATGCCATTACAAAAAGAGGAGAACACTCATTGATAAGCCTTGCTAAACTGTCCTGGTGTTTTTATGCAATATATCGCCCCCAGTAAGCGATACTTGTAGCTCTGTGTCGTCCACGTATACAAATACATAAACTACGAGATTGCCTTGAAATGGAAGATAAACTTTTGCTGGTAGAAAGATACTGCCATTTCACTCTGTCATTTGACTCTGTAGAGACAATGGTGTTCCAGTGGCTACTAGTACTTGCTCTCATCCTTGCAGACCGATGCCAGTGCGTGCCCGGCCGATTTACCGGTAGGTTTAGACTACAGTGGAGCTCTTTGCAGATCTCCTTACCATACAAGATTGTTTACTGAAATCAAAACGGTTTTGTTTTGCTTTATAGAACGAACCCATTGTTATGCATGATAATATTTGTAATTTGCTTGAATAGTCTATTAGTATTATAATCCTTCCGGTAAATGGTTCTTTTAAAGAGGGAATGGCCTCTCCTAGAGAGGCCACTGGAGCTAATTAAGGTGTAAAACATTTTTTTCGTCCAAATGCAAAAACCATCATATCCTACCCCTGTTCATGCTGATAAAACCTGGTTTAGTCACATTATAGCCATGGCCTCCCCTAGCCAGAAAAAAAATCCAGCGAGCCTCCAGCCCATTCCCATAGGACTGCGTGTTAAGTAGCCCCATGTGTTTATAGGAGGGATTATTTACAAAGACAGTGCCTGGGCCAGGCAGTGCAATGATTTTTTACCAGTGATAGCTGTCAGAAACTTGTCAGAGGCCTGTTTCGGCTGTCTCTGAAGTGTTACTTTGGTTGGGGGGGTGTTGTGGCTTGGCTGGCACGTGGCGAGCCCCCCCCAAAAAACCAGGATAGCCTGGGAAACGAAGCCCCCTCGCTACTGTGGTGCACTTTTTGTGGGTTTTACGAGCTGTAGAGACTAGGGGACAACCACCGAAGTATTTAAATCCCTTAAGGAAGGACTTGGGGCTCAGAAACCCGAGAAATGGTACGGTCTCAGGTGGAGGGCAGATCCAGCAGCCATGTAAAAAGCACATAAACGCGTCGCTAGAGTGAAGGAACAGTGTATCTTTGGCTGATAATTTAACTTTCTGTACTCAGTTTCCCCGTCTATTATACCTTTTGGACTTTTTCATTTGCAGCTATTTCTGTTTCTGGATCATCTACTTCGCAAAGTAGCACTTGTGAAGAAGGATGTGCTGCCTACGCTGTCGATGGCCTTTCTGATACTTTCCAATGTTCAAGTGAGTAACAAAAGTAGCATTACTTGCCTTTGAAGCATCTTATTCTGTATCTTGACGCCTTGCTTAGCATTGCTTACAACACCTTGTAGCGCCGTTTGCGCATATCCGCATCTAACCGAAGCTCTCTGTGTTGAACTTCGTTGCATGCGCCCGCGGAGTCGACACATTACATGCCGTATCTAATAGTAAGGCTACTTCAGTTTAAACCACGCCCATTGCACATACACGGCCATTGCAGGTACACTAGTTCGCGATAATTTGTGTTTTTTTCTTTTGATTTTACGTGTCGAGTCATCCTGAAAGACTCTTCACAAAAATTTGCAGCCTTTTCAAGTCTGAATTTACCATACCTTTATGTATTCTGTGTCTTGACTCCTTACTTTCAATCGTCTGATTGTATTAAGAATTGAAGCTAACACATAGGCCTACAGCCTCGTTTTCAAACGCGGAAGTGCGCAGATCGACACTAAAAACGTCGTATTGGGATCCCTCCATTAGTCTTAGGGCGCATAGTATGGGTTGCTGATGTCCATTTTAAAATACAGTTTTCACCTGCTTAATTAACCCACTTTTTCACACTTCTGCGTCTGCTTTGGTAAAATCGCCGTCTCTTTGCACTCTCCAACTCTGCGAACCCTGGCTTCGCTAATGTTTGTCTCCGAGTTAAGGTACCAGAATAAGACGCCAGATCCCCCTTGAATAGCACGTTAAGAAGTGACAGTGATTTTAGGCTGCACGCCACCAATAAACAAAATTCCTTTTTTAAGAGTTAAATCCAAAATAGGAGGTCATTTTCATTTTCTTTATGCCTCACCCAGGACCAGACGGAAGCGATAAAAATCCGTGGTGGCGACTGGACTTGCTGGCCTCCTACAACGTGGGACAAATCAAAGTCACAAGCAGATATAGTCCAGGTAATTTCCGAATTTCCTTCCCCTAAACTGTAGGCTTCGTCACGGTAGATCTGGCTTGAGTTCGCTAAACGCAGCGCTCCGGAAGTAGATTTTTTTCTGCTCAGTATAACCCCATTTACTATCACAGTAACATCAACATGTGGAAGCGTACGTGTGTTAAAGGCTGAATATTATATATATTGATTTTAACATCTAATGAATGATTACAAGTTAATGGCGAAGCTGTACAGGAGCGCAATGAGAAGTGGAGACGAGATCAAAAGGCTTCAACGCTGTGCCCAATGGTTTAACTTAACTATACTAAATTGAAAGTACCCAATTTTAGCTTAAGTACAGTAGCAGATTTTAGCAGTGGTTCATTGGTCCCAAAACCATCAAAGAGATGTCCAACTAATGTCAACCGCATTTTTGCCCGGTAAATCAGCATTGTTTAAGGAGTAGGGGCAAATAGGCAGGCTTTCTGTCCTACATGTCGAAGCAGGAGATTGTTGGGTGCACACTACTCTGGGATTGCAATTCGACAAAAACAAACAAGCAAATGGACGGACGGACGGGCAAACAGCCCGACAGACAGACAGACAGACAGACAGACAGACAGACAAGCAAATAGAAATGTGTTTCTGGACAAACGCAGCTGCTTCGGCCGTAGTTTCATTTACCTTACAGTGACGAAGTTTTTGACAAAATACGGACAATATTTAATGACAAGTGTTCATAGACAATCCAGTACAAACATTGGTTAGTGGAATATTTAAAATATATGTCATCTCGATACAGGTAAAATGACTTGTTATATAATGATACCACCAGCTGATGATATCCCTTTCGAGTGATCTTCAAAATTTCAACCAAGTGGGACATATACGTCGTAAGATATGCTGCTTTCAAAAGTGCTCCTTGTCTTTGACTTGTTGCCTGATGACGTCATCATTGCATAAGGTCAATTTGGGTGTAAAACTCTTCCCTTTCTAGCCACACACAAAGATTAAACCCAATCAATCAAGTAATTGATGAGATATAGTGCTTTAAAGAGTGCTCTTTTAATACATCCTCTCTTGTCTCCCGATGACGTCATAAACACATCAGGTCAATTTGAGTTTAAAACCATTCAACTTCGAACTATACACAAAGTGTCAACCCACTCGGACATGTAATTCGCGAGATACAGTGCTTTAAAGAGTACCCCCTTTAATGTCACGTAAATTAACACGTGATGACATCATCAGAACATCAGGTCAAAATTTGTCTCGAACCCTTAATCTCCTTCAAGCTATATATACAAAGTTCCAACACAATCGAGCTTGTACTTCACGAAATATACCACTGCGTAGAGTTCCCCTTTTTAATGTCACTTGACTTGTCAACCGATGAGACATAGTCACATCAGGTCAATTTGAGGCCGAAACCTTTCCCCTCCAAGCTATATACAAGGTTTTGACCCCATCGGACATACTCTTTACGAGATATGGTGCTTTAAAGAGTACACCTTTAAGATCACGTGACTTGACACTCGATCACGTTATCATCATGTCAGGTCGACCTGGGTCTAAAACTTTTCCCCTTCAAGCCACTCACAAAGTTTCAACCAACCTTCTCAGAACTGTGGTGCACACAACATCATTTGGTGCAGAGTTGGTACCTCTCTGGTGTACACCAATTCTACACCACACAATCACTGAATATGCAAAAGCACCCCAAGTACACCACACACTCTGACGTACGTTACAGCTATGCACCAAGACTGCACCAGAAAATCTTCATTTACAAATGGGTGCACCAGAAATGTACAAATTCCACTCAGTCCCCATAGCACTGCACCACATGTGCACCACATCAGCTTCTTTACAAGTTCACAATTGGGATCTCAGGACAATTAGTGCAGGACGGTCACTGTGTGCAGGGTGGGAAATTTGAAAACAACTCAGTTGAATTGCAGCATTCTAGCACACCAGAACGACTGGGTCAAAATTGTATAAAACTGGGGCGCTGAAACGTGGATACCTGCATGCTTTCAAGTCTGTGGATATATAGTCACACAAGCTACGTGCACATGTGCAAATATACACTGTGTTTAAGTGACTTTAACACAACATACAACATGGAGTTGTGTATTAAGCCCAGAAGTGCAGTGAACAAGGTGTGAGTATACAACTTCCAATATACTACATAGTAGGAGGTGATTCCTGTATACTCGCAGTTTCATATTGGCATCAGTAAAAGCAACAATTACCATATTTCAAATGATGTTAATTAACATCATTGAAAATATTGTCTGAAGCCTACCTGATTTATAATCAGACTCAGTGGGGCTGAATTTGACATTCCAGTTACTAAAAATACTCCAGACCAGGGTATGAGAACGTACTCTCCAAAATAATAGGTTTTTTAAGGCCAGTTTACCAAACAGGTGGCTTCAACTGTACCGTATCAATTCAGCTAGGGTATGAGGTCACATGGTCGGGGCTCTAAGAACAACAAAAACCAAACAAGAAAACCAAATAAAACTAAAATTTCATTTCCGGACATAAAATGATACTTGATTACTATAATTTTATTTGATGTGTTCAAAAACTAGTGAAACAGAATTTGGAGTTTCGGGAAACAATTTGCAATTCTGAAGCAGAAAATCATTGAGCCCTGTATTGTTTCTTTGTGGTGATCCAGATTCACACGCGAGCCAGCATATGCCACAACAGCATATGACAACTACCAGTGGTGTAGTTTTTGAAACACACCAAAAGTGCACCAGAAATGCGAAGGCCTCATTCAATCCACTCCATACTTTTGTGCCTCGATCCCTGTCGAAAATAAGGTCGAACGTAGGGAAATTATCAGTCAGGTAATACAAAGCGTGGAATTTCATGAAGTGGGGGCGCACTTCAGTTTTCTCGTGAGGGATTTGATTGCCGGAACGAGGATTTGCTACTGTACAGTGTAGGGATTTGCAAAAGTGACCATATAAAATCATCCTAACACCAGAGGCTTTGGGACTATTACGGCCATCGAAAAACACAAAACTAAGAAACGTCGATTTCAAGGAAGAGAAGAAAAACTGCAAACATGAATTTCACACAATTCTTTCAAAAGTACATCTTATTTCCTTTTGAAAATAACTGCACAAATAATTACTTTTAACCGGTATTTGCGAGTGCTCAGAAGCACAAACTCTCATTGTGGAATTTAAGCATACAGAACTACACTCAAATATTAAACAATAAACTGGTCCTGGAGATGAAAGATTATCAAAGTGAAAGAATGTTAAAAGCGTTCTTACTATTTATAAAGAAAAGAAAGAAATCTGAATTTGTATTTTGGGGCATTTTACTACCTGTGATTTTTTATTCCGTTTTTATGCCTTATAAAAAGAAGACGTGGGAACGCGTTTAAAATATCAGGAACTTTACTGTTGAAAACTTTGCATAATGCTTCCAAAGCCTGTACTATGTGTTGACAATCTCTGCATAAATCTTGAAAAAATATGCCAGGGACATGTACTCATGCATTAGACTTTTTTGTTTTAGATATCCTGATATTATGATGAAGTCCTTCTGTAGAACATTCTTAGTACAAATTGCATTTTCATCAATCACACCAACATGTCGAAAGACTTCCTTCACGTATGTGCTTAAAACCTTCCTCTCTGTCATCTAAAAAAGGGAAATATTAATTCATTGTGTGTCAGTTATATGTTAATGAATGGAAAAAAAAGGTGTAAGAACTTTCAGCACTTCGGATATCACTTGGCTACATATGGTTAGGAATGTTACAGTGTGGATGTTGATCATTGAGTGATTTACATACCTGCATGGGTCCCCCTGTGGCCATCTCTTGTGTGTCGATATCCAACAGCAGGCCTTCTAACAACTAATTACCTTGTTATTTTCCTTGAATTGCTTTGTTGTCCAACAGCTTCCTTCATCTTGGGTAGCCGTGCTTCTGATATGTACATATAACCACAGTTACGTTGCATTCCAATCCCAAAAAGCAACATCGTAGAGAATAGATTTACCTCCTGTCATTTCAGCAGCAGTGTGAAAGATACCTATAACGCAAAGCAAATAACTTCATGTTCGTTGCAGTTTTTTCAAATAATCTTGATACGAGTACTTTGATAAAGATGTTCTCACCATTCTGTCAATCAGTCCTGCTTCAAACTGCATATCGGACATCCAACATGCATGAAGATTGTCTTCATGATCTGCGCTGATTAAAATCTGTATCATCGCAAAAAAGGAAAACATTTATTACAAGTGTAGCACTACGCGTGCTGATGCATGGAAAAACTGATGTATTTTGAACACAAATACAAATCACTGGCATAGCAATCTTCGGTCCTCGCTGAATGGTGAGAACGTTAGGACTGGAATGTTAAAGTGGGGGCCTGGGCAAGTGGGTGTTGATGAGGGAACCAATCATGATGGCGGTACATGGATGCACCCCCCCCACACACACACAGGTGTGTATAATGGGGACTTCCTATTGTTTTGTGCTTCCTTTGTTCATACTTAAACTTTTCTAGAAGACGAACCATATATTCTGTACACAATTATCAATCTGGGACGCTTTGTGAATCGGCGACTTATTAGGGTTCCTTATTGAATGCAAAACAAACTCACAAACTTTGCTTCATAACTGCAGTAATCAGAACTGGCAATCTGTTTGTATATCAGTGGAACAGTTAGCCTTTTCACCGTTACCTTTAAATTTCCTTGCTTCGCTGTACAGCAGTTTCCTTTATCATGCGTAGCCATGCATCTGATCTACATGTTACTGCAGTGATGTTGAATTCCAAACATGGAGAACTATCATCTGTAGCTTTCACTTCAGCAGCAGCATGGAGGATGTCTATACACGAGAAACAAATAAGGAAATTGAAATATTCAGCTGATATCAACACGTAGATAATCAAACACATAGAACCAGTAATAATATGGTTTTGTCTTGGGAGAATAACAAGAAATATGCCCATTGGGTGTTTTGAAAAAAATGAAGGAAAAACACTGCCTTCATGTTTTAAGGCATTTTTCTGAAGTGTATAAAACCCGCCAACTTCTTTCTGTTCTTAGGATCTGCAGAGACTTCAAATAACATCGGGACCAATTGAAAATATGATGATCTTTTCGCTGATAACTTTGCACTATTATTCCGAAACCAGTTTGAACAATTTATGGCGTTGTCGTTCAATAAATTATAGCGGCTACGTGTCCACATACAAGTAAATCTCACTTCCTGTCAGTTGCAGTCTTGCTACGAGTATTTTTATGAAGCTGTTCCCACCCTTCTCAGGATCCGTCTGGCTTCGACTGCACTTTCATATTAACGATACCGGGGACATGTGTGAAGACCGCCCTCATATCTGTGCCAATGAATATCTGTATCATTGCAAAAGGAAAACATTTATTATAGGTGCAGCAGTTCATGTGATGATGCATTGGAAAATGTGTGTCAGAACTTGAACAAAAGTACAGCGTACATGTGCATATGTACGTATTCATTGTTATAGCAACCTTGGGTTCTCACTAAATGGGGAGTACGTGGGGACCCGAATGTTAAAGTGGGGGACCGGGCATGATGGTGCATTGATGTCCCCCCCACACACACAAGTGTGTATTTGCCTGCAACTGGGGACCCCCTATTGTTACTCTTTTGTTTGTACTCTTTTAGAAGAACACCCATATGTTTTGTACACAGTTGTCAATCGGGGACCCTCTGTCAGTCGGGGACCTTATTGTCCTCTATTGTTCAGGGTCCCCAATTGCATGCAGAAACAAACTCACACTCACAAACTTGATGCATGACTGAACTGGCATAGGCCTTTTCACCATCACCTGTTAATTTCCTTGCTTCATTGTATAGTAGCTTCCTTTATCGTTGGTACCCACGCCTCTGGTATCTACATGTAACTTCAATTACGTTGAATTCCAATGCTTTGAACTAACATGGAAAACAGATCTATCTTTAGCTTTCGCTCCAGCCGTAGCACGAAGTATATCTATACACACGAAGCAAATAAAGAAATTCAATTATTCTGTATAAACAGTTTACATAAATAACCTTAGGTTTACATTCAAATTTAATGCATTTTTGGATATTTACCGTGAACCCTTAATGACTAGTTTGTCCTTTGGGGGCATAATTATGAAATACGGTATGCACTGTGCCACTTGCTGCAAACAGAATGTTGCGGGAGGCCACGGTTGATTTTCTCTGGATGTTTACAACGTTAACATATTATTTAAATATTTAAAATTTAAAAATAAATCACTTGATGACCTCACCATGAAGTACTTATTGTATTATTATCTTCGCTTCAATTTTTGTCTTTCGTGTAACTTTGAGGAGTTGCTGCACAACCAAAATGTTGCCTTAATTAAAAACGTGTATAAAAATATAGGGAAAGTTAAATATTCAACTCTATCATAAACCAGGTGATGATGTCATGATGACGTCATGATTTTGCATACATCTTCAGGGGGTACTTTAACGATATTCCGGGTTTGAAGAAAATCAGTTAAAAGCAAGAACCTAAAGTCGTGTGTAGAACGACCCCTTGTTATGTCAATAGATTAAAAAAGGGAAAAAAGAAAAAAAAATCTTAAGAGAAACACAAGCCGTTTCGGTAGTTGACCGAAACAGCTAAAACAAAACAAAAGAAAATAAAAAAAAAAACCTTACAGATAAAAAAAGTATTAAGGGAAGCAATAGCTGTTCCGGCTGCTAGCCGAGACAGTTGAACAAAATTTTAACGAAAATAATAAATGGTTCCGTCGGCAGTACACTGAAGCAGCTAATAATTGAAACGGTCAGCGTCTGGCGTCCCTAAATTGTTTATTCAATGATTATGTTTGTTGCACCACCTTCTCATGCTTTCTTTTCAATTTAGCCTATAGGTGTTACTCTTTTATGCAATGTTAATGGTGCCCTATACTTACTTGTTCTGTATCTACTCGAGGGTAGTCCTCCTGCTAGTTGTCTGCCCAGCAGCCCGCAGTTAATGAGTAGCAACCTCAAATGCACCCAAATCTCTTTCCCCGCTTTCTATTTCAGGTAGAGATTACTTTGCAGGTACAGAAGCTCGAACGGGCCTAAGTACTCTCGTCTCCTTTCACAACCGTTGCGGCTCGCCGGTAAGCAGCAGCTATCCAGGTGAGGTGCACGTTTTCTTGTGTGACTCATCTGAGGAGGCAAGATTCGTCTCACTGGTCAAGGATGTTTCTACCTCTAATGGGACTTTTCTGAGTGTTGCCGAGGTTACGGTCGACATGTTTGAACCCGGGAAACCTGTGATAAAAGATTGCAGTAAGTCCTTCTTCAGACGCGGCATTTAAAAGTTATTTGCATTTCCGTGAAGACCACAGACCTATAGGCCCCTATAGTTCTGGTAAAGACAGAAAGCCCAGTATTTTTATATTTCAACTAAGCATGCTGAAATTGCAACGTGTATACATAGCTCTGTGGTTGTTTGTCATTCGATGATGCCAACTTACGCTTGTGCGAGCTGGGCCCAGTGACCACTCTAACCAGAATTGCTTCTGCCTTTGTCAGTGGTCGGGCTTTTTGCGACTTGGCTGCTAACAGATACTTCGCGTACAGATGCCTACCAATAATAATGATGTTTCACAGGGTATGTGTCATTACTGGCGTACATATCGTGCCATTGAACGCCTTCCTGATATGCCTCTTTGACGTCATTCTTTCGATCAAATGAAAATCGAAACTTAGAGTGGATTCATCGAAGTTTAAAATGGAGGAAAAAAGGTAAATGATTGTTAACATTTGTTAACTAAAAATTAAGTAAATAATGTATCCCCTTAAGTAGGTACTTCCTTCCAGAGTGTGAAGGAGAGACAAACCACGCCTTCCAACTTTTCTGTAGCCCCTCATTAATGCAAACAGGCCAAACTAAGCCAAACCAAACCAAAACAGTGAAAGAGCAGTCCTGGAAGTTAAAAGGTGATTTCACGAGCTCAAGAACCACCTATTTTTCACCGCCCAGTATTGCCCCGACAGGCTTTGAGTGGCACCTCGTGAAAAATAAATTAGTCTATTTCGCGTTGGTTCCGATGTGCGCATGCGTCAGTTTTCACAAGCTGACGCCCGCTTGCAGATGAGTGTGAGGCTGCATCCGAATCAGTTGTCAAGAGCTAGATCTAGGTCTTTGCTCCCGATGCTTGGGAATGTGCGGAGACACGTAGTCAATAGAACTGACCATAGCTCTAGAAGGGTGCAGACCACTAATTCAAGTGAGAAGTTTTGACCAGCTCATTAGCATTAAAGGTGCCCCACAGTATCTTTTGAAAAAGGAGATTGTTTGGCCCCCAAAATGGTGAGATTGTGTAAATCGTTGCCAGGATCAACTCCCTGGGTCTTTGAGCTTTCATATGAGAGCAGAAGGGCTAAACACTACGGTTGAAAAATGGTCCAAAGTGCCCGAGAAAGTTGAGGGTTGCCACTTGAAAAATGGCTGCAATCAGACTTTGGAAAAATAACTTTTTGGGGGGTGATTTTGTTTTGTGGGAATAATTAAAAATGTAATTGGTTAACCCACAAAAAATTGAAAAGAAATTGAAAGATAAGCGACCAGACAAGAATTTCGTTTGTGTTTCAGAAATCTCAGGGATGTTGGCGTGCATGCCATTGGACCCTGAACGATGCTGATTTTGCACTGTTCTCAATGGGGCTTGAGTGGACTGGACCCAGAAGCCCATTTCTGACATGGCCTCATGAGCCATCATGCAGTTTGTGGTGTCAGTGATTACAATATGGCTTTTCAATACGGGCGATACACCAAAGTACACCTCCAAGAGTTTGCAACGCGCTGACCAATCACAAGGCGCTAAACCTATGGACCCGGCCGAGCATTGAGTCGACAGATTTCGCGCACTGTGATCGGTTGCAAATTCTTGGAGGCGCACTACTGTGAATTGCCCGTATTTAAAGGGTGGATTTCACTCTTTAGAGTGCTTTTGAAGTCATCCTGAGTGGCTTTATAGGAAAGTCACTCTTTTCGAGAGCAATTTTTAACCATTTTGCATTTATACGGTGCGTAGACCGTTCGCCAACTCAAACGCACCGAACATGTTCGAATTAAGACGCCTTTCCATTTGTACTTTATGGTGCGTTGCATATGATGCGTTCTTGCGCTTAACGTTCACGGACACAAAAATCGACTCCACAGCATAGCATACGTGTGCGTTGCATTCGGCCGTCAAAATCCCCCGTGAGCGATTTCAACAGATATGCACGACATAATATGTCGTACGACATGTCGCACATCGATAAGTACGACATGATGTCGTGTTTCTTTCTCAACTGACTTTTCCTATGTTAATCTTTCAATATCTTGCCACAAGGGAAGATCTTTTCCATCTTTTTGTATGCTCTATCTCTCTCTTACGTTTTCTTTCCGAGCGAAAAGCGGAAACACGGAACCGTAACCGCCGCGTGCTTACGGATGCCGCATATATATTCTGTGGACACTAGCCTCAGGTCAAGCCGACCTTTTGATCACGAGGCGGGCGTACAGCCAATGGGTCAAAGACTAGCACATCATTCGAAAGTGCATTTTGCCAGCAGCATCATGAGCCGTGTTATAGGTTAAGCCGGTTGTTGAGGTTTTTATCTAGGCAAATTGGTATGGCCTATCCGTCAAAATCACTCCCAGGTCGATTTTGGCGGCCGAACGTAACGCACTCGTGTGACATGTTATGTTAACGGAATCGATTTGTACGCAACGCAGTAAAAACGTACATATTGCAAAGGGGCAGACAGATAAGCAGACAGACAACCCCTTCGTACACGTGTTACTTTATTTTAAGTTTGATCTAGGCTAGACATTCATAGCGAGCAAATTTGACATTTCCCGGAGAAGAGCTACCTAGGTTCTGCACATGCAAAATTATAAAATCTATATCCAGAACAGAGAATGCCTCTATTTCAGACTAATCAATTTGACAGCATGGCCTAGACTCAGAGTAGGACTCTATTAATTACTTAAATAAATTCGAAACACGCCTTTCCCTGTGGTACTCCTTTCATGGGCGGCTACATTTGAGAGGGCGCTCCCTCCTCAACCCCCACCCCCGGCAAAATGATTAAGGGAAATTGGAAGAGAAAAGGAATGACAGGAAAATATATATTATATAGGAAAGGGGATAAAGGCGATTAGGCTACGCAATGATTGGTACAATTGTTGACGCGCATATGGAAGGGCGCCTTTGGTCTAAACTTCCGCCATTTAGCATACATAAAGTCTCAACAAAGTTTATATGAGATCGCGTGACGTGCATGTCCAGTCAAAGCTCCATGACGCCTTGCAGATACTACAGTACTTTATTTTGAAGGTTTTTCTTCCATTATTCTATCAGGACCTGCGTGGAAACCAGCCACCTTCAGACTGCTACACCAAGATGGCTTGATCTCCAACCCGAGCCAGCTCCTAGCCACCGTGGCTGCAGGAACTCCGCAGTTCTGCGCGCTCCGATGCCTCAACAAGGCCGGCTGCTTGTCCTTCGACATAGCGCCTGGAAAACAGTGCCGGCTTTACAACATTCATTCTGCAGATATCAATGCTGTACGGAACAGCGACTCCGCAGTCTATGCTTGTCTGTTTTGCGGGTGATTTTTTTTTAGCCAGCTGCGCTTTTACATAATTTCTAAATGTAATAGGCTTGAGATGCACGCAGTTATAACGAGATCAAAAAGTATAGTCTTAATTCATATATATTATCGACACATAAATACTAGCTTTTTAAAAATTTCCTCATATTGGGATCTGTTTTTAAAGTAAACAATAAACAAAAAACAAAACAAAAACAAACCAATCACGAATAATTGAGGCGAGGCCACTGCGCGACGTAGCCATCGCCGTCGACACAATTTTGGCGGCTATAATATAGAACACCATGCGTCTCGAAAAAGTTGAGGATAACCTGCCGAAGCGGTAGAACGATGTAGGCAATCTTCTGGGAATTAAGTCATCAGTATTTGTGTACACATTCTACCCCTACCCACTTTGCGGTTTTGGCAAGGCGCAGGCCACTGAAGGACACCTGACATTTGCAAACGTAGCCCACCACTCCTCACACAGAAAGTTTTGGAACTTCTCTAACAGTATCATTAGGAATGAATATACTCCGACCCATTGACAAAATGCAAAGCTTCTTTTTTTCCAGTTGGAAAGCTAAGGCATTACTCAAATATAACTTCATTTGTATTTAATCTGGCGATATAACTTGATTTGGTTGGTTTATTTTTCACACCTCATCGTGGCCTAATATAGGTAAAATTGTATGTGAATTGTGACCTGTCACCACATCATGATGAGCTGAAAGTCAGACTTTTAAAAAAACTGAGATATTGGTATTTTTGAATTCTGCAGAATGAGAACTTTCCAATGGTATGTACATGGAACACTTAGGGTAAAAGTATAAGGTGACAATGTGACATTATTCTAACAGCTTTGTGTCTTTGTTCCCAACATTGTTTCAACATTTCAAACCGGGCAAGAATAATGCTATCGCCAAAATTGCTGAGAATAGGAGACAAGTCACTCTATCCAAATATTACGAAGCTCCAAAATTGACCCCCACTTCAGTATAACTTTGATCCCTCAAAATAGGAAAGAGCGGGATGCGACATTACTCTCATTTTGTCATGACGGGTCACATTTTACAATATTACAAGATTAAAAACATTAATTAACAACTAGAGATTACACATACAAGTATAGATAATGGAGACCCCAAAAGACAAACTCCTCACGTAAAATCTGTACCTGGTTGCAGATAACACGCTAAAACTTAATTCTGTTAAAAACTGTACAAAAGGACATAACAACAAAATATCCTGCATTGGCCTTGTATCTCAAACAATCTTGCTGCAATGTCTTTTTTATTACCAAAAGAAATCATAGCATAATTATACATGTACGGCAAGTTAAGCATTGTCGCTTTGCATTTCATAATATTTTGATGTGAAATAGGCCTCCTGAAAATCTGTTGTCACAATTACGATCAATCAACTCTGGCTTGAGGAACTTTTGAAAAATATTCGAGTTAATACTGCGTAGCAGTCGAGAACAGAATTACGTGGCAATGATTACATGTGTGGTAATAAGCATAACTGATAGCCCGCAAGTGGCGCATAATTTGTTTTGGCCTTGCGTCACATGAAGTGCGAGCAGTGGCCACCATTGAGTATTGACCCTTTTGATTTCTATATGCGCTTACTCCTTGTGTATAATAGCTCCATGATAAAGACTTACTAATAGTGCTTCAGGTCCTCCAATTACAATATGATTTCTACATATATCCTATGGGTTAGGGTTAAATGTTCTCCCTGACAGCTTCTCTTTAATGTTCTTAAATGAACGCGCATTAACCTAGGCAAGTTCCCGGACCACGTCTATAAACTTGCGAATTCAAAATGTTGTCAAAATGTAGCTCGGATAAAAATGGAATATGTTAGTAAATATGGAGACTTTATTAAGATATCATATGATTGCGTTATCCTTTATGTCATTTCACATGTCAGTCTTAATACAAGCCAGTGTTGGAACAGATGTTTTGATCTCATCAAGGCCAAGACTTTGACCCGCAAGGCTTAATTAAGACCAAGGCTTAATCTTCAACGTCAGAGACCTGCAGTGTAAAGTTAACGTAGAAGGCTTTCTTATGCAATGCCACAAGTACGTACTCTGGCAAAACTGCACCCAGAGTTCAAAGGTTTAGTCAAATGACACTAGTCCTATAACGCGACTACCAAATAACCAATAAAAATTCCGCCCATTTAAATGATAAAGCAAAGTATGCATTTCGAAGCAAAACGTGTGAACAATCAAAATGTGAATGTTTTGCCAACTTCGGCTGCCAATATGCGACCAATGCCTGTAAGGACGTTTCGTTTACTAACAGCGTCTACCTTTCTGTACTGCAGTGCTGGTGTATCAAAATTCACATTACCCCAATAAAACGGGAGGTACACGAACCAATGTATTTAGATGAGGATTAGGTTCAACGCAATCAGCACTGTTTTTCTTTCTCCTGAGACCTGAATGTTGGTATGACTATCAACTCTGATCCCAAGGTGTGCCTACAAGGTTGACACCATAATAACGTCATCAGGTATCAAATTAAAAAAAATTCAAATAAAAAAAAACTCTCCTCCATCCCTCGTGCAATAATTCTGCGATTCAGCGTTAATTGTAGAATGTACTGAGGTTGGATACAAATGTTTTAGATGTTAATATATTTTAAAGTTATTTCACACATAGTATAAGGAATTGTTAATGGTTTTAAATATATCTGACTTTTCCTGTATTTCTATATTTAGCGGTTATAGAACTAATTCTGGGTGCCAGCATTTTAGTTAACCATGCAGGATGTAATAAAGATTTTTGATTTGACTTGACCCATGCTCATATCATGCTCACGTGAAGAAGCATTCTTCCAAAGGAATTAAACTCCTTTGAGGCCCATGAGGGTTCAAAGAATTTATCGCCCGCAAGACGGTTTCAGGTATTTGGGTCCGGAGGAAACACTCCTTTCCCACGGACATGTGTGGTCCTTAGCTAATTGATACAAGGCCTTGCTGCCTATTTTAGGCAGAACCGCAGAGCAAAGTTGGCCACTTTCGTCCGAGCAGTTTAGTCCGACGGTTTAGACAAGTGTTCTTCTTAACTAATTTTCAAAGCCCACCGCCTCCCCTATCTGCCACCTGTTGGAAAGTCTAAACAATAAGTCTTCTTAATACTTGTCAAATTGCCGTGAGCTAATTCTTAAGTTTAATTACTTGGTTGCCTACATGGAAGCTGGCAGGGAATTTCCTCCTGTTTTTTCTCTTTGCATTTGTCAGAGCTGCAGTCAGAGAGTTTTTCAGAAGGTTTTCGCCCTTCTGTGAAATGGATTCTTGTTGCGGCAGAATTTCATCCTGGACGCCGTCATACGCCTGAAGCGTGTTCATTGATTTAAGTTAAACTTGGCAACATTAGTTATGTGATTCATTTATTGGGGAAGAAATTTATGTCGGGATTCAATCTTTTACTTGGAAAGCTTGTTTAATAGGTGGTTTGGGGACGTCATAATATAATAACATATAATCGGCTTTGTTTTGGAGTTTCAGAACAGACTAATCCCTGCTTTGACGTCTGATTTTGCAACTAATCGTTGATGTAAGCCTTCGCAGCTCACAGCGACCGGAAGGCAAGTTAAACATATATGAAATAGAGCCGTACCATGTTTAGCGGATCGCAACGACCGGAGACGAATTAAGCAATTAAGCAATAAGAATTAAGAATTAAGCAATAAGAACCACACACGTTGATTTTAGCCTTCACGAATCGCAACGACCGGAAGGCGATTTAAGAATGGGAGCGCGACATTTATGTTTCGTGGATCGCAGCGACCGAAAAGGTAGTCTGAACCGAATTGATAAGGTCGAAGATAGAAATGTGATTACAATTTGCGATTGCAAAAAAGCAAGTAGGTTTTGGAGAGTCGCTACGATCAGAAAACAATTATGGATGAGATAATTTTTGGACAATAAACTGCTCTGGCCATACATGAACCAAATAAATGTTGTTTATGCCTGAATTCGTGGCTGCTTTAATTTGTCGCATGGGGTAATAAATGGGCCTTGTGTTAAATTGATCGTCGTTTTGCTGAAATCGGCTGAGAAAACCTGGAGTTTGTTCCGCTTGAGCAGCTGACACTTTAACCTCAAGCGTTAGTGTAGAATAAGTCGTCTACATAATTACATTGAATTTCCGGAACACTGTTACCTTGCACAGTAATGTAATACCGTTATTCTATTTCAGGCTACCAAACAATTAACGTCCACATATGAAACTTATTAAAGTTTCCAATTAAGTGCTTGGTCGAGTTTTCCTTCTTGCATCTGTCATATTTCATAAGCCGTAACTACACCCATCCTTTGGTACGACTGTTCTTGTACATGACAATGCAAGTCTTTCAAAATAGCGCATTTTCTCTGACAGGTGCACTCAAAACTGCAAATGGGTATAGTTAAAAAATGTGGTCAGAGTACTTGACTTCTGACAACGGGTTGGGCACTGCGTATTTGAACAAAAATGAGCAGAAATGCTCGAGTCTTTACAAAATAGTCAGGAAGGAAGGTCTTAGCTGACCGAGTATTCTGCAAAAACATTTGAGCATCCTTGCATGCGAGTGTCCTGCTCGTTCTGGTAACTCATCAAAACATTCAATCAGCTAAACCACCGAACTCGGAGTCATTTCAAACTGAACTGTTATATTTCGTTAAACGGGAGGGGTTTACACAACTGTCAACACCACACCAAGTGTGCATCAACAGAAACAATATTAAAAGGCCCTCTCTTGCCTATTGCAGATGTTACTTATGGTCTTCATGCTTAGTTTCTGGTGATTCTGTCAGCTTTATTAAAAAAATCTATAGCCATCCTTTTTTTTGGCATGAAGTGAAATAAAGCATTAAAATGCATCTTAGAAGATGAAAAAACATCCCAAGGTCTTCTGCACCTGTTCTGGGTGTTACTTAAGGGTTTCATGTTAGAAATCCCTTGGACATCTTTTGTAAGTTAAATTCTGCAGTGTTTAAAGAAGTTTCTATATTTCGTTTCTTGAAAACATAAAACTCAAGTATTTGCAGTTTTTCCAGTGTGACAAAGGCATTCAAAAGTCTCTGTGGAATTTTCAAGACTTCACACTTGAAAAAGTTGACCTTGTAGAAAGCATACGTTGCTTTTCCTATTCAGATCAGACAAATAAATTACCTAGACAGTGCAGCTTCAAACAACTGGCAACAATTTATAAAGTAAAAGGTGCTTGACCTTACAGTTGAACCTACAACGGGCATAAATGTAATTTTTTAAAACAGTTAACATTAAAATTTAGCAGAGAAGAGGCTCAGGCAAAGATCATAGCTTGAAAGCCGATAATACATTTGGAAAATAGAACACAGACAATTAACCATAGGCCTAAGCTTATATTGTGTCTACACAATATTGTTACCGTGTCCAACTCCCTTCTCAATGAGAAATGTTGTACAAGTAAAACATAGGGGAGAAAAAAGGAATTTAAAACCCGTTATGAGGAGCTTTGAAAATACGTACAAGTAATCAAGG